>CM023449.1:4135132-4314060 GCA_013339765.2 Haemaphysalis longicornis | reverse complement strand
CTCTCTCTCTGCGTGCGTGCGTGGGATCGCTGATCACACACAGTGGCATCGCCAGTGACGCTAAACCCAACACCGATTGCACACTTTATCCCACGTACGGGATCTCAGCCGGGGATCAGGGTGACAGCCCGCTGATGACTGCGAATTTAACGCAACTCTTAAATTTCATCATGACGTCACGAGGAGTAGCCGAATAAGCCGGTAGGCGCTTTCAAAAGATACGTTTTCGCAAGCAAGCATCATCCGCTGGAGGAATTATCGACCAGCAGAAAAAGCAACGCACGCAAAAATATCCTAGAGGGGGGAAAAATGTCTGACAGAATTCACGCACGCTGGAAATCACGATGATGATGAAGTGATTGTTGGGGGGGGGGAAGGGGGACAGAGGCCGGTAACTGTCTGGCGTTACGCCTACACCTCAACCGGCCGGGAAATCACGAGAAAGCACGAACTCCGCGCTTGTATTCACGCCTCAAACGCGCTTGTTTGTGTTTTGGGCCTAGCCCCCGGTCTCTCCGAGTTCAGCCGCGCAGTCTCCCCTCGCATCCCGCTAACAGCTCCTGTCAAAAAAGGATCGTTGTTGGTTTAAGTTTTTTTTTCTTCCCTTGTTTACCTACACGCCCCTTTTTCGTTTTCGCACCCTCCCAAGGCTTCCTTTAGAGAGAAAAAAAAAAAAACCCATACTGCCGCCCCTTCTTTCAATTCTGTCTGCCCACCCATGACTTCTACACCCTCACTCCAGAGAAAAGCCTTCCTTTCTTGTCCATTTTGCCTTTTTTACGCACTCGGCCTCGAAGGAGAACATGGGCTCTACATTCTGTGTACGCCTCCACCTCCCTTCCTCTTAATTCGCGCTTGCACGAGCGCTTCCACAACAGAAGCCCCGCGCACTTTTCCCGCCAACTCCCGAGTTTACGCAGCTGCAACTCTCACGCAGCCGTCCGCATTCGCCGAGACGACGAGGCATCACTTTGTGTTTGTTATGCACGCGTATCGGCTTGCCCCTTCCACCGGTCCTGTTTGCTTATGCAAGGCGGCATGTATATAGACACACCCCAAGTCGAGGGGCATACCCTCGAGCGCATAGACCCAACTGCGCCAGTAGGAAGGCTGTGGGGGAGAGGCCGAATGCGTGCACGGAGCGCCAGAAGTAAGTACACGAGGGTAAGGACAACCGCGAAATAACCGGAGGCCGAAGTGCTAGCAAGACGCGAGAGTCGAGACCCCTCGCGTCCATAGAGTTTCATACTTTATATATATTAGTATGAAACTCTATTCTCGCGTCGCCTGCTATGCTTGATCGTCTGCTACGCTCGGTCGCCTGCAATGCTTCGTCGTCTGTAGGGACCACAGTCGTCTGCTTGCTTTGTCGTCTGCCACGCTTCGTCGTCTTCTATGCTGCATCGTCTGCAGATGCGGCTTCGTTTCTTTTATTTACCGACCAAGAACGGCCCGGAGCAAATCCTGGGCAGTCCAAAACTGCCCTCGCAATCGAAATTCTACGAGCGAATAATACACGGAGCTGCTCTGCGGCGGCCCTGAGCAGTCCGAAATGACAAAGAAAAAGAGACCAGCTGTTGCAGACGACGGCGTCGGCTCCCGCGAAGCGTGTCGTCTGCTTCGGCGCTATGTCGTGACTGAGGAACGAGACGTGCGCTGTCACGGACCTCGGCAGGTGCGCGGGAAGCTCAGGGGCGACGGAAAAGCGGTGAGACCGGTATTCAAAACAGGAGGCGCGCTTTGACCACACACGCGTGTTCGAAGCAGGCACAAGAACGTAGCTCTCTCTCTCTCCCTCCTTCTATCTCTTCTGAGAAGTCTCCGCGCAACGTGGGGCCATCGTAGGCACAGTGCTGCCCCGATAAGCGGTGGCTTTCATTGCCGTCAGCACTCCAATTAATCATCGCCGAGAGGCGAACAGGACGTTGAGGGTTGCTTTTACACTTAGTTTGTGCAAGGTTTGACAGCTCTATTTGCTTCGCTTAAGAAGAAATAGTACCAAACAAACACGCTTTTGAGAAGATTGCATCGTCTAACCTGCTTACCCAAGGTCGTCAGGTCTGCAAATAGGATATGATAATTGTTTTCACAGCGCAAAAAACACGGTTTACATTAGAGCCATCTCATGTTGCCTGCAAGGCAAGGCGAGCCGTATATACTTAAGAAGGCGGTGGGAATCGCTACAGGGCAGGTGACTTTTTGCTAATTAGGGCAGCGTTCGTAGCATTAATCATTACAAAGCACACGAAGAGTTGGAAATCACTTTAAGTGCGATACGTAACACAACTAAACCCGCACACAAACCGAGAAATGAACATGTGTACGTGTAGACAGATTAAATGGGGCGATGCTTCGTAAAAAAAAAAAAGACAGTTTCTAGCTTATAGGGCCCCATTTTTTCGCCGTTTTATTGACACGCCCCATATCAATTACCGAAAGGAACTATTTTTCTTTCTTTTTTCGCAGAGTGCGACTAACTACGGCATTGTATCTTTACGCAGCATAGATGTCGGGATCGGCTGATACCTGTAATATACCAACATTGCAGTATCGTAAAACCACTGCAAATGCGCATAAGGTGTCCTCGGAAGGAAGGAAGGAAGGACGGGTGTAGAAGGAAGGCAGGAAAGTTAACCTGGCTAGAGCCTAGTTCGCTATCCTGCACGTGGGAAAGGGTACATAGGCAAAAAAGAGAAGGAAAGAATGAAAAAAAGTTGGAGCAGACAGGTATGCCCAGCGCTGAAGCACTAATGATTGTAATAAATCCCGCACGATCCGTTCACGTTCGGCGAGGGTTAAATTTTACACACGTTCATCGAACGAGCTATTACATTGCTTCATTCGAAAAATCGTGGTGTTCATAACCCATTAAAACCCTGCTCAACACGGAGCAATTTGCTCCAGAAGACACATTCACTTCCTAAACAGCGTTACGACGAGCATGCTTATGACGCACTTGGCGCTGCAGACAGGAAAAGAAATGGCGCTCATTCGTCTCTGATCAGATTATGTTCATGGGATACTGATTCTTATTAGGTCGCTGAATCACAACAATTTAATCATCAGTTGCCATCGACGACCATTCACTCCTCATTAAGACGTTATTCCTCCTTTCCTTATAAGGTTAGGAACCATAACCCTCCCAGCAAAGCAATCCCTAACGTGGGGAGGAGTGACAGGAAACTGGCTTCATTATAACCAATACTTCATTAAAAGCGGATATTATGCGCTCACTAACACTGTAGTGGGACAACGAAACGCTTCGAATAAAGCGAGCTTTTGAATAAAACTATTCCCGCATAACGAGGGTATACTGTAAGAAAAGAGCGACATCGAGTGAAGAGGGGGGCGCACTCGCAAAGTTAGTAAACTTTTCCTGCCTGGTAGGAGCGACAGTAAACTTTTTCCTCGGTCAATCCCAGCATCCGCTTTGACACCGAAGCACTGGTGTTTACTGGAACTGCGGAATCGGCGCGGAGAACACGTCGCCTATATAACCGCTTCTTCCGGGTAACTATCGATCGTACGCACTTCGTCTCGGCACTGCTCTGGTCTCGTCAACACTAATTGCCGCACGCGCAAGCGAGAATCTCTCCGCTACCAAAATTTTCAGGTCCGTGTTTCACCCGCAGTCCTCGTCTTCCTAAACCGCCTCTGGAACACGTGACATGACATTGATTGATTGCAGGGTTTAACGCGCCGACGCAACGCATGCGATGAGGCGCGCCGTAGTGGAGGGCTCCGGATTAATTTTAACCACCTGGGGATCTTTAACGAGTGCCTAAATCTCGTAAACAGGGCGTTTTTGCTTTTCACCTCCATCAGAAAAGCGGCCGCCGCGGCCTGGAATCGAACCCGCGACCTCGTGCTCAGCAGCACGTGACAGCGCGCGGAGGAAAAAAATAACAGTGGCTTAGCTCGGCTATGCCAGGATATACGTAGCGTGAGCTAAAGTTCAGCTGGTTATTCTTAGCTTTCCTGGTTGTCTAGGATTAGCTTATCATGCTTACTGCTGCTTCAATGACACACACACGGTATACGCATTATGTGACACATGTATATTTATCAACCGGCTCCGGCGCAGCGTCACCAATCGCCCCAGAGCTAAGCTGGTTCCACAGGCGCACGCCGGTGTTGCTGAGACGCACGAGCCATCAGTTTCACACCCGGCCACCCCTCGCATGATCATCAAGTGGACCGGGCCACGCCGCGTGCGGAACGGAGGTCGGCGAAGACGCTGGGCGCGTGGGGTGTGTGAGAGACTCCGGGCAGCCAGCAACGTTTTGTGCGCCGTGTGATGTCACTGCTCCTCGCGCATGCGCAGCACGGCTGTCCAGGAGCCACGCGAAACTGTTCAACCTCGGCCAGTGTAGCTCACGCTACAAAACGCCTTTAAACTCTGCGCGGAACGCCGCGAAGCCTACCAGCCGTCGTATGCACCGAGACTTGTCCGTTCGCATTCGGGGCCGCAACAACTGAACTACGCAGTCAGAGTCAGAGGTTTTACGCAGCTTCAATCACAATACTACATCAAATGGCAAAATTTCGCGAGATAAAAACATAGCAAGTTTTGCACGTACACGAAAAAAAAAAAAGCCGTCTGTTGAGTACACAGTAAACTTTTCTAGGACGAAAGCGCTTTAACCGAATTTTCGATTTTCGGTGTAGTCTTACACCAAAAATTAAATTTAAATTTAAAGTTAATTAATGTCCAAAGTGCAGGGCGCGGAGAGCAAGTCATTCCTGCTTGTAACGATATACCGGTTATAATGAAAGCCGGTTATAATGAAGTCAGTTGAAGTCACATCCCGCCCAAAGAGCGCCCGAACATCGCGCTCGTTGTTGCACAAAGCTTCTTCACTCACTAACTCGACTTCTCAACCATTTAAACCTCTGGTCATTTTTCAATCACGGTATTAATGGTTCCATTCCTTGTATCATCGGCGGACTCCAGGCCACACGAGAAATGAGGTTATGGGAGCGAAACATCCTCAAGCCACAAACACTTCGCCTGACCGTTTTGCTTAGCGCTCTAATAAAACGCAGGAATGATGTATGTGGTCCGGCATTCGCAGCGTCCTCGATTGCCCTATATATAGCGGCCGTCCAACGGAATACCGAGAGCCATTGGGTTGACTCATTATGCGTTAAACCAAGCAGACACCACATTAATCAAATGCTTCCTTCGGCGAGTGGGTTAATCGTTACACAGGGAGAAAAAAAAATCGCGCACTAAGACGAGGACGAGTGCTTGACTTGTTCTTTTCGCTTCTGCAGTCATCGTTCTTATTGAACCCACATGTTCTTTATTTCGTCGGTCGAGACGTGTGGTTTGACCGGCGACGCGAAAGAGGACGATCAAACTGCAAGGGGAATCGTGTGTGGTTCGAAGGAGGCTAGCTTCCGTAGTTGTTTTTACGCGTTCGTTTTTGTGTCATTTCTGAAATCCCCATTTTATTACTGTAAACTCTCGTCGTAACAAATTTCTTGTGCAAGAAACTTGCTTCGTTATAAGCGATACTTCGTTCAAGCAGGATGATAGGGTGTCTATGCACTGCAGTGAAAAACGTGAAACACTTAGAAAAAAAACGGGTCGTCTCCACTAACGCGAAACCTGGGGACGGGCGATACGTGCAGTGTATAAGTGTATTCATGGCGCCTTGGCGTTTTTGCCAACAGAGATGAAATCGTTGGGGCGTACAGGCATACAGCTTTGCTGTAAAAGTCTCTTGTCTTTGAAGCACGAAGCTCTCTAGCGCGAGGCGTAAACGAGTTTCCAAGTGTTTTAGTACCGTGACTACATGAGACTACGATTACGACGACGACGACGACGACAGGAGACACCAACAACCCAGCCCCTAAGGGGCGTCGCCCTTAAAAAGCGAGCTTTCAAATAACGCTATTAGTTAGTCCCTAAGAACAGCCATTTCTTCTGTAATCCCACCACCTTTCGGCGCATGCGACAATTTATCGCACCAATCGACAGGAGTGGTTGTGACGGCTTATATAAAGCAACTTGTTTTAAACGTCGACGGTCCATGCGTTCATATCAACTTGCAAAACGCACTGCGCGCAACTCACGGGACACCACGTAAGGCCAGAACAAGAGAAGGAAGAACACTCTTTCGTGAGAGGTAGCGAGCATTCTTCAATTGCGTAACCGTGACGTGCTTGACACAGCTGTGTCTTGCGGCAGTACATCCGGTGTGAAAACAATGTATACACACTCTTAGCCACGTACCGGATAACGTCCCAAACACAAGCGCTGCGCAGTCTCAATTTCTTGATATCAGCGCATCTGACAGACCCATTCTCCGTGCAGAAAACGCGAGTGCAATGGCGGGCTGTGGTTTCGTTAGGCCATCTGGCCTCGTCTAGAGGGTACACGAAGCTTTTTGCACGTTGGCCGTACCCTCTTGAGAAGTGTTTCATCCGAAGTGTGCCTCAAAGGGTTTCTATGTCTGAAGAGCCACTGAAAGTGCAGTACGAGAGCTCCGCCACGTCACAGGCATTCCTAGGCCGCGCACTTTGGAAAACAGCCCAGATGTGTTCGCACAGCATGCGGGATCCTGCAGGCTGCCTTGCGGAGCCAACTCTATTACAGTCGCACATCCAATTCACTATCCACTGCCACATTTGTGCCTCTGACCACCCGCCCGCGTGTGTGTCTGTGTGTGTGTGTCTCTGTCTGTCTGTCTGTCTGTCTGTCTGTCTGTCTGTCTGTCTGTCTGTCTGTCTGTCTGTCTGTCTGTCTGTCTGTCCGTCTGTCTGTCCGTCCGTCTGTATGTCTGTCCGTCTGTGTGTCCGTCCGTCTGTGTGTCCGTCCGTCTGTCCGTCTGTATGTCTGTCCGTCTGTATGTCTGTCCGTCTGTGTGTCCGTCTGTGTGTCCGTCCGTCTATCCGTCCGTCTGTCTGTCCATCTGTCCGTCCGACTGTCAGTCTGTCCGTCTGTCTGTCTGTCTGTCTGTCTGTCTGTCTGTCTGTCTGTCTGTCTGTCTGTCTGTCTGTCTGTCTGTCTGTCTGTCTGTCTGTCTGTCTGTCTGTGTACGTGTGTGCGCGTGAGTGCGTGCATTCGGGCGTGCATGTGAGCATTGAGGCACACTTTGACGGAAGGTACACTTGGAGACAACCCCGTCGCGTTGAGCTTCGCCGCAATACACTTGGTTGACCAAATCCATTTATTCAACAATGAAATATCATCGGATGACAATGTCCAGCGTGCGGTTTGACTTAAAAGTTCGCCCTGCGCTGTGCCATCACGCAATTCAAGCGCGCCTTTCTCCATAGCGCAGTAACACAGTGCGGATGGCATGTTTTGAGTCAAATGATTTGAATTTTCAGAATTTCCTTTGCTGGCACCCCGAATCGCTCGCTCGAGCGCGTTGTGGGGGAGCTGAATCGCGGGGTCGCCTTAGACCCCGCGGTTCAGCACTCAAAAATAACCTAGTGACTATGACATAACAAAAGGACGCGTCAGTATGCATGCACCTGTCTTTCGGATCAGCACTTCATTATTGTGTCAGTGGTCTAGCTTAAAATGAAGCGTCGTCATGCACAGGTAGAATGAAGGCGGGACACAAGACGTCATCGACGCGAGTTACCCGGCCTTGTTATCAAGGCAGCGTTGATGCCGTAGGACGGAATTGAGCATATCAAAAAAGGAGAAACAAGCGATGCTCGAAAACATAGTCCGCGCTAGTGTTCAGCTTTTCCTCGGATGAAGGCGGTCGGAGGATTGGAGGGCGCAAGGGCCGTGAAACCCGACGCGCCCAGCAGACGAGCCATGCGCGCCTGCAGAGGTCAGGCGGCATGTCAAAAGCCGCCGCTGGCCTGTGCGCCCGACCGACCGGGCTTCGTGTTTCTCATCGAAAAGCGAAAGAAGGGAATGAGTGCATGGGTGCTCTAAATAACAGTAGACGGTTGCGTTCAACGTCGTATCACGTGATTCGTGCCGCAGACGCGTGCACAACGCTACTACCTGCGACGCACCTCAAATATTCCCGGCCCAAAATTAGGAAATCAGGACAACATCACAAGCTTCACGCGCAGTCTGTGTCAGAAGTTTTTAGGTCACCCCAGATGTAACTGTGACTCAAAGAAACCAAAGCAGAAGCCTACCGTTTAAGTGTGAAAAAATTATTTCATGGCAGTAAAAGAAAAAGTTTTTACGTGAACTTTCTCGCATAAAACATCGCTCGAAAGGTAAACTTATATTTCGGACTATCTGTGGTGCGTAAACTTCTGGCATGGCTGAGGAGCTTTTGACCAAAACTGTACAACCGGGTTCAAAAGTTTACAGGACATCATTTCGACTTGAAACGCTACTTTCTCTGCTCTCTGGGGGCTAAGCTCCTGCTACGCGTATTTGATAATACCCCGAAGCGTGATACTTCGCTTAGAAATTAAAAATTAGCTGCTAAGCCCTCAGAGAGCAGATAAATTAGGAATTAAAATCGAAATTGCGTCCTGTAAACGTTTGCACCCGAGTGTACCTACAAGAATTATAGGCTTTATTGCCGCTTCCATTAAAACCTCATGCGGAACACGGCATTTCTGTTAGTCTGCGTGAACTCCGTAGGAGGTTTTCTGAATAGAGTGAGTCCTTTAAAAATCATACTTACAACTGTAGATAGATCGATCGTGAGAAACACCGCACGCTTCATATCCCAAGGTATGTGCCACGTAGGTTTGACTATTATAGACATGACTTAGAGGAAAAAAGAGGCGACGTGATACAAGCGTTAAACTATAAATTTCACAACACAATGCCACGGTACTACTTTAAAAATGTTGAATAAGCACGAACGCCGCGAGAGAAGGCACAATTGACATCCAGTGAAACTGCAAATAAAGCACCCCCCTGCCACCCAGATGTCAAAGCTATTCCCAGCCGAAAATTAAATAATACCCTTTCTCCTCCGTAGATTGCGTCCATTCGTATCGATCACCTGATTTGTTGCGCGTAAAGTTTTTTTTTTTTGCACTTGAAATTTTAGTACGGTAATGTCCATAGTGTCAATTAGACAGTTGATAGCGCAGCACTGGGCATTATGCTTTCTGCAGTGCGTCGTCCATTCATTTTGCATACTAGCCAAAGACTAGATTGCTCAAAAAATGCAGTAAACCCCTTTTAAAATAAAATCACTTTACTCGAAATTTCGATTTAAGCGAAATCGCCTCCGCTTTGTTGTTGTTTATAACGAGGCCGATTTCTTGTGCCGAGGGCTTCCCTGTACGAGGGCTAGGGGCTGGGGCTGTTGGCATCCTGTCGTCGTCGTGGTAATCGTCGTCTCATTAGTCACGGTACTAGAACACCGAAAAACGCGTTTACGCCTCGCTCTAGAATGCTTCGTAACGCATACTAAAAAAAAAAAACACCGGGACACTCGTTTACGCCTCGCGCTAGAACGCTTCGTGCTTCAAAGACACGAAACTTTCACAGCAACGCTGTATACCTCCTCTCCCCATCCCCGTTGGCAATAACGCCAAGGCGTCAGGAATACACTTATACACTGCATGCTTCGCCCCTCCCCAGGTTTCACATTAGTGGAGATGGCCCGGGATTTTTTCGCTGTACTAGTTTGGTTGGCGACTCGTTTACCCCTTTTAATCCTTGCCCTTACCTGTATTTACCGCACAGACCTAATGATACGAAGCACCCGCGGTTGCTAGTGATTACACCACGGTTTCGACCATTCGTGTTTTCCCCCTCCGATAGCAGGTCATCAGAAAAACACGGAAGACGGTCAGCTTGGCTTAGGAGGTGGTCAGGAAACACGAAGCAAAACTTCAAACCAGAGCAAGCATGGACCTGGAGCACCAGAACGTGCGAGCAGCGTGCATGCACGCAAGCAGAGACAGGAGGATAAGACACACCCCAATTATCCACATGATCGATCTGTCTACTGACTGATTGAGATCATTAAGCGGCGGGGGCAGAGGCACTTGAGAGGTAAGCGCCACCTCATTCCACCCGGATTTTTCAGGGTGGTCGCTAGCATCTATCTTACTTAAGTGGCGGTGTTTCTTTTTCAAAGACGAAAGTCTTTCTTGGGCGACCTAAACGCAGAAGTTTTGGTCTGTCTGTCTGTCTGTCTGAAACTTGATTAAGCCACCGGCCAAAGTAAAATGCTTACTGCGCAGTAGTTTTAATATACTCACAGCCAAATGTAAACGTCTAAGCCCGGTTTATATGTTCATATTTGTGAACTTTGTTGAACAAGAATGAGACATTACGCAAATACAAGACAGGAAATTAGTACACAAGGGATATTTACAGTGTTCCTTTATGAAAAAAATTCCTGGATGATAGATAGCAAATTGGTTTTTTGATAGCAAATGAGATTCTACATCTACTGCAGAACAACGCGTACCGCCTGCTGTTGCCCGCGCCACCTCCGGGCGGCGTATGAGAAATCACGTGGTAACAGCAAAGAAAGGTTCCACTAGCTAGGTTTCACGTTCTGCTTGGAACGCACGTGGAGCACGGCAACGCGGTTCTATAAACCTTGAAGTCGGCCGCCTCGATTCGCGCGCGTCTCCGCCGTAGTGCAGCGCTGGCATCGAGGAAAGCAGTGGAACGCGGTAAATTCAAATCGCCTCGAGCAAATATTTAGTGTGTTTACCTTGGAATGAGCGCGACGGAACAGGAACAGCATGAGAGGTGAGCGGGAAAGCGAAGGAGGGCATTTCCTTGGAAAATGTCTACAAAGTCTATCGTCTTTTGACGACATTTGCAACGAAAGGAGAAGATACGCGGCCAATTTTTTTTTCCAGAATGTGAACTGCGACCGCCCGCACGCCGTCCACACGCACGCACAGTAAATCCTCGTTAGAACGAATTTGTTTTGTTGAATTTTCGTTTTATTGAAGTGTTTCATGGTTTCAATAACAGCTGTGGGAGACGGTCAATTTGTCCTTTTTTCTTAACAAAGCACCGCTTATAAGAGAGTATTGTATGGCGGGTAACTTTGTAATAGCGATAGTTCGCTCTACTTCATTAAGTTCATCCACCGCAACTTTTTTTGCGCTCGTTAAACTGTCCGTATCTTTTATCACACAATCTAACACATGCCACACGGTTCTAAAGAAATGTTTTTCCTCGCTTTGTCAGAAAGGGCCGAAAGCCCGTCATCTAACCCGCAGTGACGACGCAGTGTTGATGCCTTGTTTTAGTCTAGAAGGTGTTTGTCGATTACGGAAGTGCGTACGCCAGAAATCACGATGTCCGAACAGAATAAGGTGGCACGGTCTTTAAAAGTTTCTACGCTCTGAGAAGTCCACGTAGGTCGTCTTCACCACAGCGCTCCAGAATCACCAACCGAGAAGACCAAGTGTTCAAATTCGGCGAATGACCAAGCTCAACAAATGGTTCAGGTGAAAAAAGTGCATGTGCAGCATGCAAGGCGTGAATGGCGTTTCGCATTGAGCAGTGTCCTAGAGCAGATGCCCTTTTTCACATACATTTTTCCCGTAAATTTTTAAACGAATTTGCACACTAGGCCACTTCGATCGCTAATTCTGGAGCGCTGTGGTAAATACATATAACAGGGACTTCTCAGAGCGTAGGCCACAGCAAAAGTTAACTGTCCACAATGAAATAAAAATACAAGCTTGCTGATTGAGTCGAGACTCAAGATTCAGACCGGGAAGGTGGCGAAAGCACCTTTATTACTGTCATTTGATTGATTGATTGCGGGGCTAACCCGCCGACGCTACACAGGCGATGAGGCGCGCCGTAGTGGAGGGCTCCGGATTAATTTCGACCACCCGGGGATCCTTAACGTGCGCCGAAATCTCGAACCCACGGGCGTTTTCGCTCAGTTTCGCCTCCATCAGAAAAGCGGCTGCCACGGCAGGGAATCGAACCCGCGTCCTTTGGCTCAGTAGCCCGACATCATAGCCACTGAGCACCGCAACGGGTTTTATTGAAAGTAGTTCCTTCACGCTTAAACGTTACGTCTTTTATAGGAACTATTTGTGACACAAAAACATTAATCATCATCATAATCCCCAGCGTATCTACGCCCACTGCAGGGTAAAGGCCTCTCCCATTAATCTCCAATTATCCCGGTCGTGTGCTAACTGCGACCAATTTATCCCCGCAAATTTCTTGTTTTCACCTGCCCCTGCCCATCTAACTTTCTGCCACCCCCTGCCACGCTTGCCTTCTCTAGGGATCCACTCTGTTACCCTTAATAACCAACGGTTGTCTTGCCCTCGCATTACATGCCCTGCCCATACCAATTTCTTCTTCTTACTTTTTACACCTCAACACACGTGTGTTCCCTGACCCACTCCGCTCTCTTCTTGTCCCTTAATGTTACACCTATCATCACCCGTTCCATTGCTCATTGAATCGTCATCAATTGAAGTTGAACCTTTTTAGTGAGCCTCTGGCCCTAGGTGAGTACCGGTACGATTGAGCTGTCATACACTTTCCATTCGGCTTGGGCTAAAAAAAATATTCGGCGTATGCTAAAAAAGTTTCATGAAGACTGTACACTCTGAGATTACCGTTTTAGGTGCCGTTATCCAAAATTAATCGAAAGCCCATTTGATATTATGTATCAGAATTGAACTGGCCCTCTTTCTCTCCTTGATTGTCATGGCAATTACGATTGTGAAAGCAATTGTAATTGTTCTATTGTAATTGTAACTGACAATAAAGACGACGACGATGAGGATAATAAAGTGAGGTAGATGATGCGTATTCCATTATGGCTGAAACGACGGCCCAGTACGCTACCCGGAGGCTTCTCGCGCGTCTAGGGGGTGTTGACTTAACCCGAGCCTGAACCTTCGAGCGGCGGCAGCGCCGTCGGGCCTCGCAGCTTGCTTACCATCTGGAGTCCGCTTCGGCGTCCTCCCCGACAGACCCCCCGCGAGGAAAGGCATAATTACGCCCCCCCCTCCCCTACCTATCGCCTCCTCCGCAGCGGCTTCGCGAGAGGCAACGAGAAATAACCATGAGCTGTGCTCGGCGCAGGCGAAGACAGGAAGCCGTCGGAGAGCCGGGGCCCGCTTGTTACACACGGTACGCCTCTATGCGCACGAGTCTGCGGTGCGGCGTAATGTGGAACTGTAGCGGAATCCCACTCCGTGCGGAACGAAAGGTCGAATGCACTAAAGGTTAGTGCGAAAACTGGAGATTATTGCGAGTGAAAGCGACTGCCGTCGATCATAACTGTGATTATCAAGACGGTAGTGAAAGGTATATTTACAGTGAACCTTGCTTATAACGAAATCGCTTTGTTCGAATACTCACTACACAAGGAGTTGTACCTGGTCTGAACTGTTGTTCAAGAGAGGAAAACACCCCGATTGTTAAGAAGTACTTATTACAACGAAGCCTGTTTTCAGGCGCGATGACTTCGTTATAGCGAAAGTTTGCTGTATTTGGGCGTTGCCAGAAAAGTAGGCACCACTGAACCCCTTTGCGGGGTACTGCCTGAAAAGAATACTGTGATAAATCAACGCAAACATGACAGCGAAGCCAAATGGTGACCCTTGCCTCAAAATGCGCCCCCCCCCCCCTTCTTTTTGAGGTTAACGCAGGTTGTTGAAACTTTTATTGGCTAGGATTGACTAGAAGTGGCTAGGAGGTTTGCGGTGTTGGTGGGTGGGTGGCATGGCACGCTGCAACGGGTGGTCGCCTCACAGGATGGAGGACGAGAGCGCCTATACAGTATACAGTCATATCATTTTACCTCATCGTTACTCCCGTAGTAATTATGCGCACTTTCAGATTTATGTTTTCGGGCTATCCGACACCGTTCATCGTTGGATTATTCATTCATCCAAGTACACTACCCAGACCCGGAAATTCTCCCAGCTCACACCATCCACTGACACCTCCCTTGGTTGACTTACTTGCTCGCCGGGGCGTACGCTGAAAGATCTGGCCAATGTTTCTTTCGGCGACCCCGTCGGAAACATCCGCCCTTCATCACTAACACACTGCTCCCAATTTCGCCCGAAGCTGCACTGCCCAGCGCTACAAACTACCCAGCTCACTCAAAAGAACCCAGAACACTTGTTTCTGTTCTTCCTCTGTTCGAAACGTCAACTTTAGCCCGCCCTTCTCAACCCTCTCTTCCTTATCCATTCCAGAGGCGTACAGGAAGATGCTGCGTGACCCGAGGAGCGCTGACGTTATCTCATCGGTGGAACGCGGGCCCCAAGGAGCACCCGGGTGTGGTTGAGGAGGATCTCCCTTTCGAATCGCCGACGAGCAGCAGCCGCTTCAAGCCGCGCTGGCAGCAAGTGACGCGTGACGACGACGACGGCGAACCGAGTCGCTTCGTCTCGGTCAAAACGCTTTCGCCCGACGAGTAATGGTCTGCGCGCGCGGGTTGTTTGTTCTGCCGAACCAGCGGTTCGCCGCGCCAGCTTCCCACAGTCAGATGCTGAAATCCTTTATCTCGCCGCGTGCGACTTGTTCTCATCTCCGGGGCATGACCCGTGCGTCTTTGCGTGCCCCGGACTCCCTGCAATGTATCCTTCAGAAGTTGTGTGCGCATCTCTGCGGGCGGTATGCGTTATCTTTTTTTCATTTTAGGGCGTAGCCCTTTGGCGGCCGTCTCTGGGCTGAGCTTCGCGTCGTTGTCGTCGTAACCGAGTGACGATGGCAAGACCGAATAGTAAAAGCAAAGGGTCGCGAAGACCGAATAGTGAAAGAAAGCAAAGGAAGAGAGTGTCGTGAGGGGTGGGCTGTTCGCCGTGGCGCCGCGAAAGTGTGCAGTGGGGCGATTACGAGTCAACACATCCAACGAGCCAGTACATCCAACGTGCCATCACATCCAACGTTGGATGTGTTGGCTCGTTGGATGTGATGGCACGATGGATGTATTGACATGCTTTTGGATGTAATGGCACGTTGGATGTGTTGGCGCGTTGGATATAATGGCACGTTGGATGTGATGGCACGTTGGATGTAGTTGCTCACCCTTCTGAAGAGGGAAGGTGGAATGACAGCAGCGTCAATGGGCACTGCCGTGACGATTACCCCCTTCCCTTCTCGTGGCTTTGTTGTGTCCCCCTCCGTCGGCGGAAGCGAGGTGTGGCCACCGCCGACGCCAGCGAGTCGCAACTCTTTGTATGGGCCTAGTCGGGGCTTTTTACACGGCGTCGGGGAAGGCGTTCCTGTCCTCCTCCTGCCCTTCGGGGACGGACAGAGGGGTATCCCAGGGCAAAACCTTAATTTGTACAGTCGGGATCAATTCGAAGGTTATCGCGGGAGCGCTGACCGACCGCGACGACAGCGCCTAGCGTGACACTTTTTAGCATCAGCCACAACGGGATTACGCTAGGTTTTCTCTCCCATGGCTGTTCCAGGAAGTGCGCGCACTGCCGTCAAAAAACGATAAAGGACACGCTCGTTTTTTTTTTCTTTATCCTTTTCTCTTGTCATCGACATACTTCGCACTGATACGCAGCCTTCTCAGGGTAACTATGCCGGCATGCCGGGGCATTGTTGTGTAGAAAAAAATTGTAATTTGCTTCCCCAATGCCGCAATGCCGAGGTGTCTTCGGTGTTATTAGGTTGCCGAGGAACGAAACGCGGATACGTCAAGGGAAAAAAAAAAAAACTGCGGCACTCGGCCTTTGCTGAAGGGGGTGAGCGAATTCTATGCAACAGCCAGGGGGTGAGGGAGGGCAGCATAATCTCATCTTCGTGAATGAAAAAAAGTGCCACAGAACGGCGTTCTGGTCTTGCTTGCTCGGTGCTCCCGCGATAGCCTTCAAATTGATCCTGACTGTAGGTGCGCTGCGGAGGGGAGGCGGCTTCGTTTACGACCACTCGCGCATCCGTCAACGAGTTCGTTCGTCCGGAGCTGTTACCAAGAGCGGTCGCATTAAGACTAGCTCCCGTGGTGGTTTCTGGGCGCCTAAGAATTTTTTTATTCGCACCCTGGCATTTCCCATCCCGTTATCTTTTTCGCTTCCACACGTTCTGCGGAAAAAAATAGTGCCTTGACACCCCCTTGCCTGGCCTAGACGAAGCTGCTGCGCGTACTTAGCGACACAAAGGGCATCCGTGGCCCGATCCAACCGGGGCGAAAGTTTTAGGCGAGTTCCCGCGCAAGCAGGCGCCATGCACACTCGTTCCCCACTTCAAGGGCGTCGACAGGAATTCGGGGAAGACAGGTGGCTGACCCTCACGGCGAACGTACATCAGAATTCCGCAGCCCCTTCGGTCGAAAATCTCGGTTCAGAATAAAAAACTTGGGGGTTTTAAGGAGCGTTCGGTGCATGAACATATAAATTTGTCTTTTATTTTGTTTTTCCTTTGATTTGTTTATGGACAGGATCTATGGCATCTGTGCTCTTGGGATTATTTAGCGCCTACTTATCAATCTGCATACTTTTCAAGCGATTTCTCCTGTAAATATTTGTGAGGATAGTTCCTCGATCATCTCTTTGTGTGCTTTTCTCGTAAATGTTATTTGAATTGATTAATAAATTCCTTAAAGGCGTTCTTTTTAAATTTTCTTCTGAGTAGCGAAGATTTATTTCACAAAAGTACCGAATGTGTGCTTCAGAGATACCAATGAACCGCGATCCAACATCGCCCATATTAGGGGGCGCTGCTTTGATGTGAATAATGGCTGCGTAAAATATTTCTTACGCACTAAGCGCTCTTCCGTGCTGTTAAACAAAGTGACTTATAAATGAGAATGAGATAGTTTAACTATGCAGTTAGCAAAAACTTATCAGTCGGAACAGTGGCATTAAAGTGTTACAAAACTTTATATTTTGTAACTCAATGTGATAAACAAAACTCAATGTTTTGTTAATTACAAAACATAGAGTCTCTCGCAAAACCGTCATCACCTTCCGCTTTCACGGCGGCACTCAAATTAGGTTGACTGATTTGTGGGGTTTAACGCGCCGACGCAATGCAGGCGATGAGGCGCGCCGTAGTGGGGGGCTCCGGATTAATTTTGACCACCTGGGGATCTTTAACGTGCGCCGAAATCTCGCACACGCGGGCGTTTTTGCTTTTCGCCTGCAGCTGTAACACAGTTACTTTTTCCTGGTAACGTGCCCATGACTGCTGTTCTCCTCGCATTCCTGCGCAGCGAGGGGCCACAAACTCTGAACTCCGAGTCAGCCGGTGTCCTTCGGAGGGTGAAACTAGTGTGTTGTGTGTTCTTGTGCGTGTGAATGCGTGCTTCTCCTTCCCTCTCCGAGCCGGGGACGGCCGGAAAATAAATTCGGCCCGTTTCTCCCGCTGCCCTGCAACCCCGGCGAGGTGTTGAGTTACGTTACGCGGAACCGTGCCGCGGCTGGGTCCAGAGACGCCACGACCACCAGTCTGCCGCTGCCAGCCCTCGAGACAGCTAACCAGAGGAAGGAACTTTTCTTTTTTAGACTTGTAACCTTTTCCTATTTTTCATTTATCCTTAATTAAAGTTTGTTTTTTAAGCCTTGCAATGTTTACCCGTCATCTTTATGGATAGCGGACGCATCAACCCCGTCGAATAGCGTATGGCGAGGCCTGAATAGGACCCCATTGCTAATAGCGAATTAAGTACTTCCGTTATTAGGAGCAAGAAACGCACACAATTACAAAACCCCAAGAAATTGAAACTTATTTGTTATTACGTTATAAAGGCGCAGACTCTTTTCCCCTTGCAGTGGCGCTCATTTACGCAGGCGTTGTCGTAGGCCCGTAAAGTGCAAAGAGAAAATAGTTACTCTCACTGAGGGTCATACCCGATCCTGGATAAAACTGTAGCCCTTTCAGGTTTCTTTACTATCATGAACTAAAAATAGGTTAAATCGCAAATAAGAAACTCTCGTGTACTGTTTCTTCACTCGTTCGTACTGCATGCGCCCTTTCAATACGTTCGTAAGCAAGATGTTAGGCAAGAGGGCATTTCACCGGAAGTAATGAAACGTTGGAGGTGTGGTGCATTGGATCTACTTGCTGAAATTGGATGTAATGGCACGTTGGATGTGGTGGCACGTTGGATGTGGTGGCGCATTGTATGTAGCGGCACGTTGGATGTGATGGCACGTTGGATGCAGTGGCCAAAATTGGATGTTTCTGCTCGTTGGATGTGATGGCATGTTGGATGTGATGGCACGTTGGATGTGCTGGCACGAAATTGGATGTTTCTGCTCGTTGGATGTGATGGCACGATGGATGTGTTGGCCCCAAGCGCAGTGGGGCAGGGGGGGGGGGGTGGCGGAGTATGTTGTGCTCGCACGAGATGCTTGTCTGCGCGAAGCTGGCGAAAACATGCGGGGGGCGTGCGCGTGGTGATGGTGTGCGTTCCATGCCTAAGACGCAGGTCGCGGTCCCTTCCTGAGACGCACTTCGCGCCGCCGACGCAGAGGCTCATAATCGCTGCCGTCGAGAGAACCCACGAGTGAGTGCTGCCTCAGCGCACTGATGCTGCACCCAAATATCGCATTAGGGAGCACCGTAATCGCCAGCTATGTTTTACTAACATCAGCCACCACTGCGGGACGAATAAAAATGTCTTTCCCTCTACTGCCAACTCTCACTCCAGCGATAGATACTGCAGTGGATAAAGCTGGTTTTAAAGCGTCATGACAGAAGAAGAAGAAGAAGAAGAAGAAGAAGAAGAAGAAGAAGAAGAAGAAGAAGAAGAAGATACCCTTACACGTCTCACAGCTGGTTGGTTGGTATCCTCAAATCATGGGGCATACTCAAGCGGGGGATTGGCCAAGAACCTGCCTGTAAAGATAAGGTTGTTTGTTTCTTTCTTTCATTTCTTTCATTTTCCGTAATCTATTTCATTTTCCGAAATTCTTTCATTTTCCGTAATCTATTCTCACACGCTTGCCTTTTCAAACGTAGACTGAGTGCTGCTCTGCCACTATAACTATTCACTTTTTGTCACCCCTGTGGACTTACTTATGGTGGTACATCGAGAAAAGGCAGTGGTACCGGCATCGGTATCGACAGCCGTTAAAACAGAAAAGAAACACTTTTAAATGATACCAATAACGGTAAACTGTAAGACGAAAAACAAGTGTGCAATGGTTGAGGGTTTAGAACAACTCAGCCATCCTGACTGTGTGCACCTACGGGACTGCACCAGTGCTTTTGCAGTATTTTCACATCTGCCCCGTTTGCGCTGAACAGACGAACTTTCCCGAAGACGATCAATGTATGGAAATAACCGACTTGGCTGATGATCTCCGTGAAGCGAGAAGCCGGAGTGGTGAAGTTCTGGACTATTCTTGAAAAGAACAGCTTTACATACGTATTTTTAAGGCAGCACTAATAGAGAAACTGTTAGTACTAACTCAGCTGACTATTTTCGTGTCCATCCTTTAAGTTTGAATGGTCATCGTGAAGCTCCATTGAGTGGAAGAATGAAATGAGACATCTCCATCTGTTTCGTGGAGCAGGATAGTAATGGTAGTGGCCAACGAGCACGGAAAAGCTCATCTGCGCCACAGGATCAAGTTGCGGATCATAATTTTTCCCCTATCTGACCAAGAACAATAAAAACAGGCGTACTATTTTCTATTGATGCGTTTCTGATGCGAAAGAATTCTGCCCATACTACTTACGCAATTTATCGCCGCTTTTTCGGCCCAAAGGTTAGAGAAAAAAAAAAAAACTGCGGTTGATTCCTCTGTCATAGGAATCAGTAAAACACGAAAGTGAAATGTGCACCGAAATCTGCAGCTGAGCATGATTTGCGGGTCGGCGGCTGTCTTGTGGGTGTGTTCGGCGAACGACGTCCTGCTGGCGGGTCGCCTCGGCAAAGGTGCACTGGCGTCACTTCCGTGACGGATATGACGTCAGTAAAATCTTGGGGTATCGCGGCATAAAACACCTTCGTGTTAAAATAGAAAACCCGAAAACGAACAACCGTAAGTGTAGTACTAAAGGTTGCTTCCCCGCCAGAACACTGTGTGCAGGGGAGCACCCTTTACAGGCCGCTTGCTTCGTTGTACTGGCTTCACTTCCGTGACGGATATGACGCCAGCGAGATATTCGTGCATCCGGGAATAAAACACTTTTGTGTTGAAAGAGCACCAACAATTTCTACTTTCCAGAGGATATACAAAGGGGGACGTACACCAGATAAGGTTCGGTGCGTCTCTGGCCCTTACGTCTCATCCGCCTTTGATCACTGGAGCCTCGGCAAACCCGCACACGGCGCTTGACGACGACGAAGCTAAGCCGTACTCAACAGCCCTAAGCCGGCACTGATGGACCGGGCGCGACGTCACAGCCCGTTTATCCTCAACAACCCCCGCATTTTTCGACTCATGGTGTCGTCTGCGAAGAGGAGGAAAGCACTACGCCCGAGCCAGGAGCCTTATTGAAGCGCCTTCAACAGAGTGTCGTTTATTACGCAGGAATCGGGAAAGGCGGAGGCCGGGGAGAGAGAGAGATAGAAAAATCGAAACACGGCGGGGTGCCTTTGAGACTGGGCGTCCCTCGTCTCTCCCGTCCGCGACTTACACCGGCTAATCCCGCTTAAACCAGCATAATTGACGCGTCTAATCAGAGGGGATTATCTCCGAAAGATTACGCCCCGTCCGTGTACCGGCAGGCTGGGCGGAGGAGAGTAACGGGAAACGGAAAAAGTTTTATGTCTTGAAAGTCATCCTCTTCGATGCTCGTACCGGGTGCAGATTCAAGCGCCACAGAGAAAGTATTCCCTCAGAGAAGGCTGAATGAAGCGCCACACAGAAGCCGAAGTAAACCATTTAAACAGCACGTGACACGGGGAGTGTTGTCGCCAGACTAAATCGATATCTCTTCCAGATGTGTCAGTGGACGCCATGGCCGCGGAACGAACGCTTGTCGACTGTGAGTTAGCGTTGGCTGTCTTAACTTATCGCAGTATTCCGACGGGGATGCAATCGCAGAGATGTACAGTGCAGTGCTCCTAACTACCAGGTCGCGCAACCTCTTCCGATAGAGGAAAAAAAAAATATCCCGGTTCATCTCCACTAACGTGAAACCTGGGGAGGGGCGAAGCATGCAGTGTGTAAGTGTATTCTTGGCGCCTTGGCGTTTTTGCAACGGAAAGGCAACCATTAGCGGGTAGGGGTATAAGCTTTGCTGTGAAAGTCTGGCGGTTTGAAGCCTGAAGCGTTCTAGCCTGAAACGTAAACGAGTGTCCCGGTGTTTTTTTTAGTACGCGTTACGTTCGAGCGCGAGGCGTAAACGAGTGTCAGGGTGTTTTAGTAGCGTGACTACATAAGACGACGGTGACGACATGAGACGCCGACAGCCCGAGCCCCTAAGGAACTTCGCCTCTAAAAGCACCGGCAGTAAATTGTCATTATACAGAAGTCGCTTAATCCGAGGTATTTCATGGTTCCTGTTGCAGTAAATACAAAGTACATCATCCCTGCTTATAACGAAGTATCGCTTACAACGAAGTCACTTTCTTGTCACGATGACTTCGCTATAACGGGGGTGCATACATACTCCCCCGCTATAGTGAAGCCATCGTCATGCAACGCCGTGAAGAGCACGTCAAAAGGTTTTGATTGGGCAGTGGCGGGAGAATCGGTGCGCCTGCGACCGCTCGTTATTCCTAGTGGGCCATTAAGACGATCAGTCAGTGTAAAGCAGCAGGCTCCAAAAGCTGTTACAGTTGAACCTCTTTATAACGAACACTTATATAGGAAATTATCGCCTGTAACGAACTAAATACAAGCTTTGGTTGGTCACGCTTTATTTCAATGACACTTATTCTTTTATGACGAAATTCAAACCACGAGAACCGCGCGCGATATCGGACATGACGAAGAAATATTTGACCAGGAGTCTGAAAAGCCACTTGAAAAAAATAGTCGTCTGCAACTGCAGAAGTATAAAGGTCCGTTTGTTCGTGGGCACTGTGGAAAACTTCACCCTACTCAGTGCTGTAAGTAGCTACCAGACGAAGATCACATCTTTCATCAAATAAATTAGGGCGCATGCCTATTTTGTCAAGTGAACTTTGTTCTGTTGTAATTTCCCGTACTCACTTTTCGGCTCATTGAGCTTGAAATGCAACAAGGAGGAAGGTAAGGGCTACCTGGTGATTGTGGGTTTGAAGTCTCAAAAAATGTAGTTTTGCATCAGGTATTTATGCGTCAATTTTTACTTCGACTGTTCCAACGAATATCGGTTATAACGAACTAATTCGCTGTCCCGATACCACTTTGTCATAACGAGGTTCGACTGCAACTTTATTCGGTTTCACTGCACATAAAATGCGCATGCAAAACGAACACGGGCCAACTACATTCTAGATGTTTCCCATGTTTGTTTCTATTTAAGTTCCGCTCGTGGAGGGGAGGAGCAAATTAATTACTCTCTTCGTGGTATTCATAACCCTCGACGTGATAAATGCGCCTCGATTACGCCTCGCGTCCTGTGCGCACGAAGCGTGACGCACGCAAAACCAGACTGAACGGGAAGATTTCGCCTTGAAAGGACATGCTGGAGGCACGCCGTGCGCATGCGCGGTGCCTGTCCTTGGAAGCGCCCATCCTTTTACCTGCATTTACTTCTTTCTCATTTTCTGTTAGCCCCTTACTCGCACAGGGCATCTTTAGACTCCTGCCGTTATCCGCCGCGCTGGCTCAGTGGCAAAGGCGTTGCGCTGCTGAGCACGAGGGCGCTGGTTCGATTCCCGGCCGCGGCGGCCGCTTTTCTGATGGCGGCGGAAAGCAAAAACGCCCGTGTGTGCGAGATTTCGGCGCACGTTACAGATCCCCAGGTGATCAAAATTATTCCGGAGCCCGCCACTACGGCGCGCATCATCGCCTACGTTGCTTCGGCGCGTTCAACCCTACAATCAATCATCAATCAATCATTGACTGAGACTGTATTGTTATCCCTTTCGCACTGGTTTTGTGTATTTCGCCTTACTCACTGCATAAGCATTCACACACTCACCAACTCTACCACCTTCTCATCCATTCACGCACACGCACACACGCTTGTTTATGTGGGATGTTGCTTTTTCTTTATCCCGTTTTGACTAAAAATATCGGACATATTCTGCGTTGTAGCCCATTCGAACTGGTATAACCGCAGTTCAGTTCCGATTTTTTTTTTGTTCGCTGTTACATTTTTGTTACTTCGTGGGCAACTTTCGAGCTTCACCACTCGAGCAGTCAGCCGCACACGGGCGGCTGAAACACGCACCGTTGTGTTCCCAGTGTTTGCTCTCGCGGCGTAAGAAGCGGGGCGGATCCCTGCGGTTCCGGCGCTGCTTCCCTATCGCCAGTCCGCCCACTTCCCAGCTGCCAAGCGAGGAAAGGGCGAACAAAAGAAAAAAATAAATAAAAAACAAGAACGAGAGATGGAACCCAGGCACAACCGGAAACAAGGGGAAGCGAGCGAAACAAGGGCGTTGCCCGATCGCCTCGTCACTGAGGCAAAGAGTGAGCAAACACGCAGAGATGGAATCTTTCTCTATCCGGTGGGTCTCCGTGCGCATGGACGTCGAAGCTTCCCACGGAATCGTTGCCACTGAAAGTATGAAATGTAAGAAAGAAGGCTCGCCAGCCGCGCAATAAATCCGACAGGCGCCTTGGAAATGTTGAAAATAAATGTTTTCTGATTGGTCGGCGCCAGGCCCGTAACCAGAGGGGGTCCTGACAGGTCATCCCCCTTCAACCCCCCCCCAAATAAATTTGGGTGGTGGAAGTGTGTTTGTGGGGGGGTCCTGCTCGACTCCCCCCACATATTACCATTTTCGGAGAAGGGTCGCATAGCTGGCGTGCAGTGCACGGCGTCGGCGACAGTGGCTCAGAACGCGCCACATCCTTTTTCTGGTCTTCTCATCGACGCAGTACAAGGCAATCCGGAATGGCCACATGTTTCCATTTACGCAGCCAGGGAGGCGATGGTTCGTCTTTGCCCCTATCCGAAGAACACGAGAACATTCTATTGAGAGGCACAAGCGCTTGCACGGAATGGCGGGGTGCCCAAACTGCGGTTACACGCTCCATCTCACAACGTTGCTATCTCAGGCGTCGGCCCGGCGCTGTACCAGGTGCATTTTCGGCCTTTGCTATGTCTGCAGAAGCCCCGAAAATGAAAAAAAAAGAGAGAGAGAGAAAAAAAAGGCGGTGGAACAAATACACGAAGAATTTCCATGTCGCATTGTAAAGTCCCGGGTTGGGCGGTCTTTCTTTTCATTCGCACGCTTCACTGTTTTTCCGCCTGGCGAAATCCATTTGGAGCCGCACCCATTTGTAGGAGTCTCGCTTACTACACCAAAAAGACAGCTGCGTTTTGCAGGAGCAGTGTCTACAGGGGCATAAAAAACGGGAGCAATGCAGAAAACAGGCGTAGTGCGTCGGCGGGTTGCCGACTCTTGACAGGCTCCCCTGCTGTTCTCGCAGCACTGCCACCCTAACCCGTAGTTTTACTTCAAGCGGGTCACTTTCTGCGACGCCATTAGTCGAAGAGATTTGAGAAAAACTTCTGGTGCACGGGTTGCGCTCTCAAATACAAAGATCACTGTGGAAACATGTAGAGCAAATTCTAAGCAAGGCAGTCTCACGTGTTGCTTTCCGTAAAAAAAATGCTGGAACTTCTGCGCTTTGCGGAAAAGTATTAACCAGCGTCGTTCTCCGATTTAGCAGCGCACTAAAACGAAGTTCGCTGTGGCCGTCTCCAAGGCCTTCCATTACTGAAGGAGTGCGCTGATACGCGCAGGACACGAATGAGATGACCGAGGTGGGTGGCGTAACTTTCTTGTGCTCTGTCTTACGCGACATATAGTGTAAAATCATGCACCCCTCCGTCTAACGACGGCGATGGTTGAAGACGAAGTTTTCTCGTGATGGGTTCTTTGGCTGGCCAATCCCCCACTGCGAGCATGTGTTACTCTGGAGGTGCGCACCATTTTTCCAGAATATCCACAGCAACTCTCGGGAGTGCACTTCGAAGGGTGTACGGCGCGAATCGGTACCTGCTGCTTGAAGTTCACTTAGAGTGTGCCGACATAGATCAATAGGATAGACTTTGGACTGCTGGGACGGGGTCTTTTTTGGGACGTGCTCAGCAGGCCCTCAAAAAAGATTTACCCCTGGACGCTCACGGCATTAGGTTTTTACCGATTGAGAGTGACGAAGTACCTTACGACCTCGTGATGGTCCTGGCCCTACATGCAATTTGGAAATCCCGCATGGCCATACGCCATAGGGACGTTGGCGCTAAATGGTCAAGAGAATATTTCGGTGGTTCAATGCGTATGATTATTGAAGTGTGGAGGGCTCAGCCTGAGCCTCCAGAGTGGTTGCCTGTGATGGAAACACTGACCAACCTCAAACAATTGCTGGTAAGGTGATGACTAGCAGTTTTATCGTTACAGTTTTGTTTGATGGTGGGATAGACACCAGCTTCATAACGCTATGGACCCAGGTTCGATTCCGCAAACTGGAACTGTTTTTTTTTTCTTTTACTTCACCCACGATCATTGGTCATCATCGTCAGAGAAAGTTGGGTTTCCTGCAGGGTGTATTCGCGTACAACGGAATGTATGTATGTATGTATGTATGTATGTATGTATGTATGTATGTATGTATGTATGTATGTATGTATGTATGTATGTATGTATGTATGTATGTATGTATGCATGCATGCATGTATGTATGTATGTATGTATGTATGTATGTGTGTATGTATGTGTGTATGTATGTATGTATGTATGTATGTATGTATGTATGTCTGTATCTGTATGTATGTATGTATGTATGTATGTATGTATGTATGTATGTATGTATGTGGTCATTTTGAGGGGTCGGTAATGAGATTGTAAGCGTACAACAGAATCAGTGAGGACAATTAAGCTTCGCTTTAAAATTATTCTCCTTGACCTGAGACTTTGATCTGAAAGACGGGCGGGCTCCGTAGACACTGCTGTGACGTCGCAGGGCTCCCGTTATAATTCTTAAATTCCCAGTCACAACTACGCCGAACCTGCGGTTTAAACGTCATTTCATGGCTATATTTTCCTGTGGCTTGGGTATTTAGAGTATTTGACAAGGGCGATCGGAAAATGTTTGCGCTGAAAAAGACATCACCATGAAACTTGAGTGCCTCCAGTTCCGTTTCATCGAATCATTTGAATGGGAACGTGCGGCTGACACAGTGATAACTGTGTTTAGAACTGGACCATACCACCTTACTCCTGCCCAAATGAAATCAGTGTAGCGCGAAATTCAAAACTTTTAGCATCCTTCGCGTTTTTTTTTTTCGGTTATGAAACGCATTATCCCTAACTTTAACGGAGCTGGGTTAGTTACCAAAGGCTCGCTGTTTCAAAATGAAAACAGTGGTATTTTGTTTGCATGGTCCTTTAAAGCTTTCGTCGTGCTGCGGATCCGCCCCAATATACTCGCGTGACTCCGACAACCACAAGTGCTAATCCCGTCATTTTATTCATTAGTGCTTAAACGGAGCGCGCTTTCGACTCCCGTTCTGCGATTGGGAGCGAACCAGCCACGGAAATGAACATGCACTGACCGGTCCTGAACGTCCCATATATAGGCAAGCGATTTCGCGTTTCCGTCATACTCAGATCGGTGTGGTCGCAAACGAGACGCAGAAAGCTCGCCGCTATAGAATTCATTTATTTGCCAGAAACCGCTTTCCTAATGTAACATTGGAGACACAGTTACGCCTCTATAAACATCTCGCCCCCCAATAAAGTATAGTACGGTCCCGCGCACATCAATGTCCCTTCCTGGCCGCTAGCCTGCAAGAAGCACGATGAAGCGATGGAGATATACCTTCTAGCAAGTACTCGCTGTTTCATGTGGCACGCTGTTCACGGAGACCACGTAAGACGACGGTGAAGACACCCGTAGTCCAGCGGCTGCGTAAGTCCACGAGAAACGTCACGCGATCGTCTACATTAGCGAAGAAATGCAGCCGCAAGTCCACGAAAACGTCTCCGCCACAACCTTTACCAGAGAAAAAAAACAAGGAAGCTCTAGCTGATGGAGTTTCCCTGCGCCTTGAGTGACGTGGAGTCCCTCCAGCTGCTGGGCGCGTCAGATCTTGTCGAGCTCGCCACAGTCGTCGAGCTGCCGGCCACCTCAGATCTTGTCGAACTCGCCGCAGTCGTCGAGCTACCGGCCGCCTCAGATCTTGTCGAGCTCGCCGTAGTCGTAGAGTTGCCGGCCGCCACAGATCTTGTCGAGCTCGCCGCAGTCGTCGAGCTGCCGGCCGCCTCAGATCTTGTCGAGCTCGCCGTAGTCGTTGAGCTGCCGGCCGCATCAGATCTTGTCGAGCTCGCCGTAGTCGTCGAGCTGCCGGCCGCCTCAGATCTTGTCCAGCGATCGCCGTAGTCGTTGCCCATCCCGCCGCGGTTGGAAAAGTTAACCAGGCCTCGGGCGTTCGCGCAGTGGGCCGAGGTGTTACTCGGGGCAGACGCGTTCAACAGCGCGAACCCCATGACGCCCGCCGCGAGCATCTCCATGGCTGGGCATAATGGTTCCGAAGCATTCTGGTTGCGGGAGCGCAACACGGAAGCCACGCTGACGGATAAGGAGATGACGCTTCCCGCGATCTTCGGTGTTCTGGCACGGCGGCGGTGGTGCGTCAGAGAGCGCAGCTCGCTTCCATGGAGCAGGAGCTCTGTGCCGGAAGACGGGCTCTGGAACATGTTGGCCCGGAGTGTGGGCCTCGGACCCGTAAGTGCTCGCAGACGGAAGGCTTAGGGGACGCGATTGATGAGGGTAGGACGCCGGCAAGACGCTGTTCCACAAAAGACGATGACGAAGGCGCGAGACCGGATGACAAAGAAGACGGTGCACGTGCTTGCATGTGAGACGATGATGATGAGCAGCGAGGTGGAAATTCAAGCAGTTTTCCAGCAATTCGGAAACAAGTTATGCTGGCGCTCATTCTATTTTCCTCCTCCCGCGACAAACCGGACCAGGGGACCTGGTGAACCGCTTCTTTCAAGGGCGAGGGCACGACATTAGTGTGAACTCAGACAAAAGCGACGGTGATGATCGTGCGCGCCCGTGGAATGAGTTGCGGCTGTAGGTTGCGCGAGGATGAAGGTGACGCTAATACTGGCAGTGATGTTTGCTTAGCCCTTCAGAGCTTCATAGAAAGGTATGATGTATTTTCGCTACAGTTGTTTTGTTTCCTCTTGCGCTACTAATGGAAGTCCTTTTTATTTGTACCCTAACCTCCAACTTTGCATTCAAAATGCTTTCCAACTGCTCTAAATTACCACAGTGCCCTGTAGTTAGATAACACCCTTGTTTCAAACACTGGCCATGAGCTGATGCCCTAACTGGGTATGTTTAATTTACTAAGGGACATCATAAAAATAATCGTCATTACCATCAGAACCACCACTACCACCACCACCACCACCACCACCACCACCATCATCATCATCATCATCATCATCATCATCATCATCAGTGTTTCTAGCTGGTGGTGAGAATGACTAAACGCATGTGCAAGGTGCTATTGCAATATTGTAATATCGCGTCCGCCGAGCCCTGACCACTACAGGGTATGATAAATTCCAGAGAAACAATTTACACATTAAAAAGATTAACTTATAGGTTGAGTTCATGCTTAGAAGCAAATTATGACAGCCAATATAAAGCGCTTTATTGGTGTCCGGAAGTACCCAGTCGGCGCATAAACAACATGCAGATATCAAGTAAAGTCGGTAACTAAAAGATAGCAGTTGAGCGTCAGGAAAAAAAGACATCGATTGAAGGAAATTTGCCGGAGTGGTAAAGAGGACACATTCAATGATTTTACGGGGAATGCGACTAAGTGACCAAGTGATAATCACTATGTGTGATTGTCTATTTCCGTACTTGTACAGAGAGACAGCGTTTCCACCACCCCCACCATCATCATCAGCATAATCATCATCATCATCATCATCACCAAATAACAGTGTTTTCGTCGCTGTTCTGGGACTGGTGAAATATATTAAACAACGCAACAGAAAAACAACGACGTTTTTTCCGAAATCGCTCGGCAATTAAATCCAGGCTGTGCTTGGAAAACGCATTCAATGATTCAAACCTTTTCTCGGCTACGTGACCTAATAACGAAATGCTCCATAACAAAGCTCACCAAAGAGAACGGTAAAAAAGCGTGTTCGCCAGCGGCTGGCGTTAGTCCACGAAACAGCTCGCCGAACGGGCGACATTAGCGAAAAAAAAATCTGGCTAAAGGCGCCTACTTTTAAGTCCGCAGAAAACGCCACCGCCCCAGCTTTACCAGGGCACCCGGGTGGGTGCCCGGGTGGCTATATAAAGATCGTGTCGCGTCTAATGAGGCTCGCCTAGATTGGTTGGTTGGTTGGAGCTATAACAAGAATGCCACGTACTGACTCTGGGGATTGACCAAGTCTCATTGTGGTTTCATTGAGGAAGAAGCTTACGAATTCAAACTAAGCGATAACAAAAGTCGTTTAATAGTGGGTAAAGTGATCCTAGCAATTTGAGAACCTAAAAAAAAACAAAAAAAAATCAATACTGCTGTAGCAACAGGTACTTTAATAAACGATTAAGAAATTGCTAGATGCGATTGACTAACATGGCAAGCGACCTGATTCGGCGATAAGAGTGAAGAGCGCGACGAACATCCCCGTAGCACCAACCAAGCCCCACTGCCCCAAAGGACAATAAATAGGCACCGAGAAGGCGAGACCCACGCTACGATTTCGTAGGGGGTGTTCCAAAACGATGATGACGACGGCTCGACACTGGGTGGTGTTGGTGGTGTTTGCGGTGGTCCAGAAAAATGTCGCATAGCCAGTTAAGCGGATTGACCAAGAAGAGTTTATTTGTTCCTTTGGATAAGTCAAAATAGTACAGCAGAAGGAGGTATGCGTTTTGTGGGTTCAAGAGAGAGTCAAAAGAAAGATGAAGTGTAGGAGAGAGTGGGTGACGGTGGTGCATGTGTTTAAGTGTGAGACGATGATGATGGTTTGTAAGGCGGGAACGACCAGTTCTGCAGCAGTTGAAAATAAAATAATGACACTGGTGCTGACACTACCCCACCCCCTCACTCTGAACAGCGTGACGCTGTAAATCACCAGCATAAAGACTCTTCCGCCGGCGTGAGCGTCGTCTTCGAGCATGCCCCACCTACGGTCATCATCGCTTCATACGACGCGCACGCACGATGCTCACCACCGCTTTTAGGTGGGCTTTCATACAAGTCCTGTTGCCGCCCCTAATATAAACGGCGCCCGTAGTCCACTTCCTGGTCCCGGTTTCTCCAGCAAAAAAAAAAAAAAAAGTATTTGCGCCAGAACCGTCGTTGTGTTTTCACTGCTGGTAAACTCGTCGTTCCCTCCTCGCAGCTCATCATCATCGTCCCACATGCAAAGTCGCGCACCAACTTCTTCGTCACCCATCCTCGCGCCTTCGTCATCACCCTTGATGGAACGGCTTTTCGGCGGCGTTCTCTGCTCAACAGTCGCGTCCCCGAAGCCTCCCGTGTCCGAGTCTCCCGCAACCCGGGGGACTACGTTCCAGGGACCGTCGTCCGCCACGGCGCCCCTGCTCCCTAGGGAACGCCATCCGCTCCCTGATGGACCGGCGCCGCGGCGCCAAGACAGCCGTGATCGCGGCAGGCGTCATCTTTGTCGCCGTGGTCATTTCTGTATCGGTGACCGCGGCTTCCAAGCGGCCCTCCCGCAACAGGAACGCTACGGAACGGTTACAAAAAAGGGCTTCGGCGCGTTTCCCGGCGGTCGACCCGCAGTCCCCTGACCCGAACGCGCCGGCACCCGGGAGCAACACCTAGGCCCACTTCGGAATGGATCCAGGCCTGGTGGACTTTTCTAACCGCGCCGGAAAGGGGACGACTACGGGGAACTAAACAAGATATGAGGCCACCGACAACAGCTCCCTTCAAATGCGCAGAAAAGTTCTGTCGCTGTTTTTTTTTTTTTTTTTTAGGTGATGTAGCTTTCGGCAGGAATTTTCTTGTGAACTTACGCAAGCCGATGGCTAACCGGCATATTCAGCGGCATCGTCAGTTGTATTTTTAATTAATCATATCCCAAATAAGCAATGTTGTATAAAAAATTTTCGAATCATAAAAGTGTCTTCCCGCTCACGCCCGGATTTCTATACCTGGAAATTTCTGCAAAACGCTCTTGTTTGCTATTTTGTTACATTATATAAAATGTTTCGGCAGCCCCTGGGCAGCCCAGAAATCCCATTTTTGAAATGTCGGCAGGGTGGCCTCGCTGCACAAGTGCTGTAATAAACACTCGCGTGGTAATTAGTATTGCCCTTCATCACCAACAAGCATCCTCTGTAAAATCCGTTAAAATGGCCTCCTCACTCGCACTGAAAATTTTCTCCGATTGATTTGTTTCCCCAGTGCTCACCAAGGCTTCATGGAAACATTTTCGCGCGAGACATAAGCTTTTACATTTTTCTTACTTCTTGAGTTTCGGCCGGCGCTTATGCAGGGACTTATTTAACTCACCAAGCTGCGTTTGGTAAAACTATTTATTTAAAAATACCTTACAGGCCCTTGTTGCAGGGCATTGTGTAAGGGGGGTAACAAAGGGTGAGTGTCGCGACAGAACTGTAAGGGAACATCAAACTTTGAATGAACTTTGAAAGAACGGAACAGCAAATAACAGGATATATGTCACTAAAGAGAAAAAGAAGATAATGTACAAAAAAAGTCACTTGAAGTGACACATACATGGGAACATTGCAGGTGGGAAGGAATGCAAATATGCGCAATACAACTTAGTAAAAAACACCTACTACACACGTAGTTAAAAATATTCTATAACAAAGCGCAGAAAGCAACTTGTTCTTGTTTCGAAAACACAGGATAATAAAGGGCGATAACAGAGTTTTACTTGTGTGTATAAGGACATTATAAAAAGGACATTATTACTTCTAAAATTCCCCCTGGCCATGCAAGTCGCTGCTTCACTTTGATTAAGGCGGCAACGAACGCAGCCATCTGAGGCCTTAGTCTCCAATCTTATTCTCCTTGGTCCTTGAATACCCCCGGTATCTCTCGGAGTCTGCATATAATGTCCACAAACTGGGCAGCATTCGCTGTTTGAGCGCCTAACTGAAGTCACGAGCTTAGCTTAGAGCATTGTGTTTGTAGGGGAACACAGCGGCGTTATGTGTCCGGCGTTGAGGTGCTGCTTTCAGCGCCTCTATACGAGCGCCAGGAGTGTGCAAAGTTTACACCCCTCTTCACTCTTCATCCACAACGAGCAACATTGAAATCAGCGAGTATACAGGCCGCGTTAGACTTGTGTGACTTCACCGGTACCCATGAACGAGAACGTAGTGTAACTGGCATACAGAGTTAATACAGCAAAATAAATTCTGCGCCATTGCAAGGAATCTTCTCTTCGTGACCATCCCTGAAAAGCTCGTAAGCACGCCAAGCGCGAGCGGCTATGCACGAACTCATGACCTAGGGCCAGTTTTACAGCCTTTCGTGCGGGCGTGCGCTCAAGGGTAAATACGAGAGCATGTTTCCACAGCGGTCGGTGCGAGCGGAAACAAGCACAGAGCTGACATGCAAACGCAGACTGGCGCGCGCTGCATGCCGTAATAGCGCAATTACGCTAGTGGCCGAGCAGCCGGAAGATAGGGTGCGATGGGGCCGGTACGCTTAGGAGATAATCGGCAGATCCGGAGAGAGCATGCGTAAACCTGAACTCCATACCCAGCCGCACGTGAGTGCACGTACCACGGTTCGGGCACATTTAAACGCGCACTATCGACGATCAAACTGACGCTGTTTCGGTCACCATGAACCATCTGCAGTACCCGGCGCGCGGAGCGTCTGCTGCGCGTTTGGAGGGAACGGCACGCTAAACTACCGCAGGCGGTCCAAGTTATTCCGCACTCTTTCACTGCGGTGTTCCCCATAACCGCAGTGTTAGATTGTCGTCGGTGTATACAAAGAGGCGCCATCGAATGGCTGCCCTAGTACCAGACAGAATCTGCGCGTAGTCGATGATGACAATAGTTTCTGACCGGTTTATGTATTTGCACACATTTATGAAACGGCTGGCAGATTTCGAATGCGTATATTCGAAATGCTTTGCTGCCACTGAAGCCGACGCACTACTCACTCCAGTCTGCGCCGTAATGAATGGAAACGCGGCGCCGCCGAGATAAATGTCGCGAAGGCTCTCACCCGTTCAGACTGAAGAATAGGCGCGGTGATTCTATATATATACCCGACGGTGATGAAAAAATTCCGGGCCATCTCCACTAATCTCAAACCTACGGAGGGGCAAAGCATGCAGTGTGTAAGTGTATTCTTGGCGCCTTGGCGTTTTTGCCAACGGAGATGACACCGTTGAGGGGTAGAGGTATACAGATTTGCTGCAAAAGTCTCGTGTCTTTGAAGCAAGAAGCGTTCTAGCGCGAGGCGTAAACGAATATCCCGGTGTTTTTTAGTGCGTGTCACGAAGCTCTCTAGCGCGAGGCGTAAACGAGTGTCCCGGTGTTTTTTAGTACGCGTTACGTTCTTGCGCGAGGCTTAAACGAGTGTCCCGGTGTTTAAGTACCGTGACTACATGAGACGACGCTTACAACGTCGATGTGAGACACCAACAGCCCGAGGCTTTGAGAAGCTTCGCCCCTGAAAAAAGAGCGCTGCTAAAGTATTCCCACAGTCGCAACAAACAGGTCGTAAATCTACTCATGTGTCGCTCACGCCGCATACAAAGCGATAGGTATACCAAACGCGCACGCGCAAAAAAAAAAAAAAAAGTTGATGTTGTAGAAGCACAGCCAAACTGATTTCACTTCATGGAGGAAAGAAAAGCATCTATTTTCTCCATGTTTCACGTGCGCTCTATGAAGGAACAACGAGCTCTCACAGCCCCAAATGCAGGCAGTGTCGATCCGGCCGAGCGTAGGTGCAAAAACCTCGGTCATTGCCCGGTGTTCTTGTCCCAAGACGTGTTACTACTACACTCGTACATACGAGATTGCCTCGCCGCGTTACTGCGCACATACGCGGCGGCACTTAAGCTCGCGTGTTTAATTGCTGCGTGTGCCTGCGGGCTCCCCTTATTTCCTCCGTCCGCGCGAAGGAACGGCCTTTCGCGGCGAAACGACACGGCTGCAGCGGCGGTGCTTCCGACAGATCTACAGGCCTGACGCGGTACCCGCGCGTTTGGCCGTAAAAGTGGATCAGAGCCGTCTTCTTTCGGCGTGCCGCATGCTCGGAGTTTATTATAGAGGCGCGGGTTGTACGCTGGCTGCTTTTTATGCGCGTCCTTCCCACAATACGTGCCAGCTTTGTTTGTTCGCGAGTTTGTTCTTCTACGTTTGCACACCTGCACGAGGGCGAAGTTAAGAATCTGGGGGAGCTATGACCTGCTACAAACCGTCACTGTGGCGTTCCTGAACTTTCATCGGAGTAATAGACTTGGGTTTAAACAAGCGGCGGTGAAAGTAAAAGTAATGTTATGGAAGGGTCGATTGAAGTAACGAGTTGCTGGCCAATGAAGCTGGTAATGCGATTCTGTGGCGCGGATGTTTCAGCCTCTTTTCGCCCACAAGCGCTGCCTTGTGCACCTACTACTGCTTCATGGCCTTGCACTGATATCATGCATGGTTTAAATGTTGACGCCACTCCTGTAGTTGAAATATTCCATAAACTTACGGGCACTACTCAAGCCAGTGATCTTGTAACGTGGCCCCTTTATCGGTCCAATCCAATAGAATGCCGTCACGTGATGGACAGCGGCAGCGCCATGTTCCTTACGGACGCCGGGACGTCGGCATGTGAATTACATCGCTGTTTACATTGCTAGCTTAAACTTAGCTTTCGCTATAAACTTGGCTTGCTTCTATTGCACGTATATCTTCTTTGCCAACCCATAAAAGCCTATGTGCAATCTCAATGTTGGCAGACTGATGGTGAAGACGACCCACATAGCATGGAGCATAAACACCCACGGGGATTGGCCAAGGAGAATTCAGTTTAGTCCTAAAATAATGGCAGTCGTTAACACTTGGGTGCCTGCCTTTCTGTATTTTATTTTCACGGCCACGCTAGCCGCGAAGATGCTGTTATCGGGATCAGGGACACCACACATATGAGTACTAACTACAATCTTCCTCCGAGTGACTAGCCCCCCCCCCCCCCTCTCTCCCCCTTATAACGAATCTTTTAAAATGAATTTTTTTATACGAATCCTTCCGCTGTTTGTAGCTTTTTTGCGGTTCCAACTGCTGTGCGGAGACAGCCAATCACCGGTTTTTACGAAGCACTGCTTATAACGAAGTCGATGTCCTGTCCCGTGGACTTTGTTATAACGGTGGTCTACAGTAGTTGTAAAGTGAAACCCGTGCAGTTGGAAACTTAGCGTAAAAGTAATGCACTAAAACTGCTTTGTTGTGCCAGTTAATCGTTGCTTAACCTGTTGGCCGAGACGTAAGTCCGCCTCCGGGTTCCAGAGCCCTTGTATGTCACGTATATGAGTCATGCAGTGAAATGCCCGCATCACAAGATGCTTTCTGCCGGCTTTATTTGCGCTGTACAAAGCGTTGAGCTACATCTACAAATTGTGGCTGAATCACAGTATTGAAAGGAACCGTGGCTTGTGACTCATCGCCACTCTCTTTTTTTTCGAGAAGCTCATCACGTTCCAGTCTGCTCGATAAGACACGTGTCTTCTTGTAGAGGGAAGCGGCCTAAAGTCTCTAAGCCGCCGGTTTTCCACTTGTAAGACCAGATTTAAAGCCAACAGAGTGTTCGTCTAGTATCTGCACCTTCTCTAACTCTAAAGCACCACTGAGTACAAGACAGACGATGACGAGCTTGAACTTCGACCATGGCGCTCAATTCATATAGCACGCCTTTCGTGAGAGACCGTTCTGTTCTCTCCCGGCCATGTCGTACATGACAAATCGCACACTATCAATCAGCGGTCGCGCTTCTTTACGACCCTCAGCTTCCCACCGACAGATCTAATCTCCGCGGTCGTATCCTGGGATACATGCGTCCGATCCCGAGGCCGCATCTCCATAAAACGCTACGGGTGGCGGGAAATCTCGTATTCAGCTGGCGTACACGCCTGATCCCATGGTTCTTCAAGCTTAGGAGTCCGCGATGCGGAATCGCCAATCAGATAGCTACGTGTTAGACCGGCTCTTCCCCTCCCCCTTCCCTTAGAAGTCGGAGTCATGCTCCCCGGCCAGCTTTCCCATAAAGACCGGCGACAACATCGCTGTATCGATTCGTGTTCGATATTATCCAGAGGATATGATTTACAGGTTTACACGGTCCCACTTAGCGCGAACGGCTACTTCAAAAAGACCGCGCTCGCGCGAGCGGAAGGTGACCAGAATGCCAATCCGCCCTGCGCGCGCGTATACAGCGCTGTTCCTCGAGGCTACGCACGCACGCAAGGCTAAAAGAAGCAAGTAAACAGCGTGAGAACGAACAAAAAGCCGGTTACGAGCTACGCGCGCAACACCCCTCGTCTCGCCGTTAAAGTGTGCCTTTTTTTTTTTGTTTTCTTCGCGCCCTTTTTGGTTGTGAGGGCCGTCGTGACCCGCTTACCTTTTCGGTCGGTCGTCTGCTGGCCTCGGCGGTGCAGACGACCCGATTCGGCGCGCTGCAACGGGCACGCCAGCAGGAGAATCAATAGTATCCAGAGGAACACCGGACGCCTCCGCTGCCACATGGTCATCGTACTACAACACGTGTTGTCACCGCTGATCGCGACACACATCCCGCTTTCTTCTCAAGATCCAGTTAGGACGGCGGCGTCATGTCGCGCGTCCACTACCGCAGCAGATTTTGTCCGAGCAGACGACATCCATCTATCTGTTTTTTCTTCCCTTGTAGCAGACGACAGTTACCGAATCGAGCAGACGGCGTGGGGTGATTTCCGTTGTCTGCGTCGTCTACTGACACGAAGTGCAGATTCAGCGAAGGTAGTCGACTCAAAAGAAGGCGTAGTATGGAAGATTCAGCTACGTCACGTATACGGGTGGTTTTTGAGCGATGATTTGACGTACGGCACACTTTCGCTTGGCCTGCGTGTACGTCCCCAGAAGCGAGCAACGAACGGTAGGTTCCAGGTAGCTAGCTCATGGCGGATGTAGCACTTCGTTTCCAGAAGCTTACACGACAGAAATGTGGAGCGAGGAGGGACAGGCAATTTGGATTCGTAGAGGAGCTGAGGGTTCCCGGCGGTACACTCTTGTCACTTGAGACGTCGCAAGACAGAAGTCGGCCAAGGCTCGCCCCTAGCGCAGCGAGGACGACCGCGTGCCGTCATCAATCACTTCGGGACGTCAGACGGGAACGCGTCGCGCGCTGGGATAGCCGCGGCGCACTTTTCTTCTCTGTCGCCAGCAGCGCACAAGACAAAGCCGGCGAGCCTTTCGCTTGGGTGGCTTCACGTTCCGTCTACGGCCTAAAGTTGCGGCGTCAGCGCCGACGGTGCATGGCCCGCTTTCTCTCTGTCAAGAAGGCACCAGCGCTGCTCAGAGGGCGACCAAGCGGAAAGAAGACCACACACAACGGAAGTTTCGTTGACGAGAAGTCGGTGGTTGGTTTTCGGAGTTTCGTAACTTGCGCGCGTTTGCCAACCGAGGCTGCTCGTGGGGGCTATGCACCCGGTATTCCTAATAGCGATGAATGATGCACGAATGAAACTTTTGCCTGCAGGAACTCGGCGTTAATTCTTGCCGGACAGCTCAAATCCACGGTAGTTGTGCGGTGCGTATACCACTGATCAAACGCGCGTCCCCGTCTCACTGAACTCTGGTACAAAAGGTAACACGTGAACGTTTATCCGTTGATGACGATGTCAATAACGTTGGAACCACCGCTTCGTTGGGGTTACACGATTTAGTTATCCATTGATTATATAAAAAAAAAAACACATCAACAGCCGCACTCCGGTCACTTGAGGTGTTCACAACACACAGGAGAGATCGCACAGAGAACCCGTTCCACAAGTACCGCAGGTGAACAGCTGGTCGTTCACGCGGACAGCTGAGAGCCCGCCCACAAGACAAACGCTGATAACGGAGGAGTGAACGCACGACAGGCAGGCACACACACACAAACAAGCAGCCGGCAAAAACAGCCTCGCAGAAGCACAAATATCCGGGGCGCTAGCAGCCGCTATGCGGTCACAGGGAGAGCCTTGGCAAGGGGAGATCTGACGTGATACACGCAAGGCGACGACGGCTCGCCAAGCACGCGAAACTCGATTGTGCCAAAGGACGCGCCGACGCCGCCCAAGGCAGCGGCAGCAAAAACCACGCGCACCTTCGACCGACCGGGCAGGCAGGCGCGGCGAACGACTCCCGACCCGTTCGCGTGGCGCTCTGCTCGCCGACTCCGAACGATCCACGAGTTTCGGGGGGGCTGCAGCCGGCCGCTGTTTGGTCTGCCGCCGGGCCCGCAGGCGCGCCTCGCTCCGTCCGCCACGCGCGCGCCTATTTCCGCGTGCTGCTGAACGGTGGCGCCCCCTCTCTGAGCGGGGACCAACGGGGGCGAGTCTATTCGGCGGTACTTAGGTGAGGTCGGCACCTGGACAGGTAGGCAGAACGAAGATGGGTTTCTTTGGGCTCCACTGTACAGTCGCGAGAAAATGTGAGTGGAACGCGGTGTTCTTGAAAGACGATAGTCTTTCCTGGGCTACTTAAACGCGAAACTTTCAATGTCTGTCTGTCTGTCTGTCGGTGCCTCGGATTAGCTGAGAGTGTTTCTGATTGGCCAGCTCACTATTGGGTTGCAGACGCACTGAACTTTTTAAAACGGGTTATGGCCGGTCAAAGTCCCTTTCGAGTGACAACGCAGCGAAGTTTGTTATGCGATAGTACTTCAACTCACCTTACGTATGCAACGTATGTTTAGGAATTCTTGTTCCGGCGAAAATAAACGCCTTTACGCAAAAAATCCAACCGAAGAAAACATAAGAGATAACGACTCCAATTAAAAGTGCCTGTTTGTGGCCACGTTGGGCGCCAAGTGTTCGGAGTTTCCGTATGGCACGAATGGATTTTACGTTACGTGGTTAAACATTTCTAGTGCTTGAACACCTATAAATTAAGTGCATCACTGCGAGGTATACTGCAACCTTTATGAAAGCAACTTTGAAGACGATTTTTCGTATAATATAAGAGATCTTAGGCGCAGGACTGGAGGGTACTGCCGGCTGTAATATTCGAAATGATGTCTAACCTCCTTTCAGAATCAGGTGAAGCGCACCCAGAGCAGTGTCACTGCTTCAAGACACTTAAAACGGTAAAACGTCCGCTAAATGTTATCTAGGGTAGTTACGGCTATCAGTGTAGTTAAAAAGTTATCAGTTATTAAAATAGCTGTAACCATTAGGCACAGATAGGATTTAATTACTGGAAGGGAAGTTTCATTCCTACACCCGAATCTGTAAGCGTTTCGGTGGGAGGGGGAGATTCACCGTCCCCCAACCTGCAGTCTACGCCATTGGCTAAACAAACAAACAAAAAATTACGGCTTAGAAAGTTTGCAAGGAATAATCCCTGGGTTCCCCATCTCTATCAATCCCACTAATCTTCGGCCTGTGCTTGCAATTCCTTGCTCCAAAACCTGATGAGTGGCTTAAGTGCATGCTCTTACCGCACAAAATAAACGACAAGCACGTTTCAACGACGCGAAGAAGGGGTAAGCCGGATTAATCTTGACCAAACCAGTTTTTCTTTCACCGCACGAGAAATGTGGCCTCGCAGGCAAACGACGTTTTGTTTCTTTCAGATTTCGTATTTCAGACTCTACTATTAAACTGCGCACAGGAGAGCAAAGATAAACGAAAATGAAACCCACAACACTGGTATCTGCGTGGTATTACCAGCGTGGCACATGAGAGGGGAATTAAACAGTTTAAATGGATGGGTTTCTAGAAAACCAATAGTGATGTAAAAAAAGAAACGAAAGCCTCGAGTGAAAGAACGACAAACGTGAAATACCAAGGGGAGAAGCGAGTCTCGTGTAATCGGATTAACTCGATAAATAAGCAAGCGCAAACCCTTTGCTGCTTTCCCTGCGTATGCAAATCGGGTGTATAGGAGTCGCGTGTGCACGCCGTATGCAAATCGCCGACACGCGCGGACATTTCGACTGTCGTCGTCCCGTAAGCGTAAACATATGCGTGCGCACCAAGAAGTGTGCCCAGCACGTCGCGTACCAACTTGCTGTTAGTTCCGTAGTTTGTTTCTGGCGGAATCTTAGGCAGCCTTGCAAATGCTCTTTTTTACATCCTAGTTGTATTTGGGGAGACGGACAGGGTGAGCTAGAGAGAGTGTCGTTGTCATCATCGTCGTCGTCATCTATCATCTATCATCACCATCACAAACATCATCATCATTATCATCATCATCACCTGTCTACGCCCACAGCAGGGCAAAGGCCTCTTCCATAGATATCCAATTATCCCGGTCCTGTGGTAACTGCGACCAGCTTATCCCCGCAAACGTTGTGATCTCATCTGCCCACTTAACTTTCTGCCGCCCCCTGCAACGCTTGCCTTCTCTAGGGATCCACTCTGTTACCCTTAATGACCAGCGGTTATCTTGCCTTCGCATTACATGCCCTGCCCACGTCCATTTCTTCTTCTTAATTTCTACTAATATGTCCTTAACACGCATTTGTTCCCTGACCCACTCCGCTCTCTTCTTGTTCCTTAACGTTACACCTATCATCTTCCGTTCGACTGCTCGCTGAGTCATGCTCAATGTAAGTTGAACCCTTTTAGTGAGCCTCAAAAAGTTTCTGCCCCGTAGGTGAGTACCGGTAAGATGCAGCTGTCATACACTTTCTTCTTCAGCGACAATGGTAGGCTGCCATTCATTATCTGAGAGTGCCTGCCGAATGCACTCCACCCCATTCTTATCCTTCTAATTATCTCTGTCTCATGAGGCAGAGGTAGTTAGAGCGTAGCTACACTGTAACTAATAACGGCGATTCCCGAAGCTAGTTAAACGCGAGTTTGGTTGAATGAGCGTTCTTGAAATTTCGGATTTAGGGATTATTTATACAGGAGGGGTAATTGGCAGAGAGAGAATGCTTTATTTGGACCGAATAGGTCAACGCAGCACAAGGCTGGGCTTGGTTCTTCATATTGTCGGTGAAGATAAAGTAAGGACTGAGTGTTGATGAAGTTAAATTGAAATGGTTTGCAGGCACACAGAATCGTGCCAGATTTGTGCTACTGATATCCGCATCACGGCCATTGCAATACGCAGGGCATTCGACTTGTGCTGCTCTCCTACTCCTGCAACTGCAGGCCTCATCACAACGCGAAAAACAAAATTTCTTCGAGCGCACTGTAATGTCTAGCACCGAATTCGCGGGAACCGGTGACCTACACGTGGTTCGTAAGACCGACAAGGTGTCGCACACTAACGATTTGTGTTGCATGATGGCTAAATCGTCGTTTAAATTATATTTTCTCTCCCCCCCCCCCCCCAGGCCCCCCGCCCCCGCCCCAGGGATCCCTTTACCGTTAATTCAGCCAACGCAAAATTTCTACAGTAGCGACATTACTGTTTGATTCCCAGCAGTTACTGCCAAATTTTCGACAACTTGTTGCATTTTCCCTAACGTAATTAAAATGTATTTCTTCTAAGCAAACACGGTAGAAGAGCTGGCATAGCAAGCTTGTGAAAGTATCACTACATTGACAGCAACAGAGGGGAGTCCCGGTCGATTTCTTTAAATTAAGGGGATAGTTCTGTCGATGGTACACTCGTAGCGTGTATTAGCGGTAATATCACCAACATGGTTGCTTTCGGCATTTAGGCAATTGGTTTTTCTCTTGCCCCGGGCCCTTCTTTTTGAATTGCGGTCCCATTATGTTTTCTACGGAATAAAGATATAAAAAAATACACCGCGCATTGCCCTGAAGATAGCCCATCACACAGCACCAATGAGGCCTGGATTCGACTCCTACCGTTAACAATTCCCCTGTCTGATAATCTACTTACACTTCGTTTCTTGTGATCTGGGCGTGTAATCACCCCAGCGAGGATACTCTACTGCCCATTTGAGGTATACCGTTGAAGCGAATGAGACAATAGACTGTAAACAAAGCAAAGAACCAAAGCCAGAAATCCTTTTCTCATATTGAAAAAAAAAACAAACAAAAAAAAAACAGGACTAGTGCATGGTCAGTCAGTTGCAAGATCTCTTTGCCGTTGTCGTTTAAGGGTAGCAAGCACGGCAAGCATTTTCATTTATTTATTTATTTATTTATTTATTTATTTATTTATTTATTTATTGATTTATTTATTTATTTATTTATGTAACCTCAGGGCTAGAGGCATTAGAGAGGGGAGTGGGTTACAGTTGTTACAAACATAATACAGAGCAGAAAAATGATAAGCAGAACAAAATCAGGAAAACACAATGTACTGCAATGCTTCTGATTATACAATGTTTGCTAATGTAGTATAAAAAAGTTTCGGGCCCGAAATTGTTGCCGTCAGTGCGGGTAGGTGGTTCCATTCTTGTGATGTACGCGGTATGAATGACTTGGAAATATGTTAGTTCTGCAGGACGGCAAGCCGACTTTATGGACATGATTTATGCGAGCTGAAATGTACCGAGGAGGCAGAATGAGTTCATCGCGTAGCTGGCTGTGATAGAAAAGCTTATGAAAAAGACAAAGGCGAAGGATTTGTCTACGAGATGATAAGGAAGGTAATCCGAGGCTGGATTTCATAGTGCTTATGCCAGCAGTCCAGTTGTAGTAAGAGTGTATTAAATGAAAAAAGTTATTTTTGACCATTTGAATTGAGTGTGTTAGATTTTCTTGGTTAGGATCCCAAACTGATGCAGCATATTCCAGTTTGGAACAGATAAGTGTTTTGTAAAGCGTCAATTTTAATGTTGAGTGAGCCTGTGAGAAATTTCGACGTGCGTAGCCGAGCATGCGATTAGCGTTAATAATTACGTACGCAGTATGCACGGACCAAGTGAGGTCGGTAGTAATATGTATTCCGAGATATTTGTAAGTGCTGACAGATTCCAATGGAGCATCGTTCCGGCAGTAAGTGGGCAATAAGCGGTTAGTTCTAGATAAGCGAAGAGACTTGCATTTGCTGGTGTTAAGTTCCAATACCCATGTTTGGCACCACACAGAAATAGCGTTAAGATCGGATTGAAGGGTTAATAGGTCATTGTCATTAGATATATCACGAAAGAGGACGCAGTCATCGGCAAACAAGTGAATGTGAGAAGTAACGGATCGTTAAGTCGTTAAGTCATTAAGTAAGTTAAGTCGTTAAATAAAGTCGTTAATGTAAATAAGGAATAGCACGGGAGCCAGAACAGATCCTTGAGGGATGCCAGAAGAGACGTTCGTTCGGGGTGAGACGTCATAGTTAGCTAAAACAAACTGAGAGCGGTTAAAAAAAAATATCAAGCCAAAATAAAAATTGGGATCAAGATTAAGGTTTTGCAGTTTGTGAACAAACTTGTGACATACTTTATCAAACGCTTTTGACAAAAAAAAATTATTACCTATATGTGCCTTGGAAGCTAGTTACTCACCACTGGTGCACCATTAAATAAATTATAAAATGCAGTAGGAGTTGATGCGAAATTGTTTTGAGAAATGCTGCTTATCATGAGGCTGTTCAAGGCTCATTGAAATTTTGTTTCTGGGTACCGAAAACAGTACTAAGAGTTCAGCCGGCCATTTTAGTATTTCGTTTCTCTATGTCTCCTACTGCTCAGCACACTATTGCTTGCTGAAGGAAGCCAGCTTAACCCGTAAAAAGTTTGCCTAAGCTCAAATACGATCAGCTCTAGGAAGTGCGCTTCAAACTACCGAGTCTAACAAAGTGACAATTCCAAAAAAAAAAAAAAACTATATTACAGACGGCACGGCTCTTGCTAGCAGCATGAAACTGCAATACCTTCATTGATGCCGGGAGGTTGTCATAAAATTATTGCAAGCCACGCTCTCTTCCCTCTATATGTCTCTCTCAATCTCTCCATGTCTCTATTTCACCTTTTTTCGATCTCTCGGTTTCACTTATTCTGGGCACTCAGTCGGACGGTTAAAAAGAAAGCAAGGAACCACGAGGCCAGAAGTGAGAACCGAAGCAAGGACGAATGAAGAGACAACAAAAATAAATAAAAATGAATAATTGAAATTGAAAGAAAGAATTAAAAGAAGGGGATAAACTGAAATAACGAAAAAAGAAAACAAGGACGGAAAAGCCATTAACCATCACCCAAGTAATGCCTCCAGCTTCGCGCCAACAAAAAGAAAGAGAAGAAAAAGGTCGCGTTTTGCGGGCGAAGCAACCGAAAAAGGGGAGACCGAGCTTGTTAGGAAAGTCGCCGTCGCGCCATCGCTCACTGCCAGCCTCGTTTGGAAAAATACCTCCGTCTTCTTTTTTCGTCAAGCAGCTCCGAAGCGTAGCGACTGCGGAGGCTCGCTAGTTTGGGATGGGAAGGCCGTGCCTTTCTACCGCCCGTGGCGGGTGTGTACACGAGCGCGAACGGCGACAATTCTTAAAAAAAAGACGACAAGCATCTCCAACGGTAAACGAATCTGCACGGGGGAAAAAAGAAGGACGCGGAGTCGGGCAATACTGACAGGAGCCATGTGCTCGCCGTGTTTTAACCAAAAAACGAAAAGTAGCGTGAGTGCTCCGATAAGGAGCCACAGAGATGAAAAAGATAAGGGAAGGAAACAAAGCCCAGAAGATGGGGCAGTTCTCAACGGCCTTCGAGTCCTTGGGAAACGGGAAAGCCCGAAAAGTGGTTGGTAGGTCTGGTAGAGGGCCACTTTCGACTTCCAGTTGCTCGTTTTCGCTTGTGTTTTGTCGTTTTCGGTGTTCTCGGGCAAACTTTAAAGATTAAAGAGGCAACTTTCAACGCGAGGTCAAACACGATACCCGGATAACATTCTCAAACGGTGTTTTGTTCGAGATATCAACGATAGGTGCTGAAAACGCGATAATGTGTTAAGAACGGCGTCCGCAGTGAAGATATTGAAGCAAGTTGGGGAGTACACTCTTAATCTGGTTCCATGTAAGTTCCAGTTAAACGGGGCGATCCACATATTTTTATCTGGATCCAAACGAAGAATAACTGGAACGAGAGATATAAGTGGATCTTATCTGGAACTGTCCATTTGTTTTCTTTAGGTTTGTGTTTATTATGTGGAACCGAATAAATGAGGGGATGCGCTGTCGGCCGTTCCAGTTACTGTTCCACTTATGTCCCAGTAAAAATTTTGGACAGTGCTTTTGTATATTTTTTGCTCGTGTCTTGTTCCACATAACTTGTGCGCTGCAGTGAAGTATGCACTGAATCGTGCATTAACTGGAACAATGAACCACATATATATTTGACGCGCTTTGGCGCACAAGCGCACGCACAAGCACTTGCACGCACACGCCCACAGACATAGATACAGACACGAACGCACACCCGCGCACCCACACATACACACACACATGCATGCAGTCACACACGCACACACGCACGCACCACATAAAATTTAATAAACTTCGTCGATATCTATGGAACTGTCTTAGAGCAGTTTACTTATATAAGACGGCTAAGACGTATTTTTAGTGACGTTATTTGACAGAAAACAATATGTCCACTGCTATAACAACACCGTACAAAGCATGAAAGGTGCGAGAAAAGGGTATCTTAGCGAAAATAGAAATTTCACGAACCCCTTTCAGGTTGTCTGCGGCGCTCAGACCGCTTTAGTGAATATCGTCTTTTGCTAATTGCAGACGCGCAGTACGTCTGAAATCACCAATGACTTGAATTTCAGAAGGACCAGATGTCCCCAGGTTCTCCTTCTGCGTTTGGGATAGAGCCGTGGTAGTGCTGAAGAATTCATTGGGCTTTTGTGGATACCTCATAAAGAAATATATATAGTTGTTGAGACTATTGCAAGTTCTGCATTTGGTTCACAAAGCGTCGCAGAAACATTGTTTTTTGCTCAATGCTCAGCCATCAGCTCGCTGTGTTGTAGTACGTGCACAATTTTAAGTGCTTTACAGGAACGTATGAATGGCTACAATCTGCTGTAAAATAGGTACTTAGTCCACTTTATTTATGCCCTGATGCGGTATATACATAGTGTTAACCGACTGTGCCGCATTTTACACTGCACGCAGCATGTCACGAATGCAGTTATATATGCTTGGATGTTCGTTAGCATTTTTCGTCTCGTGCATGCTATTAAGGGTGACTCACCTGATCCAATTCATATGGGACTCACTAATTCATGACGCAAATTCATGAGACTTACTAATTCAAAAGCACCATGTACCGATACAAGAAGTTTTACAAATTCACAGAAATGACACTAACGACCTGGTTTGCTTCTTCTAGAAATACAGTAGACCCTCGTTAAGACGAACTTGGTTAAAACGAACACTGATTAAGAACCACAACATTTTTCTCTTGTAACGTCCACAATGCAATACACCTCCGCTTAAGACGAATTTCGGATAATACGCATACATTTTTACGGTCCGTTCGGGTTCGTCTTAACGGGAGTCTGCTGTATATCATTTCTTTGCAGAGATAAAAAAAAACAAGAAACGCATTTTGGTTTATCCAGTCTTCACTGGAAGGTGCTAGCGGTCTCACCATGCGAGAGTTTTATTTCTTTGTTTCAGTAGAGAAGCGACATATATCTAAAATAAGCAAACTAGGCCGTTGTGAATATCGGTATGTATTTGTAAAACTATTCGTATTGGTGCACGATGGTTTTTAAGTCCGTTGGTCATGACGTAGTAAGTCCGATAGGAATGCTAACATGTGAGTCCCTTTTAATTTCCACAAGCAAAAACAAGAGCCTCTTTGCAAAGAGCGGTTGACTGGGTGAACGGAACTAAACCTAGATATACCACGTGATACCTGCATTATTTTGTATGTATTAATGCTGAAATGACATTGTAATTCCTAATTATGCTGTGCAGTAACGGCAAAAATACGCAGAGTTAACTTGCTGTTGTTGTGTCTTGTCATAGTAATTGAAGTTCATTGAATGACCCGCCTTCTCCAGCTGCTTCCCCAGTTGCTGTTTTCCTGTAGTATTGGTGTTCAGGAGGGAAAAGGGCTGGGAAACGGGCCGATGTATTATTACTTACTAATTAGCTGTAAGTAGCTTTATATAACGTGGGTATCTAAGAGCGTCGCAGTATATTTTATTGACTACGGAAAGGCTTGTTGTCAAGAAAAGCAGTAAATGAAGCCACGCCCTTTTGCATTCATTGTAAACAGTAACGGAGAAATTGTCATGCAAAGTTAAGCTCGGATATCGCACGCACTCACGGCCCTCCGCGAGAAACAACTTTAGCCAGTACTAACGCGCTAACGCGGCTATTATCTGAGCTTTGTTTCGGCCTCAGCGGGCGTAAACGTCCGCTTAGACGCATACGCCCGTTTTCCGAATCCAATAAAAGCCATCACGTGTGCCGAGTTTGTATGAGTTCTTATGCGGGCGCATCGCCAAAGCCTCCGCGAGAACGAAAGTACGCCGAAGCCATGAGGAAAAGACCGCCACTCCAGTAGCGCATTCAATGCGCATGCGTCAGCAGCAGCACGGCAGAGCTGTTTTTGCGTTGATTCACGGTACAGTGGGGCTGCAACGGGTACGATGACGACGGATGAAAATCGGGACTGCGTCAACACTTTAAACGACAGCAGCGCTCCCATCTTCCAGGATTCCCTCCGCTAATTTTACGGTCTTCCGCATGCAGCGCCACCAGTGGCACTCCCAAGCGGGTTTCTCAATTGCTCGCGCGATGCGCCTGATATTTACTAAAGAAATTCTCGGTCACGCTGGCGAGAACCGTTAGCGCCGTTAGCAGTTTAAATTGGGTTGATTGCGGCGTGCAACTGCGAATTTTTTCATATCCCTGGGCTGTATTTCCTGCTCGACGATGTGGAGTTTTGCCAGGAGGCGCAAAAAAGGTCAGTGCTGCTTATTTATGTGCTGGTAACGGTTGTTGTTCAGTGACATCCTTGTTAACTGCGTCCGATAAACATACCGCGTCTATGCCCGTTGTTCGTGTGTCGTTCATGCTTGTGGTCGCGGCGTGTAACATTTTGTGTTGGAGAAACGTTTGCAGCCGTAATTTACCAAAACTCCCGTGTTCGTGGGTCAGAGTCGGCTGGAAATTTCTGACTGCGTACGTCAGAAGTTCCTGGTTTGCGCGTTTCATGAGTGGATGTTCCCTTACTGTGTGGCTTTGCTTAGTTGTATATTGACGGTAGCTGTGTATGTCTGCGGTAGCGAATCTTCTCGGGTTAGTCGCTCGCGATAATCGCGCGTGCACACGTGTACAACTTCCAAGCAAGTTTGTCGGAGCGTCCGTCCTTAGATTTATTGGTATTTTTAAAACTTGCGTGGTAATTGCGGCGTTGTGTTAGTCTGATGAGTAGAATGCCATTTACTGTGCTTACCAGACCGGGAGTCTTCGACCTTGCCCGTTGCGCGCAAGGTAGACGCTATTTCGAGTTGTGTTGATGTGCTTTCAAGGCGTCAGCTTACGTTTATCTGTGCAGTGTGTTATGCAGTTCCATGTTTCTTCCAATTCCTTTGACCAATTGAGATGATCTATTTTACATTGCCTGAAGTGTAGAGAAATGGAAGGGACAGTGGTTGTCTTAGCAGTACCGCAGTAACAAACGTTTCTTTTGTAGAGGGGAAGAAATATGTGGAAACACGCAGCGGGTATATAGAAAGTGTGCTGCCGTTTCTATGCTGTTAATGTCAGTGGTAACTTGAGACTTCAGGATAATTATCCAATATCCATAATTAGTGGTTGCTACTTCACGAACCGCGTTAGAAATAAGCCACTCTTGCATTTTTATGCCGTCAATGTCGGTGGCAACCCGAGAGTCGAAATAATTTCCGACAACGCTCCGGTGATAAGTTCTTGCATCACTATGTGCACCCAACATTAACCCATTTCTGTGCTTCCTTGAACTTAGAAAATATACTGCGAAAGCAGATTGCTACATTCTGTATTCGATCTGTGTAACCTGTCCAGATGCAGACTATGGCTGACTGTGGAGAAATTTGTCTCTACACTGGTAGTTTGCGACAATTGTTTTCCTTTGTCTGAAGAACAGAAATTAAAACGAATTATTTCCATTCCTTACATATACCTGTGAAATCATGGCTGTGGCATTCACTGTGGCTGAAGACATCTTCGGCACGCCGAGGCGTCGTCGTGACAAGTGTGACAGATTGTGAATGCATTGTGGAAGTCATAAAGCCACGAAAGAGTGCCTCTTGAGTGTTGCGTATTATACAGACGTTCACCACTCCGCATGGAGCAATGACAGGTGAGCCTAAAAATGTTCAAATATTTTTATATTTAAAATTGTTTCGCCTGAAAACGTTACCAGGGCTCGTGATGCAAAATAAATTTTAGCACAACTAATCAGGCCTTGTACGAGATCTTGTAGTACTCCCTTCTTAGAGGGAAGCGTAAATTTATGCTTCGATATTTTTATACTGTTTTTATTTCTAGGAAATAGGGCGGACCGGGACTTAAAACAATGGAACAAGGAATGCATACTGCCATTTTCCTGGTTCTTGAAGGCGTGTGTTCACCGTTCTTGAAGTCGTGTGTTCACAAAAAGGAAACACGTGAAAGCCGTTGTACGGGATGAAATCATTGCATTCTACAAGTAAGTACGCACTCCCAGTTCTGGAACTTTGATGGTCCCTTTTTAGGTAGTTGCATTATACGTAATGGCTTCGGAACACCATTTCAGTGACAACTTGACCTGTAGGTGAAAACGACAGTAAGAGCTTTTGGGAACACGTTGGCAAAACTTTCCTGGAAAATCACTCCGAGGAGGCCCTGCCAGGAACGCCTGCATCTTAATTTTAGTTGGGTAAGTTGGCATTTTATTTTTGTGGGACTCAATTTATGGTAGTGTTTATTGAAGCTGGCATTTTATTTTTGCGGGACTGAATTTGTGGTAGTTTTCTTTGTAGCAAAATCTTACTGTTAAGAATAAATCGTGAACTCCAAATTGGGAAATACCTTCACATTCAGCCTGTTTCGGATGCTGCAACATGTGGACAAAAAGACTATTATTTTGCATTCAAGTTTTGCAAACATTTTGCTTTCACATTGAGAGTTGCTGCTGTGATAATACGGCGCCACGGCCACGCCCAATGCGGTTGCTTTCCAAAATTAGAGAACTGCCATTGACAGTCTGTGCTAATATTTTTTGTACATTGTTAGCAGCATTCCCAGAAAAGAAACCAAGAAATCGCTGATATTTCAATCAATTACTGTGCTATAAAAGGGGTATCCTAAGCAACTCACTCATTTAAAGCCATCGTCTAACAAAATTTTCTTGTTCCTTCCTTAAAGGTACATGACGTGGTCCAGTTATTCTCGACGTCCAGTTATTTTGAGAGAAGAGAATGGCAGCGTAAATATTGTCTGCAAGAAACACGTCATGGATTTTCCGCCTGCATTGTCGCATCAAGATGTGGTCATCCTCCTCGCCGTATATTTCATCTTAATCTCCTGAAACTTATGCGACTTTGGAGAGTTCTTGGGACTTTTGCAGAGAGTTCTTGGCCATTTAACAGTGGCCTGGTGTCATTTAAGTTTAAAGCTCTGTTGAAAGACTTGATGTGGTCACTCTACTTGGGGTTTTAAATTATTGTTAGACGTTTAAGCCTATTCGGAAAGATATGTCGTGGTTCAAATGATTGGTAGATGCAAGCGGCATGTCAACTGCAAAAGTGAAGTCGTGCTTTCCTTTGCAATTTTTCATTATTGGCACAAAGCGCAGGCTGCCTTTGCCGCTGCTCTGTTACTCTGTTAATGTAGCTAATGGCACTGCACTGTAACGTTTTTATTATTCAAGTGCAGCTCGAAATTTTTTTCCATGGCAGTGCTGCTGTTGATGGATGCAAACGTGAGAGTAATTATTTACACAGACGGTTTGGGGTTTTATTAATCAATTTTTGTACTGTATCTTAGCTGACACCTAAGCCCTAGAAGAATGCGAAATATACATATTTGGCTTGAAAAAGTTGTTTACTTTGGACAAAGTTGCATTTCTCGCTTGTTAGAGGCAGTGCTTTGGTCACAAGCATACTGTCGTCATGATAGTAGGGTTTGTATAGCACGCAACTGAATTTTACCTCAGATAAATGTTTCGGCTGGAAAAATGCTTCCAAGTTCGCTTGGTAAAATTGGTCACCTGTATGTTTCAACGCTACCTGGCTTGGTTATTTGGGATGTCTGAATTGTTCTTGAGGGAACTAATAACGTCTTTAGAGTTAGGCTGCTTGATAAATTTTAAAATGCGTAACATGCTCCGAGCTATCTGGTTTGTAAAATTTTGTAAGATTCACACTGGGTGCTATGAGCTTTTTTTTGGATAAGTTATTTTAAATAGCTACAAATTGTCGGGGAAAGAACGCGGCTTCAGTGAAAGGCTTTTTCAGGGCGCGTATATAGTCGGTTTTGGCTACAGTTAGCTTGATATTACAGTTAGCTTGATATTGATATATGGTGTATGTTTTAGTTGTGCAATAGTGCCACATGCTTCCGGTAATTTTTTCTGTGCAAATGTTAAATTGTTAGTATTGGCTCCGGTGTTCTTTTCCTACACTCTTGCAGGTCTTGTGATAATCCAACCGTGTATGGCTTGTATTTTTGGCTTTTCCCTACAATTTAATAGCAAACTGCATTTTTTGGAACCGGGATGCGTAAACATGGTATGGCAAGCGCTGTGGGTACTTCCGCATTTGCGGTACCTGATTTCATGTCATAAAACAGCATATTTTATGCTCACTGTTGTGTAATGCTTTTTGAGTTACTGCGAGGGTAGATGTACAAGTCTGTTTGTGACGCGGTTGCGCTTAAAGCCATCTTTATTACCCACGTGTTTTTAGCAAAAAAGAATGGTAAATATTAGCAAAAATAGGAAAATGCCACTTAGATCGTTTTGGCCACTTGATATCGTTTTGGTATTTGATCCTGTACGCTGGTCATTTTCTGCCCAAGTGGAAACAGATATGTCTCCGTATCTCAAATGTACGCAATAATACGAGCGAATAAAATTTCCTTAGTGTTTTTAAAAGCATTGTATCAGTGCTAATAGTTGGTTTGGTGTGTATTTTAATGCGAGTCTTGTTTCTTTTACATGCAGCCAAAACCCAGAACAGGATTCGGCGGATGAAGCCAAAGTCTCTGTGTGCCGCTCCAGGTATCTCAGACCAACTTTTATATAGAACTGTGCTCCGATAGGCAACTGTTGGGAACTGTCAGGGACCACACTGCTGCGGCGGTTTCTGTTTTCCAATTGTTGGTATCACTGTGGGCCATATGTCAAGGCTGCGTTAGAATGGTGCTTGCGGTTTCCTTCTGATACCAATGCATCCGCCAGCCTGGCAAATGACCTCAGTTTATACCAACAGGAAAGCAGATATGTTGGAAAAGTGGAGTCCCATAGACAGCTTCTCAACGTCTATCGGAACACCGTTTTATATAAACAGCTGGTCTGAAGGTACCTGGAACGGCGCACCGGATAAATCCATAATCATTTTACGTGGATCAGTGTTCCAGTAACTTACACTACCAGTTTATTTGGAACAGTGATCCGTATATTTTTATTTGGAACGCCGATCCAGATAATATAGCTGCAAAAATATGTGGTGCACTGTTCCACTTACATTTTCAGGATATGTGGAACACGGTTCCAAATATATAAGTGGAACTTTTTTGCAAAAAAGTTCCAGTTACTAAGTGGATCTTATGTGGATCCAGATTAAGAGTGTACGTACAGCCACGGAGAAAGAAAATGCCAACACGAAAATACCTCCACGAAAACACTATTCGTGGAGGTCAAATAATGGCGCGCTATTGGTATATTTGGAAAGTCCCATTTCCCAACATTGTTAGTGTGTTTAACCCCACGTCAATTCGACTTGCATAGAAAGCCATCTCGCTAATAGTGTGTTTTGGTTCCTATTTCTTTGTGATCGCGTTTCATATATCCATGAGTGTACGTATACGTTGAGGAGGGGCTTTTGTCAACGTAGTGATGATCGATGGTTCAGTGTTCAATTATCCGCAACGCACTGGGGAATGGTAAATCCGATGCTCAATTAACTGAGATTTTTGTATTTGCTGCTTAGGCCGGGTACAGGCTGTTGCTGCAACTGTGGGAATAACTTTCAAAAATGACGTCATTTCACGTCTCAGCCAACCGAACTGCGTGACACGCCGTTTTTTTACGTCCATAGATCACAATATGGCTTTTCGCGGCAGCGCACACGCACTAGCATGCATATACATACATACACACACGCACATGCACTTACGCGCGCGCACACATACCGACTTCCTGCGTTCGAGCATGCATATACATCCATCGCCAGTTCTGCCTATATCAGCTTGTTATGTTTTGGTCCGTGCTTGGCTTTCTTATCTGCACTAATCGGAAACATATGGCGACATTCCGCGCTCCCTGGTTGCCGTGACATTCTAGTGTCCAGGAATTGTTTCCGACCCGAATGCAAGTTTCTGGAATGAAATACGCTGCGTTATGCATACCGGGTTTCCAAACACAGTTTCTACGATTAAGTGATGTCATCTTTCCAGATGTTTATGTTTGACTGCTAAATCGCAACACACTGTCTTGTAAGTTCATTTTGTAGAATAAGTTAGCTCAACCAAACTTCTTTCGATACTGAAATCTTGCGCCCTTGTCTGAGCTACAGTTTTAAAGGTTCCTGGTGCGGCTTCTATATACACCCAAAGGAATGGAGTAACTGGTTTCAATACGGCCATAAATTATGCGTTGTCAAACTATTAATTAAAAAACGAAAGCGTTTTAAGGGTGATGCCGTGGCAAGGGCGGATTCAGGTTTTTTCTGAGAGGTGGGCCAGCTTATATAAGTGATTATGACGACGACGACGACGACGACGATGACGATCATTAAAATGATGAGTAGCCTGTTTTAATCATCGAAATTTTGGAAAAGAACAATTACAAGAAATTAAAAAAATCATTACTAGACTTTTTCTACGACCGCAAGGGTAATCTCTTCCGGGGTATAAATTAAAAAAACTGAGGGAGGGGTCAGGACATCCGGACTTTCCCTCGGTGCCGAGGCGTCGTTTATAAACATTTTCGCAAATCCGCAGCCTCCGGCGTCACAAAATTCCTACCCTCTCACCTTGTTTTCTACTTGGCTTTAATCTTTACCGTCTATTTTGACACTTAGCAGCAACGTTCACTCCCAACTCTATTGTCCATTCGTTTCAAACTGCCACCCAAAGGACTCATCCAGCAATCTATTCGCCGTTTTTCAAAGGAGCTCCGTAGAGGCCGTTGAACGTCGTCGCAGGAATGACTCTATATAGCTGCGACTTCATACACTTCGAACGATTAATAATAAGGTTCGGCGAACACCCGTCGGGTCGCCCACCGTACAGTCGGATCCGCGCGGCGAGAAACGGAGCAGGTTTGGAAGTGTGCCCGACATCAATACTCATTCAAGGGCCGGGCGTTTCCGGTCCTGCCAGTCCGGGCAATCGTTCACCCCTCCTCCGACTCCTTGTTTGCCGTTTGTTTCGCTGGTTCCGTGTGATCATTTATCTAGCGATTCTAAAGTCGCGTTCGTCGCGCAAGGGGATTATGGATTCGCCGAGCCCCTTCAACGATTTCTATTATAACAGTGGTCCGTGTTTTACACGTGACATTCTGTTTCTTCTTTTAATGTGGCGTGGCCGCCAAGATTAGGTTCATTCGTACGTGTTCGTACTTTAAAACTCCGCCTTTGGCAACGACCAAACGTATATTCTCTACCTGAGCCTATTTGCGCGTTGTGAAAGGATTTCGGTATACAAGGCGTTGACACCTGTCGCGTGTTCCCCGTTTTATGAGTGCAGGAGCGGATTAAAAGTCCAACCAGAGAAAAAGAACGACTCAGTACTCAGTAATGACTTCGTTACCACTCTTATCATATGAGAAGCCAAGCTACTGACTTGATAGATGCAGCTAAGTTACTGACTTGGAAGCCCTAATGCCACTGGATATCGGGCAGCCTATATCCCAAATTCCCAGGAACGTTAGAAAAGGTCAGCACCCGAAGAGTCAAAATTGAGCCGGACCCTCGCCAATCGCTCGTCGGGGTAAGCCGTCAGAAGTCAGTTATGCTGCCTTGTTATCTAGTTAGTGTTTGCACAGAAATAGCACCTGGACACGATTTCGGCGAGCTTAAATTAGGAGCGGAGAAGAAGACGAGAAAGATGCCCGTCGTATCCTGAACACCATGCAGCTGAGCCTGCGAAATATGTCAGGGTGCCACCGAGTTCAGCCTATCCCGCAGCGGAAGTAGAACCCGGAAGTAGCGAAGCCGAAACGTCTCTTGTTTGTTGTTTTTGAAGTTTTTAATGTTTATAAAAGTTTCTTTTGGTCGGTGTCTCCGCTTTTTACTGTAACTTGTCTCGCGACCACACGGGCTTCCGTCAAACCCTGGACTTAGACACCAGTTTTAGCCCACAACCCATTAAATGCAGTCGGGGCATGGGACGCACCAACGGGCAATTAATCCTTACGCGCGTTAGATTGGCTCACTGAATACTAGAAAAAAAAAAAAAAGAAAGAAGAAACAGTCAGCCAGGTGCGGCGTGCTTGTTGCGTCCCATTCTCGGATTTTCTCGCGGCAACGTTGTTTTCCCTGTTGGCAGAAGCAGACGATACGCCAGACGAGCCAAACACACCGCGTATACGCGGAAGCAGACGACAATAAATGCAGAAACGAGCAACCAAACGACCCCTGCCAGCAGACGACCAACGCTGCAGACGACGTATCCGCGGTTGCCGGCGAGCCGAATCTCGCCCTCTTAACGACGATGACGCATAAATCGCTAAACGCGTCATCGTTAGCCTGACATGCAACTCTATTGCCCCGCCGTCTCCGGATTAATATGCGCTTGTGTTCCACGGGCTCGGCGCCATGAAGCAGCGAATGGCGCTCCGAGTGTTGTTTTTTGTTTTTGTTTTTATTCGGGTCGTAGCGCTTTCTTTATAGCAATGTTTATAGCAGACGGCCTTCCTGTATGCTTTGCCGACACAACAGACGCCTTTCTGGTGATGTCGATGTCCGTATCGGGCGTGGATAGAGCTGGATAGGCGCAACAAGTTGCGCGGGCTCCGGTACATGGATTGCGCTTAGGGGCTTTGTAAGGGAAAAAGAAGAGGTTTGTTTGTTCTGACAAGATTTGGACATACCACCAGAAACCCCGAAGCCATGTTTCCGGAACGAAGGTGCCGCAGCGTCAAGTGCCCGGACACGCTGGGAGAAGATGTCATGTATGTGTGGCGTGCATTCAACTCAGATGCTTCCGCTCTAGGATTTGTGTCTCGGCGGCTGGAAGAACAGAAACAACAGGTGCTCGTTTGTGGCATTCGTGTTCGGGATGGCGGTGTGTTAGAAAAGAATCTAACATAAACGCGATATCACGTGCAGCGGCGAACCTGTTTCCACGTATACAATAGGGCGTACAGGAAAGCGGAAAAACTGTTCCTCCTTTGTGGTGGTACATCGGAACGGAAGAGAGAATTTACCGGAGCAAAATGACGTCATACGGGCTGGCGTGATAACGTGTGACATTTCTGAACGCAGCCGCAACATAAGGCAGTTCCTGTTTTCTTTTTTTGGATAAATTACGTAGTCCATGGCGACAATATACAAGATACGTTTATTAACAACTGCTCTGTCGTAGCATGATACCACTTTTATCGCAAACTTCAAAAAAGAAATACAGATGCAGTGAAAGCTCTTTAATACGAACTTCAATAATTCGAATTTTATGTATAATTCGAACTGTGCGATTTATTCCAGCCAAGTATAAAGAAGCCCGTTAATTCGAATGCGTGCAGGTTCCGCCACGATTTGACGCACCACCGTGCCGGCCGCTTCGCGCCTGACAAACGCACCGAGAAACGCACCCGCTGCATACACACAAGGCCACATCATCTCCACAGCAAGAAGAGGAGGTGAAATCATGTAAAACCAATCTGAAACAACCATAGCATGCGTTTTGGAAGACGCGTACTTTCTAGACTGCGCCAGCGTTGATGGTAGTGGGGACGTGTGGGGTGTTTTAATAGATGATGGCATCATATCTTACGCCAGAAGCCCAGAATCTGTCACTGCCAATGACAAGGAGGACGAGGAGGAGTACGACAACGCACTAGTGCAGCCATACGCTCGGAAGTCATGACCTGATGGAATGCAATCCGTGTCTTCGTCAGTTTTGAAGAATGCGAAGAGCTGGAAGAGCTACAACCGCTCTTGAGAGGAAAAAGTGCTGGTTATCGATTTTAACAGCTAAAGGCAAAGTACAACCATAAATTTTTTTAAGCAATGACTTCTTGAAATTCTCTAATGCTTTGTCATCGCAGCGTACGGTTGTTATTCATCACTTTCAACAGTTCGAAATTTAAATAATTCGAACTGAGGTGGAATTCCCGTTGGGTTCGAATTAACGAGCTTTTCCTGTATTAAGTAAAACGCACGAAGCTGTGGCGACTCCCTAGCACCTTTCCGGTGATGTTTTTTTGTTTGTGCGATTGACGGCCAGCGACCAGAAGACCTAACTGTGCGGCTTTAGAGTAGAGCATACCGTATTTTCACGCGTATGACCCCGCACCAAAAATTGATTAATTGTATGGTTTAACGCGCCGACGCAACTCAGGCGATGAGGCGCGCGTAGCGGAGGGCTCCGGATTAATTGTGACCACCGGGGGATCTTTAACGTGCGCCGAAATCTCGTACAACGGCCGTTTTTGCTTTTCGCCTCCACCAGAAAAGGCACCAAAAATGTGAAAATTTCAGTGGCAGAGTAAGGGCGCCGATAATACGCGGGGTATTTCCTGTAGTACAGCTTCACGGCAATACGCGTTGTGCCGTGAAGCTCTTACGCAGTAATACTCACAACATCTTCCATGGCAGCGATTGCGAAAAACATACAGGGACAAGGAAGAAAAAAAAAACAAGATTGAGCGCACTTTAACCACTAAATTCTATTAGTGAATTGTGACTTTCGCCTTGCAAATATGTTCACGCTTTTTTTGTCTACATAGTATATAACGTTTTGCTTGAGCAGCAGTTTTGGTGTAGCCTTTCCTGTATCAAATGTGCGGGCAATACGCGAGGATTTTTTTTCTTTTCCGGCGGGCTGATAAGTGGGGGCGCAGATTATATGCAGGGGATGGTTATACGCGGAAACTTACGGTAATTGACGTTTGATTGTATAACTTCAATGATAACGTGCAGTTAGCACACTGATTACAATAGATTTTATGCTCGCCTCTACTGCGTCACTCCTTCCCATACTGCCTCCATGTAGCGGAAATTTTTATAGTTTTAGGTTTTTGTAGAGCTTTTTCGGTTAAAAAAAGTCTCATGACTAGAATGACGCTGATGAGTTACCAAAGTCTGGCTCTTTCATACTCAACAGCGTTGTTTTAAGCAGGCCTTGCACAAATAAGGTGATCCGTACTGATCATGAACCTCTACCCCGATGAAGACCGAACAGACATGCTCAAAATCCTCTGCCCTCACTTTAAGCCACTAGGCCTCTGGTCTTCCTCCTTTATTGAGAGGGCCACAGCAAGAAGAAGAAGAAGAAGAAGAAGGAGAACAACAACAACAACAACAACAACAAGAACAAACTACGGTGACAACGACATCAACAAACGAAGACGACAACAACCACGACGACAACAACGACGACGACGACGACAACAACACCAAAAACAATGACAACGATGAGGAAGACAACAACAACAATGACGACGATGACGATGACGAAGACGACGACGACGACGATGCCAAAAACAACAATAACAACAACAACAACAACAACAACAACAGAACTTTGACCGCGCGGGTTTGAACAGACCTCAGCGGTTTAACGCAGTGGAACGCAGGTGGCGTCTCTCGGGGAGCCAGTGTACTTCACATGGTTTTTAGTTGGTTTTGTTACCCGAACTTACGTGAGCGCGAGCTATGATGTTTGTGTTATCTTTTGTTTTTGTTTGGTTTTGTCTGACTTCTTCTTAACGTCCATATTTACCCCGTGTTACTTATCTATTTATTTTGGGAAAAAAGTTTCCAACGGAAACCTTTAATTAACAAAAAACGCTGTGCTATTGATAAATGCACCTATGGTCTCCCTCAAATATGGCCAATACTTGCTACGTGCTTCTAAAAAATTGACATGTACCAGCCATGCCATACTCTAGTCGGATGCTCTGGTCTAATTAAGTAGGTAGAACGGCACTCTAGACTCGTCCTGTACCGAACTAAGAATGGAGTAGCCACAGCATCAGTAGGGAGGAGGAACATAAAGCACCCCTCCCTTGTACGAGCCAAACTCGTCAGGGGCAACATCAACTTAAACTGCGGTCATCTTATTCCTCATTCCAGTTCTCATGTTGTGCAGGAGCATGATAACACGCGACTCTATTTTCGTTCAAATAAACAAAATGCCGTAACACAAATTCCGAGTGGCGCAGTCACGCGGTGAGTATGCGCCTTTCCGTATTCCCTGTGACCGTCGGCGAGGAAACATGCGGCACGTCTGCAGTGTGTACCGTGTTTTCGCCGACAAGAGACGACCGCCAACATTCCATCCAATCCATTCTCCGTTCTCACGGGCATCGCTTTGTTTCTTCCAGGTGTCAGAGGGTGTTCGGAGATCTCAACTTCGACAATGGTGCACGGCCGTCCATTCGCCACATTCGACGAAAGAGATTGCAGCGCCCTCTCCGTTCTTCTCCCGGCGCCAGGACGCTCGCGCTGCATACCTTAGCAGACGACGGAACATAAAGCCGACGCAGACGGCGCGTTCGGCAGATTTGCAGACGACGCTTTCCGGTTACAACAGCGGCGGTGGCGGCCGAACAAAGCGCACAAAAATGGCGCCCAGCGCCAAACGGTCGGTCGGCAGTCTCGGCCGACACGCCGCAACTACAGAGTTTCGTCTCGCTAGTTGTTTGCTTGTGTCGCGTCGCTTTCTTAATCTTTTCGCTTTTTGCCTCCCCCGCGCCTCGTCGATGCGGTTAATCCTCGACCGACGCCAATGGCTGCCAAGGCGGCCTGTTGTTGCGGCGGGTTACGGAAGAGACGTGAAGGGCTGTCGTGTGACCGCATCATTTCCCCTTGCCGGCGTTGCCCGTATGTATACTGCTATTCCTGCACCGACAGGGGCGAAACAAAACGAATAAATGAGTCGCAAGGTTCGATGGGAGGCTGTAATGTTTGAATGGCTGGCTATGAAGGGCCTGGGAGCCGCAGAAAAAACAGGCGTCTACACGGCGGCACATAAAGGGAAGCAGGCTCGTATACGACACCTGCCCGGAGCCGCGAGATCCGCGCATGCGCCTCGCATCACGTTACGGACAGCCCCGAGCTTCCAATCCGGGACGAGGCCCCGGGCGTAAAGCGAGTACGGGGGAGACGCTAAACGAGATGGAGCCAAGCCAAGCCACGCCAAGAAAACAGGATGGCTGGGGCCCAACACGCCTAAGACAAAAGGGCCCTCTTTTTACGACGTTGGGAGAAGCAGACGGTTGTTCCACTTACCGCTCGTCCGTTTATGTGCTTGCGAGAACATCTCTGACACTCCCTTCTCTTTTTTTTTTTTTCGTGGTTGAAAGGTGGAGAAGGGGGGGACAAGGAACACCAAGTAGAAACGCTTGCCTCTTTGTGAAGCCGAACGGTCTTTTTACCTCTGGATTCATTGCCGCTCACATTCGAGGCAGGATCCCAGCGCATTGGCCGTCCACGATTTATGGCCGACGGCGACGGGCGCGTATGGAATCTGCCTGTACGGTATTGCGGATGACGTCCTGGACAAGACGCGTGGACACGCCCTTGAAAAAGGATTGGTACGAGCAGCCAAGAAATATAAAGTCGTCTGTTATTTTAGTATCTGAAGTGAAGGGACAACTTGGAGATCTACCTAACCACACAGAGGTGAGGTAGGAGGAGACAGCACGCTCACGTGACTGGCTACGCAGAAGACGACGTCACCAGACGGGGCCTGGAACGGCCAATGTCATTAAGATAAAAACAACCGTGCAGGTCAGCTCTGTAGACTGCTCCGTATCAGTTACACGGTTATGTCAATTGGTCTTCGCTAGGTGCAGCACAGACAGGTGCTTCCTTCTGCGTGCGCTGCACTAACAGGCCGGAAAGTGAGGTAGTGTATATATATAGCAAAGCATAATGGGAAATGAGGGGCTCGTTTAACGAAAACCGGAATAAGGGCCAGCAGTCAAGAACGCCAAAGAAGCAGAGGGGAAGAAGTATCAAATAACTTATTCCAACAAATAACTAACAACTAACTAACAAATGAGTAACAAAAAACACATATTTAGTTTTCGAAATGTTGAAAGACAAAGTGGAGGGAAACATGCTATCCGAGTGGGACCCGAAGCCACGACTTCCACAACACCTACGCTACCGGTGGGGTTGTGCCCCCCTCCGCTTTCTTGGGTATTTATATTAACGTAATTGGTTCCAGCGCTTGGGGGTGGCAGACAGCGCTACCGTACATATGTCGTAATGAAACCGTGACCGTATTCTAGGAAGCCATGTTTATTCTCTCCCAGAACGAGCTCCGCGCTTCCTCTTCCTTCTCTTCCAATCGTCCGCCGTCCTCTTCGCCCAGCTGGTCGATTGGCAGCTGAGTGCGCTAGCAGCTTTTCCTTCGCGAAGCTTCGTACCCTCTACCATACACACTCACGCACACACGCACGCGCGCGCACTCACGCACGCACCAACGCACGCAAGTACGCACGCACACACACACACACGTACAAGGAGAAAAAGGGGAAGGGACAGTGTATACGCACTGGCTGTTTTCTTACGATGCAACACTTTCGACTCCTTTGGCCGTTTTCGGGTGATTCAAATATTACGGATGGAGCCGCACGTGTCGCAGTAAGTTCACATACCTCTTGAAGTCAGAGACACGACGTCGCGTCGACAGTCTCATATCCATCTTGAGTCAGGAAGAGAATGTTGCAATAAGGAGCTGCTTGTGGCAGAAACGCTCGATAAGGTTCACCTAGTGGTGCAGCAGAAACCAGGTGGCGCTGTTTTATTGTTGACGGGAACATGTTTTGTGTAATGGTTGCTTACTTCTCAGCGACTAAGGCGTTGCGCTGCTGAGCACGAGGGCGCGCCGGGTTCGATTCCCGGCCGCGGCGCCGCTTTTATGATGGAGCCGAAAAGCGAAAACATCCATCTGTTCGAGATTTCGGCGCGCTTTAAAGATCCCTAAGAGGCCAAAACTAATCCGGAGCCCTCCACTACGGCGCGTCTCATCGCCTGCGCAGCGTCGGCGCGTTAAACCCTACAATCAATCAATAGTTGGTTACCATCGCCTGGCCGCATCCGGAAAGCGTATCCTTTTTGAGCTGAGCGCTTGCATGCTCTTTTTGTCGTGTGCCGAGCCGAGCAATCTTGTTTGATATGGAGAGGGATGTCGTGGGCAGTCTAGACTGTTCCTCTGTGATCGAAAATATTTTGCATCTATTTCGGTGGTTCCGGGAAGAATAATGCTGAGAAATAAATTCTCACGGGGTAAACACCCCTGCGTCTGATTCGCCGACGCTCGACTTTGCATGTTAGCTTATCTGAAAACTCCCGAAGTGTTCAGATATCGTAAGATTTTTGTGGAGGTTCCCTGCCAAGATTAAAAAATGAAAGTGTGCAATATTTTGCGCGTAATTTATATAAAAGTCTTTAGTATGGGAGACAGAAGGGGCGACAGAAGGGGTTTAGAAGGGATTGACATAAACGCAGGGGTCAGGATAGGAATAAATGAAACGATAAAGCTTGTAAACTGCGACATTTTCTCAGTAATGCTGGGTGTAAAGGTAGTTTTTTGTTATTGAATAAGCGCAAAATAAAAAGAACAACGAAAAACAAGAAAATGATAGCGCCGAAGGTACGTCGCAAATGCTGCTCCTCTATTAAAAGGATTGCGTTCTACAACAGTCAATTCAGGGCGCTGATTTGTTTCCTCGATACGTAACCATTGTTACATGGGCAAAGGCGTCCCCGCACCGAGCTCCATCACCTCCGTCATGTAATGGTAGTGTGGTGGGCGAGCGGCGAGCAGGAGAGCTGCCTTGGTGTTGACGGCATAGAGCCGAGGGCAAAACGTAACTGCTCTACTGCATGACGAGACATGAACACGGACGATAAAAAAATCAGAATGGTAGTTCATGGGCGGAGCGGCGCTTTCTGTCCAGCCCCCAATGCCGTCTGATACGAGCCACCGAAAAGGTGGAATTTATACACCGAAGTGCCAACGGACAAACGGGCTGTCCAGTGCTCTGAGGACGGCCCGAAAAAGTACAAACACACAAGAACAGCCTTTCCCGGTCTCGTTATAGCCGACGCACGTTGAGTCTGAGAGAAAGAAGTCTGTTCGCAGGGTCAAGTCTTAACACGACTCCGCTAGAACCAGTTTGTTCCGGATTTCGCAACTGCCACGGGCGTGAATTGTCGCCAATGAGGGTCTGCGCGCAGACACGCTCAGGAGACACTTGTTTGACGAGGATGGGCTTTACCGCAACACCGGAAACTTCATCGCACTACGCCAAACTTTTATTACGCGCGTACAGGGTAGCGGCGTGCTGAATCGTAACCCCATTTATTAAATCCGTTTGTGCTACCACGCATCCCGCGCAGACAAAGACAGAGGGATTGGTGGATGGACGAATAAGTGAAGAGATTCCGGAACGGAGGTCACTAATAAAAATTACCAATAGAGGCGGACCGTTCGGACAGGCTTTAGTAGTTGCGAACTCTACGTATACAAACTTGGTGGCGTCTGAACCCAAAATCTTGTAGCATTGAACGGAGAGGGCGCTCTGAGGGGAAGTGATGAATAGGCGAAGAGATTGGAGGATTGAGTTTTAGACGTGAGAGCTTAGATTTGAATGGTCGGAGCAGTAAATCGAGACGCTCTGCGAGATCGACATCTGGTGTGCCCTTCAAACACGAAGGAGGAATCGACGAGAATAAACGCGTTTGGAGTGCAGCTAAGCCACGAAGTCGAGCGAATATTTTGTATTCCAGACATTAACAGATAGATTAAGAAAGAGCTGCTTGAACTTAAACATGTTAAAATAAATAAAAAAAAAAAAACTCAGTACATTGATGTTGTAATCAATTCAATGCGATGCTTTACTCAAGAGCGTAGAACAGCGGTAATACACCACGACTGCACCGGGGACCGTAAGTTCTTGGACACCCATGAATTGGGAGGCGGGAAGAACTGACGCAGGACGCACTGTCAACAAACACTACCTTTACCCTTGTGTCAATGTCGTCAGTTGGCACGCAGAATTTCACAAACAACTTTGGTTGCATTGAACTCTTTTTCAAGAACTTAGTCGCAGTGCAGGGAAGCAAACTCCTAGGAGTGTACACGGTCTCGAAGCTAGGATGCATCATCGTCGAGACCACCACAGTCTGTCGCAGGCGTAACACTCTGTTTAATTAAAAATAAGCGGCAATACCCCGCAAACCGGAACTATACTCTTCCTTGGTACCACCTGCGCTACACTACTTTTGCTTCGTCATGCGCAGCTTCTGAGGTCAACACTTCAAGTTCAACACTTGATGTGCAACACTTCAAACAAGTAAAGCTCAGTAAAAAAAAATCGCTATTTATCACAACCAGTTGCTCGCCTTTTGTAATACCTCTTACAACACAACCGAATCAGTATTCACCAATATAGAGAACGGAGTACCATTCGTGGCAAGCAATGCACGAAAGGTACCGTTTGTCTAGCGGCCAGATGGCTGTATGTTTTCTCTACATTTTGTTTTCCCGCCCTGCAAACCAATCCATAACGCATCTTTGCCTTATGACCACTGAATTCCGTCGGATCTGGGTTAACCAGGAGGTACTGTCGAACAAGTTAATCAAGCCGAGCAAAGGAAGCGCGCAATGGACTCGAAGCTGCGCCAAAACAGGCCTAAAACAACCGTCGCTAAAGCAGACGACAAAGTCGTCCCGCCGACGCGCCCGCCGGTGTGAGCATAGCGCGGGAAATGCTCGGTAACCATTCACCGTGCCATCTACACTCGGCTCTGTGAGGGAAAACCACCGTTTCCCACCCCAGCCGTGTTGGGAGTTTCTGGTCCCGCACTCCACGAAGGAACCATCGGCTGGTTAAGGCAGAAAGCTTTGCTTTAATAAATTAAAAACGCGATATACGCTTCGATGACACGCGTGAAGGCATGTGGGTGTGTCACGGTAGGCTGAGAGTAAGACTTGAGTGTAGGCTTACCTTGGCTGTCTTTCCTCAGAAGCGCTGGAGCCTCAATTGCACGAAAGGTGCCGGGGCTTCTGAAAAAGAAGAAAGCGGAAAATAACCATTTCTCTGTGATATAGCTGTACAGAAATGCGTGCGGCGACGTCACAGACCCAAAAAGTATCTTAAAAAGTATATCCATACAGAGTAGCACGCGAAACAGCAGGTAAGAGCGGCAGCCTGACTTAACAATCTTTATTTTTAAAATGCGAAACACATTCTGCGAAGCCGAACTTGTTTTTTCGGCGTAGTTATATACGACTTCAGTTTATCATTGAAGGGGGGTGGGGGAGTGGGGAAAGGCTGTTTCTTTTATGTCAGATTTCAGGCGGTGCCTTTAATCTGAAACCGAGTTAGATGATGGGTGCTGCGTTACTATTTAAATCAGCGCCGTTTTGTCGCGCCATTATGTTATTGTTTCTCATTTAATTCTTCAACTTCAAAAACTTGCAACCTTTACTTTAAACCAAAACTGTGCTTAAGAATACACGTTGCATTGTTTCGAGGACAATATTAAAAAATAACTAGGCATCTCCGAATCAGAACAGACAACACTTTTTGGAGGCGTAAATGCGAAGACAAATAGACGATACTGCTAAGTTTTACGCAGTTGGGAAATTTCGGCCGAATCGCGTTGAGCATCACTTGGTCTTAGAAGCTGCCCCATTTGCACAGGCAAAGGACGCTCCAGCCATGCGTAGATCCTTCAGTGATAAGAATCTGGGTTAGCGGTGGGTATGGTTTCAAGGAAGAATAGGAATTATCTCTCTCTCTCTCTCTCTCTCTCTCTCTGTCGCTCTCTCTCTTATCTTACGTATATATACTTATATTACACTTATATATTGCTCTGTAAACTTGCATAAAATCAAAGAAAACTTACATGACTTCGAAATACGAAAGTTTTTTTAAGTAAATGGCATAGTAAACTTATGGCTGATCATGGGTCCAGTTCTTAAAAATAAAAGTCATTTAGAGAGCTCAAAATAGAGAGCTCCATCCTTGTTCAAGAGAAAAATAAACGCTTTTATTTTTATTATTCGAGAAACGTTAGCGTTTCATTGAGACGTGCACAACACACTGCATCTCACTGCAACAGAGATGTATATGCTGCGTATACGTACCGGTGAACTAAGCGCTCTAAGAGGGTGTGTACGAGATGTACGACATGAAAGGGGCGTGTTAGAAAGCCCAGAAATTTAAATCCTGCGAAGGCAAGACGTAGGCCGTTCTCCACGCCCCCCACATATCAGCCGACTCGTAGAGTAAGAAAAAAAGGAGGGGGAAAAGGTGTCTGCATGCAATTTCCTGTTCTCCGTAGCTTATTAATTCTCGAGCCACCTTGTACGCGGCCGCAAAAAATGGAACGAAGCAAGCCTTCGCGTACGACATTTCGACGTATATTTTATCATCTGCCCTCGGAAGACTTGTGCGGCGGAAATATTCCATAAATCACTCGCTAATCCGACATACGGCGAAACTGCTCCCGTCCGAACATCTCATGCAGGTAAGAAAAGAAGAGAGAGAATGAGGGTGAAAATAAAGATCGATGGCGCGAGCATCGCACCTTGCATGCATCAAGACGCCTCGAAATGCATACACCTGCTTGACTTAATAGAAATATTTACTTGGGGTCATGGCCCTGACATCCCTGTGTGATTGGTAGCACTGGGGTAAGGATAGAAGTTGAGGCTTACCGGAGTACAAGATACTATTCCAAACAAGGTGTTCCAAACGAAGAGATTACAGACGGAAAACTTAAAATCAAAAACCGAAATTGCGGGTTTTAGAAAAGATTGGTTTGGCCTTAGGACCGCACAATGTCCGTCCGAGTCCGTGCGCATACCATTTACAATCGCAAAAAATCACACATGCACCGGCAGGATTCGAGCCTGTGTCTGGTAGACCAGACAGAGTTAGTGTCAGTCGTCTTAGCCATTGGGCTACGACCCGAGAGCTAGTACCCGAGAGTCAACGGCTTATTCCCTCGCCTGTAACGGTGCGGAGTACTTTAGGACCTCCCAATGCCCGTCCGCGTCCATCCGTGCGCACACCACCGTCAAGCTAAGATCAAGCGAAATTAGATTTGATCCGTGAGTTGCAGTTTCATTTAGTGAATAATCAAGGTGCACCTCACGGCTCAAATCGAATGACGGTCGTGGCGCAAATCGGCTGTCACTCGGGGCGCACCTTGGATGTCATTTCCAGTCCCCGTAATTCACACCCCCACCATCATCCACGGAGTGGAGATGCTGTCATTTTCCCCCCTCCAGTACAGCGCAGCTCCAACCTGGACGATCAACTATGGACCGTCCAACTGAGCGAAGACGCTTGCAGAGCCCAGAGGTTCTTGGCCGAACTGTGAGCTCCAGTCGGCAACCCAATGAACTAGGGGCGAAGCCCCTTAGAGGTTGGGGCTGTCGGCGTCTCACGTCGTCGTGGTAAGCGTCGTCTCATGTAGTCACGGTACTAAAACACCGGGAAACTCGTTTACGCCTCGCGCTAGAACGTAACGTGTACTAAACAACACCGGGACCCTTTTAGGCCTCGCGCTCGAGAGCTTCGTGCTTCGAGGGCAAGAGAGTTTAACAGCAAAGCTGTATACCTGTACCCCTTAACAGTTTCATCTCCGTTGGAAAAAAACACCACGGCGCCAAGAATACGCTTATACGCTGCATGCTTCGCCCCTCCCCAGGTTTCACCTTAGTGGAGATGGCCAGAGATTTTTTTTTATTCTCCTTTCCTCTCCTTAGCGAGGTTGGACAGTTAAAACCTTATTGGTGACGTATTTTTATCCTGACCAATGAGAGGCGAATGCGGGGACATTGTGTGTTCTGACGCTGACGCAGCTTCCATGCATTGTTATCGAGGGCGTGAGGTAAAGGAAGCTCTAGATGAGGCTATAAACACGGACTCACCTCTTTCTGTCGTAGAAATAAGAAGACCGAAGTGACAAGAGGAAAGGTGGATAATTCGTACGAATGCGTCGTTTGAACCATATCCTCCGATCGCTGCCAAGGGCGCATTGTATGTACTTAAAAGCTCGCACTTTGAGGCTTAGTTTAAAATGACTGCTCCTACAGCAAAGTTGTGTTGGCTCAGATGACAGAATTTTTGCTTCCGTGAATAAAAGCTCACTGCCAAGAAAACCATGCACGCCTAATGACACCTCCTGTGGGGAATCTGTGTCATTCAAAGGAAAGATAGAATTGTGATGTCCACTTTTTATACATCTCCTGGCACAGCCCAATGTGGCACTGAGAAGTTTATGACAAGGAACTTCGACCACACTCACCTTGATGACACTACCATGTGATCTTCTTTGGATACTCAATGTGGACATTCCAGAGCAGTTTGATTTGAAGTGAAGCACCAATCCAAGTCATGAACTACTCGGAAACGGTCGTGCATAGATTAAACTTTGGCCAGGAACGTAAGGTCGTGGCCGAACAATCAGTGTATGTCGCAGTATTCACAAGGCTTTCGTCACTACCACTACCAATGGATGAAAATAAGAACATTTACTGTTGCCAAACCTTGAATGATGTGCCACAGCTTTGCTGATCTTCAACCTCCACAGATTGGAACGTCTCCTCAATTTTTCCCGTTTTTGAGAGTATACTCTTAAAAATCGCCGCAGGTGGGCTTCACCACAACATTGCAGAACGACCAATCATCGTGGCGAGATGTGCAAATTTGGCGAATGACAAGGCCCGGCATTTGATTAGAGCAAAAAAAAACAATATCTACTGTGTGACAACAGCGCAAATTGTGCAACTGCTGTGTGACAACAGCGCAGATAGTATTTTAAGTGCAGAGCACTTTAGGCGCTCGCCTTGTCGTCCTCGCTCGCTCGCTGGAACCAGCATATCGCCACGGCGTTACGGTTGTAGCCTGTCCCGGTCCCTTCGCCGCGGCGTAACCCAGAGGCTTTTGAAAACCAAGCGGTTATGCCAGGATATACGTAGCGTGAGCTAAGGTTCAGCTGCTTATTCTTAGCTCTCCTGGTTGTCTAGGATTAGCTGATTATCATGCTTATTGCTGCTTATAATCCCATCCAAATCCCATCCAATCCAATCCAATCCAATCCAAGCCAAGCCAAGCCAAGCCAAGCCAAGCCAAGCCAATCCAATCTAATCCAATCCAATCCTCGCGCTTTCGCAGCACGGCTCACCAGGAGCTACGCGAAACTGGTCAACCTCGGCCAGTGTAGCCAATCCAGTCAAATCAAATCCAAGTAACCCTGTTCGTGGCGTACCCCAGTTGCTTCGAAAGCCAAGCGGTTTATATAGTCATAAGCAGGGCCGTAGCCAGAGGGGGGGTTTGGGGGTTAGAACCCCTCCCGAAATATTTTCTAGGCAGCGTGTAAGGAATACTTACTGTTGGTTTCCGCAGAACTACCCCCTTCCCAAAACCCATAACCCCCTCCGGAAAAATTTTCTGGCTACGGCCCTGCCGTTGGCAACTAATTTGTTCCAAATACATACTTAATGACAAGATGTCTAAGCTTGATGTCTAAGTCACGTTTCGATCTCGGCAATGGTGCCTATTATTAACTAATGCACTCAAGATGCATGTCCAAGTGAGAAGGCGTTAAGCTTGCGGTTCAAATCAATGGTCGGAACAGCGTGAGGCTTTTGGTGACCGCATGCTAATAGCGAACAAACCGGGAACATTCATTTTCCAACGACTCGCGCTTCAAAGACGCCAAGAAGCTCGGTAGTTCTGGTTCCCACACGTGCAAAATATATGGAACCAAAGCCATATAAGCTTCGCTTGAAGAATAATAACACGAGTGAGAAATTGTGACCATAGTACGTTAGATAAGAAGGAGCGCTCCTCCATTTGTTATTCTACCTCATCACATATGCAGGATCCCTCAGTTTATATAAGTGTCATCCTGCCCCCACCCCCTGGGAAGTAATGCATTAAAACAATAAACGGCCAACGGTAGGTGAGTGTAATATTGTGTCATTTTCACTCCTCTACGTCATTTGTTCTATGTGGAGGCCATTATGATTCACCACGCGTGGGTATATTCACAAGAAGAAAAAAAGGGCGCGAAGAATTTGGTTTGCATTGAATTTTTTTATCGGTGTGTAATGACGTACTTTTTTTACACTGATGTTTTTCTTCACCTTTTAAAGGACATGATTTATCTCTTCTTTCGCAAGATTGAAATTCTCTTTTAAGCGTTTATTTTTTTTTTGGCTATCGGCGGTAGGTAGGAGTAAATCAAAGAGTTACATATATGTATATATTTTTTCGCATATACGCGCCATGCTACTACGAGCACGTCGTGGCGCATTATGGCCATGCCAGTATTTGAGTCGCGTGTGTTACGCTGCACTTTCATATTATTTATTTTCGATGAATTTGAGTAGTCATCATCGTTCGTTGGGTCATTTAATGTCATAATAACGCACACACGGACACACAGATACAATAAATAAGCGCGTTTAGAATAGTTTACTTTTGAGGAAACCATTTGTCTGCGCTCAAAAATCGCAGAAAGGTCGTATTATATGGACTAATTTTGGTTCAACATGTATGTATGTATGTATGTATGTATGTATGTATGTATGTATGTATGTATGTATGTATGTATGTATGTATGTATGTATGTATGTATGTATGTATGTATGTATGTATGTATGTATGTATGTATGCATGTATGTATGTATGTATGTATGTATTGTGGGAACGCGACCTTAGCGCGTTCCCTTTGGTTCGGCTTCGCCACGCCGCTTGCTCCTCGCGAGAACTTGCTCGGCAAGACGTCGGCGAGGGGGATCGACCTCCTCGCCGTAGGAGTGTCTTTAAGCCGGCGAGCGCGCGCGGGATGCGAGCTGCGGGAGAGAGTCGGAGCTCGGGAAGCGAGGCGTCAGGACGCGCCTGGTGATCTCCTTCCTTCGAGGGTCGGGCAAAAAGGAGGGCGACAATGGCTGCCATCGGTGTCCCAGCGAGGCAAACGCGAGCGCGCTGAGGCGGCGCCCCGGCGATGACTGTTGTCGCGGTGAGTCGAACCTCTCGATACCCTTAAATTGCCCGGGCGAGGAACTAGATCCTCGCCGTCAACCAGCTAGCCTGCATGCTCTCAGTTGGATATTTATTATTCAGTAATAAATGTCAATGAGCGAAAACACTTGTCGCTTCCTTTGTTCCGTCGAGCCACGGCCCGCCGCGGCTGGCGCGGCACAGCGCGCAGCCGCGGGGTGGGAGATAGCTTGCTAGCGGGGCGAAACGAGAAGACAAAGACTGGTTAGTCTCTCTCGTCGCCGGTTTTGCTATTGCAGGGAAAAGTAAACCAATCTACTTTAACCCATCTATAACCCCACAGTATGTATGTATGTTACTGTGTGTGTTGTTTCAGCAGGCGTTATTAGCGTTATTGCAGCAGGCCCATAATACTGCACTCATTAAAAGAAAGCACAAACCCAGAAACACAAATGTAAACACCATACCTCAGTCGTGACCTTCGCACCACGAACAAATCAAGAAGCGACTATATCCCTAAAAAGAAATAAAAAAAAAACCGGTAGTATCAAGTCACAGCTCGTCCTTTAAACACGCTCTCGAGCGGTACCGTCTCTGATTACACAAACTCACTGCTTCCTGCAGAACCGCAGTTTCAAGCCCGATTCCCTCTAAAAAATGCACCGACTCCTTTTCTTCCCTACACCAAAAGGAAGCACTTGAAGCTACGAAGCCTTGCACTTCTTCGCAGTGCACCGCGGTTAAGAGGAAAAGGAACGCTCTGTGAAGGAGGACGTAGAAGGCGAAGAACGACAAAGTGCTGGAAACAAAAAGCAAACATTCACGCGAAGCGCAAAGGCAGCAAGAGAGAGGGTCGGCGGCCAATTTACCGGCCTACCCCACCGGACGTGAGATGAAAGAACACAGCAGTGCCACCGCCTATGCTAACACGGGACGTAGCGTGGCAACTCTTGAGTGGCGCTCCCTCCCTCTCTCTCTCGCCTTTCCTATCCTCCGACCCTTAAGTGCAGATCCGGCGGCAGTGCGTTAGGGAAAAGGGAATTGGAAGTAGGGATGCAGGGGAACACTTGCCATGTGCGAAGGAAACGAACAAAAGAGAACTGCACAGGAAACGGGCGCTGGGGAATAGTAAAAGGCTCGCACGACTGAATGAAGCCACGTGAGAGGCTAACGCGAGGCCTTTCGTGGTATATGTGTTTGCCCGTATATATACGACTTGGATATCGCTAGGCGCTGGGTAAAGATTGTGGAGCGAAGGTAGCAGCAAATGGGAGGAAACACGTAAAGACTGGCGAAGAAGTGGCAGTGGTTCGTGTGTCGGTGGCGCGGGAAGTGAAGCCGGGGGAAAATGTGGAGGATATTTGCAAATCAAGGAATATAGAGTGCGCTGTCGGGAGTAGAGAGAAACGTCTGGCAAAGGGAAAACGAAGGTGGTGGGGAAACAATGGAGTGGAGAGGAAACATTAGGGAAGTCAGAGGTCGAGGTTGGGGGAAAATTGGCTGTTAGTTAGGAAGGGGTCAAATCAGAAATCATTTAGAGCATTTAGAGAAACAGCTCCACTTGGGGAATGTAGCGCCGCGAATGAACTTGCGCTGACTTTTAAGGAAAAGTGCAGAGCGTAATTAAAAGTTCGGAGTGTTGGGAAAAGACCCGGCAAAAAATGGAAACAAATATAAGCAGGAGCGATTAGGGTGTTTACCCTCGCGTCCTTATTGCTACGCGAAGGCTAGGAGATTCGAGCTGCTACAAGGGAAAGCTGATTAAAGCCAAAGCTGTCCTTACGCCTAACAAAGCATGCAAAGGTTGGGAGCGTGAGGGAGAACAAAAAAAAATAAGGAAGTAAAAAAAATAAAGGAAGGGATGTACTCTACAGGAGAGCGAAATAAGCCGTTTGTCAGAACAGCAGCCTTTAAAAAGTATCAATGAACGATCAACACACAAAAAAATTAAACAGCAGTAAATGTAATCGCGCCGCAGACCATAAAAAAGCCGTCTGTGATCGCCAGAGTAGAGGTACGAATACAATGCCCCCGTGTTAACGGAACAGCGGGATAAAGAGAACAGTTGAGGGGCCAGAACACCTTCCGAAGGCACTCCTCACGCTATAAATGGAACTTAAGTGTTGTGAGGAGTCCGGCATGAGGCAGATCATATAAACGAGGAAGAAAAGGAATCCAGGTAAAAGGACACAACACATCGCCGACACCCTCATCATCATCTAAGCAAGGGAGAGTTACAAAGAGGACCGGAGCAGGAAGGGCTTGCTTGATCTCGTTACTGAGCGCCGCCTAGAGGCTAATGCCGTAAAAGGGCAGGACTCCCTATTCTCTGTTCTCTCTTTACTACGACTAGTGATCCAGACGGGCGCAGGCGATTGTGTAGGGACAAGTAGGTGCCATGTAGGGAAGGAGGGATGTGATGGCGGATTGGGTCAGAGAAGAGGCAGGAAAAGCACGGCCAAAGGAACGGTGTGAAAGCACCGCATCGGGAGATGAAGCGAAAGGCCTCGAGATGAAAGGAGGCCGACGTGGTAAGCTTTACTGGGAGTTATGTATTGTACGGGCCGGTGAGGATAAAATAGGTGGGCAACGCTAATTCCCAATGCTCCTGCCTCATGGCGGAGCTAAACATACGGTGAAGCTGCAGAAAGTGAGCACGAATTGAGTACGTTTCTTTTTTAGTTTTAAACACGATAGCCTTTCTTGGGCTACTTAAACGAAGAAACTTTGGCCTGTCTGTCTGTCTGTCTGTCTGTCTGTCTATCTGTGAGTCGATTCAGCCACCCGGGCAAAGTGAAACAGGCGCCGCGCCATAGTTCTATATACCTACAGCCAGATCTAAACGTCCAAGTCCGGCGTCAATGTTCATACTTCTCAACATTGTTGAACAATATCAAGACATTACGAAAATATAAGGCAGGAAATCAATACATATATGTGCAGTGTTCCTTTATTCAAAAATTCATGGATGCTTGAGTTTTGCGATAGCAAATAAAATACTACGTCAACTGCAGAAAACCATCGCCTGCTGTTGCCTGCGCTACTTTAGCTCCTGGCGGCATTTAAGAAATCAAAGATAGCTTCCACGCTCCGCTTGGAATGCTCACGCAGTAGGGCATCGAGGTTCTATAAACGTTGTAGTCGGGCCACTCGATTCACGCGCGTCTCCGCCGTACTGCAGCTCTGGCATCGAGACACCTGACTTGGAGCCGTGGAACGCGGTAAATTTAAATTGACTTGAGCAAACCTCTAGCGTGCTATCTTGGGAGGAACGAGACGGGAGAGGAACAGCACGAGAAGAGAGCGGCAAAGAGAAGGGAGGCATTTACTTTGCAGGGGCGCCAGTCGGCTATCGTCTTTCGTCGACATTTGCAACGAGAGGAGCAGACACGCGGTCATTTCTTTTAGAGTGTGAAAGCCTTAAATGAGCCAATTCAGCCAGAAAGCCGGTTGCAGTGTTGGCGTCGGCGTCGGAAGCTGAAAAGCGGCTCCTACACGACTGCGAAATGTTCAATAGGTTAGTGTTAAAAGCGGAATAGGGATGTTTGTTCTTAGAATTTAAAATCCATGTCTGCAAGAACGTCTGTGGTCCTTATGAGAGGAGTGGACATGATTCATCCCCCATTCCGTGCTTTACGATAGTAAAGAACAGATTTCACCTGAATATCTATACTGTGAACCCTCATTATTACGAAATCGCTTTATCCGAATATTCGCCTCATTCGAAGTTTCGACGGCCATAACTGCTGTGCAGAGAGGGCAAATATTTTCCACTTTTGACCAGGCACTGCTTATAACGAAGTCAGTTTCTTTTTACTAGGACTTTGATATAACAAAAGTGTGCTGCACGTGATTCCGTTCAAATAGCACAAACCCCGCTTAATGATTTCAGCACTGCGTAGCCGAACGTACAGATAAGTGCTGCACAGATTCTACTGCGCAGCACTTGTACAGTACGGTACTGTCAAACCTGTTTTACGTTCTTGATGCTGCAAATTGAAACAAAAGTGTGTCGTTTTATTCTATGCTCGATTAATAAAAAGCGGCTCAGCTTGCCCCAGTGGGGCAAGGCTGGAGAAACAGCAAAGTTGGCGGCCCCTCTTTCTTCATCGGAGACCCGGCTTCTGTACCTCGCATAGATTTGTGAACTTTCCGCTGAAGGTTCTGTACGACTGGCAGGCCTGGATCGTTTTGTTCACAGCCTTTCACAGCACTCCCAAAGTGAACCGCTTTTGCACGGCTTAAACCCGCAGCAACCGGCTTCGTAAACTAGGAGTCTCTATCGCGAACTCGGCGTCTGTGCTCTTCACTTCAGGCGCGAACGCACGTGAATTGGCGAAGAGAACAGCACGCAAGAGATCCCGCTACGAACGCTGGGAAGGGTGCTCTCGATGGTCAAGCTAACCGGCACCGGGCGCTCCTCGCGCGAGACGCACGCTCGCGTGCGCTCAGTATTTTTCTTTGCTTTTTTTGTGAGCTCCTCACGTGGAGGAAGCCCACGCGCAAGCCTGGCCGACTTTGGGCGCTCCTCACTAGGCACACGCTCCAGTGCGCTCGGTATTTTAAATGCAGAGCATATCCGTAACTCACGATGTCACCCGCGTTGACGTGCGTAGTCGTAGTCCGCACCCCTCCCCCTACACTATATAAAAAAAAAATACTATCCGGCGCCTTGTTTCGATCCCTCGACCCTGCGGGCGGAACGCAATGTACATGGTGCTCTACCCACTGCGCCACAAAGCCGACACAGAATGGGAGGCTACGAACGCGCCTTATATATCCTTGACTCATTTAAACTACGTCAAGAAGCTGCTGATACAACGCATTCACTACCACCAACTCCCCAAACACTAAACGTTAATGCAATACACCCACCCCCTATGCGACGCATTTACTCGAGTCCCCCTCGCTGGGAGATGGGCCCATTTTTTGGTAACGCTATACGGCGGGATGAAAGCTGAAACAACGCTGGTATTATAAAGAAAGGGTTCGTAATACTTCAGGCAGAAATAATCAGTGAGCAGAGGATTGCGTCTCTGAGGGCGCGAGGAATTGAAATAGCCATAGTCTTATCGAGAAAATCAAAAGAATAACGAAGCCTCTGACGTGTGACAGGAAACGTGGACAAAGGGAAACTGGAAACCAAGCTGGTAGGCACTCACAGAACGTCAACCAGATGACGGCGATACGAACGGTTAGGCGAAACCCCAGCGGTACAATAAAGCGTTCGTCCCCCGGTCGCGGGGAGAAAAATCCAAGAGAACGGCTCGGGGATTATAGCGGGCGTATACGGAGACACGGAATGTGATCTGGGAAGCTGTACCCGAGAAGGCGCTGTAGAAGAAAAAAAAAAGCAGGAGGCAAGACGCGTTAGGATACGCAGCAGACGATAGAAAAATACCATCGGAGAAAAGTTGTTACGGAGCAGATGGATATGATAGCAGGCGACAGAGCGAAATTAGGAATGACGGCGCGAGAGGCAGACGACAATAAGGAAGCGACACATTGGAAGGGATGGAAGTGCGGCAAAGATAGCAAGGAAATTGAGCCGCAATCTCGACCAGAGAGAGAGAGAGAGAGAGCAAGAGAGAGAGAGAGAGAGGAGAGAGAGAGAGGAGAGGAGAGAGAGATGAGAGATGAGGAGAGAGAGAGAGAGAGAAGCAAGAGTAGGCAAAAAAATTAGCAATGGCTTGGCTCAGATATGCCAGGATATACGTAGCGTGAGCTAAGGTTCAGCTCGTTATTCTGAGGTTTTCTGGTTGCCTAGGATTAGCTGATTATCATGCTTACTGCTGCTAAAACGATTTCCAATTCAATCCAAACCAATGTGATCCAATCCGATCAAATCCGATCCAATCCAATCAATTCCAGTCCAGTCCAATCCAATCCATCGAGTCCAGTCCAGTCGCGGCGGCGGCTCCAGCGCGCCAGCTGTGCGCCGTGTGACGTCACCGCTCCTCGCGCATGCGCAGCACGGCTCTCCTGGAGCCATGCAAAATTGCTCAACCTGGGCCAGTGTAACTCACGCTACAAAAGTTAGCAGCCACGAGTCACGAAACGAGCCAGAAGAGGTAAGTAATATGTGCCATAACGTTGAAATGTAGTAAGAGAACTTGCCATGGGAGAACCATAGTTATAGGCACAAATAAAAAAGGAGAGCAAAACAGAAACGAAAGTAAACGAAACTGTGATGTCACAAAAAAAAAAAAAAACCACTTCGTGGAAAGACCAAAAAAGCAACATACGAGAATGGAAACACAGGCAGAGATTTGCCGAAAAAGGAAGAAAGAAACAAAGAAAGAAAGAAAACAAGGAAGGAGAAAATGAATGAGGAAAAAAGCAAAGGTGCCCCGCGCAAAAAAGCAAAACGCGATTATCTTAAAACAGGAGGCGATTTGCCGAAAAAGAAAGAAAGAAAGAAAGAAAGAAAGAAAGAAAGAAAGAAAGAAAGAAACGAAGGAAAGGAGAAAGGAGAAAACAAATGAGCAAAGAAAGAACGGTGCCCGTGAGGCTGTCGCTTGTGTTTTCTCTCAGAAACAGCAGCAGCAGTAGCGGCGATGTAATCAGCTGACGACAACTCATGTGAATGTGAAGTGTCCCGCGAGGTGCACTGAACGGGTGCAGCCGATTCGTAACGTGCAGACGACAACGCGCCTATAGCGCTAAAGACAGCCCGAAAGTGAATTTGCAATGAAGAGGACATTATGTATCGCTATTATTCGAGGCAATTATGGGCTGCGATTGGCTGCACCCTCTGATGTAGGCCACCAAAGCCAGCAAAAGGGCCAATGTTTAGGTGATAATGGAAACGGTTTCGGTTGCCCTTGGTAAAGCTGTTGTAAAAGTAGATGTTCGCGATTCCATTATATTATTTTCAGTTTGTTAATGCTGCATGTTTTATCGTTTTTTCTATAATGATTTACATTCCCATTACACTGCGAACAAGTCCCACAACCCTGCCAATTGTGTTTCTTGTGTGTGTAGATAAGTAAAATTACACTGCTCGCGTCGGGAAACTCGCAAACCAAGGCTTACGCATTCAAGAAGGCGACCTGTAGAGGCACAGTGCATAACTTACTCAAGCTCGATTTAGAAATAAGCTATAGTGATTCCTTTTTGCATATCCGCGCACTGCGGTGTCTTGGCCTTCCGCGGCTGCAGTTTTTTTTTTCTTGATGGAGGTGGAAATTGAAAAATCCAGTATGTAGATATTCCAAATACAGTAAGCTCCCGTTAAGACGAGCTCGAAGGAACCTTGAGGGCCTGTTCGTATTATCAGGAATTTGTCCCAAGTGGACGTTTTTTCACGGCGTTTGTGAAATGACAGCTAAAGTTTTGTTTGCCTGGACCATGAAATTCGCCATAACCGAGCTCGTCTTAACGAGAGGCTACTGTATATTTAAAGTCCCCATGTGCTCCAAATTAATCTGATAGGACTTTACTACTTCGCGCTTCACAGCCCAGGGGCAGCTTCTGCGTGCACAACGCCAATTTAAACTTTCGCGCTCCACCGTCCATCCTGCCTTAACTCCCCCACCTCGTAAAAATAACTCGTTGAACTCCTCTCAGTCATCACTACAGCCTTCCTTGAAGTGCTCTGTGGCGCATTTTCACGGCCAGCGTCCGCAACACACAACTGCGAGGAGTCAGCAAGAACTACAACACATCCTCCGTACGGGTTAAATCGAGTATCAAGTCAACACCTTTACTATTTATCACGCCGAGGCCATTATCAATCACCTGATCGTTCCACCTGCCACGCTCCGCTAGATATACCGCCAAGTCGAGGGCGCGCTTCTCCTGCTTGACTCCTGCACCTTTTCATGTCGTAGACGGAAGAGAGAAGGAAGATCTCTTCCATCCTCCGCAACACAGCCTCCGAGATCATTCCCTTTTTCCGGCACCAACGCCGGCTGCTACACTCGTTTAGGCGGCTGCCGCGTCTCCGGCGTTGCGCGAAAGCGGTCGACGAGCGACGAGCCCTAAATGCGGAGGGGTAACCCTCTCGGCGCGGGGTTGACGACGAATATTCTGAGATGCCCGAAGGAGGGAAACAGTCGAGGGAGACACCGGACGAAAGAAGCGACGACGGAGGGCATCGGACGACGCGACGTGACAGGGCGCGAACTTCGGGCTCTTTTAGTGCTGGGAAGCATAGCACGACGTTAGACGCCGAGTTGCACCGCCTAACGAGTTCGTAGGAAAGAGGCGTCTTGGACGCCTCTAAACGCATGCACACCCATTAAAAAAAGACCGAAATAGGTAAATGTTGGCAGGACTTGGCGTGGTGCACAGCAATACTTCCAAGCTATGCGGCAAGCATTGCATCTATATACGAACCGAATGACGTCCTCCGGTGCACAAGGAGCCGTATTTCATTCATGTTACTCCATCATCGTGTTAGCAAGATGAGTGCTATTAATAAAGAGCAGAGTCACTTTGTCGGTCTTCATCAGAAACAGTGGCACCTTACTACTAGTAGCCCGAAGTCTCCTGGTTTAAAGCGAAGCTTTCTATGCCCCGCTAATGGCATTCGGTGCCGCGGCAAACACAGTGCAGTAAAGCCAACTTTACACAGTCGGTTTCACAAAACGATGATGATGATAAGCGAACACACATCAAGTAACTCGAGAAAGTAAAAAGAAATGACACAGCGTGGCCTAATAGTGCAAAATTGTAGAAATTGCTTAGCTGGCGGACGCTCCCTCTTCGCCGGAGACACGGCTGTTGCACCTCATATGGACTTTCGAGCTTGCCGCTAAAAGTTTTCCATGGCTGGCAGGCCCGGATCGTTTTGACCGCCGGCTTTCACATCTCTCCCAAAGTGAACCGCCTTACCACGTGATAGAACCTGCGGCAACCGGCTTAGCGAACTCGGCGTCTGCAGCCCGAACTAGGCGTCTGTGCTTTCCACTGCAGGCGTGAAAGCACGTGAACTGGCAAGGTAAAGAGCACGTAGAGATCACGCCGCGAACGGTAGGCACAGCGTTCTCGAATGTAGGCCTGGCCGACGCTGGGCTCTCCCCACGACGCGCACGTTCACGTGCGCTCGTTCTTTTTTCTTGGTATTTTTAATAGCAACGCTCGACGGCGGAATTAAAAACTTTAATAGCTCTGCAGTTAAAACGTTTCCCATGATCAGAATCGACCTGGGTCCCTCGCGTTACGAAGCCAACGTCTATCCGAATGCCCAGTTCCCAGACGGTCGAAGCAGTTCGGATTTTGGATTTTGACTTCGACTCAGGCTACATGGAAGAAAGCTTCGCGTTTTAAACATCATTCTCTTAAAAAAGCTGTTTTGACTTTTTTGTTACTCCCCCGGAATGGGTGCACACGAGTGACAACCTCAAGTTCAGGGACAAGTGTATGGCCCCGAGCTTTTAAAAAAGAAACTGGTCGTCATTTTTTTTTTGTTATACTGGGGAGCTTGGGTCAGACGTGCGGAGTTGTATTTTTGGACGAAGTTGTGTTTTGAAGATTACCTTTGACATAGGAGCCTCTGGCAGCAGTAAACAACTGCCGCTATTTCACATCAGCCTAAAGCTTATTTCTAACCACGGAGAAATATGGAAGCGAACGACGACAACAATAATGACTGTGTAACGGTATCACGCAACAAGCTATAGAGGACTCAGATATAGTGTGCTTGGAAGCATTTATAGTGTGCTTGGAAGCACACTAAGCAACGCTGCAAAGTATCAAAGACCAAAAATATTTGTTGGCGGGCTAGTTGGTCTGATACCTTAAAAGCCATGAGGATTGCGCAGAGGGACGAACACATATGGAAGACAACAGGACGAGCGCAACTAACAACTGATTTATTCAGGGACTTACCCCCAAATATAAGACAAAAGTGGCGCATGCGCCCAACATACATATACAAAACGCCTAGAAAGAACATGTTCCATTGTCACACCCTACAAGCAGGACTTTATCAAATCAGGCTCTCTTTTATATAAAGCCAAGGTGGTGTCACTCACGCAATTGTGCGCATTCTTTATCAAGAAGGCTTCCATTACCTCACGCGCGACATCGCTGCTTCCCCGGCCAAGAATCTTAATCTCATTCAGTCACGGCCTGCACCCACTTTTTTCGCAATTTCTGCAATGGTCCTTCAAGTTAGTTTTACTGACTATATCTCCCAATGTGCGCTCATGCTCCCCTGCACGATCATTCACGCAGCGCCCAGTTTGGCCAATATAGGCCTTTCCGCATGTCTGTGGAGTTTCGTACACGACGCCTTTCGCGCATTTTACAAAGGGCTTGGAATGTTTTTTGGCACAACCACTCCTTTTGGTTTTCTCCTTTGCAGTGAGAGAAGAAAGAAAGCTGTCCCAGCTTCACAGGAACAGAGAACACTGTAGGCACTCCGTACCTATTAGCCACTTTTTTCAAATTGTACATGCATGTATGGTACCACCACTGGCTTCGCACCTTCATTTGAAACCCTTCTGCGAGTTTTTCCTATTATCTTTTGGAGGAGTATTTCACTCACAACCGCCAGGGTCGTACAGGGGACGCCTGCATCGTCCAACTGGGACACTTGGTTTTTGAAACTTTCCTCTAGTCTGTGCGAACACGACTTCATGAGAGAGGACTCAAGGCACGTTGCAGCAATGCCTCTTTTCACGGTCTTTGAATGCGCCGACTGATAAGGTAAAATATCTTTTGCAACTCTTGGATGGTAAGTGTGTTTCAGAAGCAGGCATTTCGATGTCCAGGAACTGTAGAGTTTCTTCTTTCGGAACCTCATGAGTAAACATCAGCCCCTTACCATGTTGTCTAAAATCATCTAGAATCCCATTAATCAGATCATGGTAGCTCATTTGATTCTGCTTCTTTAAAATGATTAACAAATCATTCACATACCAAAAACTTTTAAAACCTTGTTCCCTAGGTTTACACTAGGGTGCGGTCAATATAAAATAAAAAAATATTACACAGGAAGGGGCTACGCACGAACCGATACATATACCACGACGTTGCAAGTAGAAACTATTGTCAAACGTTATTAAAGTGCTCTTGATATGAAATTCAAGTAAAGTTATAAAATTATCTACATTCATCTCTGTTGAATTCTGAAACGAAACCTCACCGTTCTCCTCTACACAGTACCTAACAGACTCGAGCAGACTCGAGTTCAGCATGAGGCAAGGAGTAAAATAGGTTCTTATCATCGACAGAAAACATAAACCCCATGTTCTGGTGTTGTTCAAGAAAGCAAGTTACATCCTTTAAATTTCTGGAAGCAAAAAGATAACACGAATCTTGCTTAGGTAAATGTTTCTGAAGAAGCCTACTGAACTGGATCTGCCAAGAGCCTTTCTCACTTACCGCAGTGCTGAACGGCCAATCTGCTTTATGTGTCTTGGCAAAAAAAAAAACCAAACAAAAAAAAACCTCCAACGAGTTGCCTACACATTTGTTTATACCAGCTGCCACATTTGCCAGTCCCAAGTCATTGCTTAACTTTATGGCCTTACTTTTTATTCTCGTCACACACCTCTTAACCTGTCTAAAGTTCTTACTAGTTCACTGACCTGCCTTTTCACTAAACACACCTTGAGGTACAACAACAAAACTTTCGTCTTTGCCTGCCTGCAAAAGGCGCAAGCTTTTATCTCTAAAAAAGTGCAGAACATCTTTCAAGGGTCGCTTATTAGTAGTTCGTGGCTTGTCAACGGTCTTCGCTGAGCTGTCCACCCCTTCTAAAAGGCAGCGCTCTTGACTTTCGCCGTCAGCTTTCTTGGCGATTATTCTGTTTAGTGAAAGTAATTCATGAACTTGCACATCTGGTTCCTCGCTGTACTTCACTCCTTTCTCGAGAGCATCTATAATCGTCTCTGGCACTTGAACGTCTCCTAGCACAGTCACGGTCCCATTTCTCCGAAGGTCTTTCTACCTGTCCGTCAACTACAACAGTTGTTTTAGCGTGATGCTCCACAGCGCCTCCGTGCAAATCGCGGCATTCTGCCTGTGGATCCGCAGCATATCTTCCCCTAGGCTATTAGAGTAGCGAGCGAAGCACACAATGCGCAGCCAGTCTTGAAGAAGGCGAACCTGTCTCCACACTTTAGACCTTATAATTCTACACACCCGCTTACAATGTCCAACGGAAGGTTTGACAACACCAAAAAGGGCACTCACTTCAACCGGTGTTATCCTTCAACCGGTTAAACTCCAACAGGTGTCGCGCGTGAGATAATGGAAGCCTTCTTGATAAAGAATGCGCACAATTGCGTGAGTGACACATCCTTGGCTTTATATAAAAGAGCCTTATTTGTTAAAGCATTGCTTGTAGGGTGTGTTCTTTCTAGGCGTTTTGCATATGTATGTTCGGCGTGTGCGCCAATTTTGTCTTGTATTTGGGAGCGTAAGCCCTTGAATAAATCAGTTGTTAGTGGCGCTCGTCCTGTTGTCTTCCCTCTGTGTGTCGTTCTTCTGCGCAATCCTCATGGATTTTCAAGTATCAAAGATCAGGGTTTCTTTGTAGCCCTTATGCACGCGTACTCGAATAGCGCCTTCGCAAAGTATGCAGCAAACACTCTTGCCGAGGTGTTTAATTACTCCTACATGTAGGAGTAGGAGAGGGAGTGCAACTTACAACTGCCAAGCATATAGAGAGTAACTGCATGGCTTCGCTCTTCCGTCGAGGGCGTCGACCGATTTCCGCGCAGAGAGAGAGAGAGAGAGAGAGAGAGAGAGAGAGAGAGAGAGAGAGAGAGAGAGAGAGAGAGAGAGAGAGAGAGAGAGAGAGAGAGAGAGAGAGAGAGAGAGAGAGAGAGAGAGAGAGAGAGAGAGAGAGAAACTGAACAATACGGGAAGCAAAGTGCGAGCTTTGTTTAACGACTGTTTCAAGAGTAGGGAAGGGGGAATTCGTCAAGGGCTACGAGGGGTGTAAGAACCGAAAAATGCTCGTCTGTCGGAGGACCGGGAAAGGCTGCGTGCCTTCCGCTTTCTATCCTTCCAGGGCCATGACAACGCCGGATGCCAAGTTTCCACTAACGAGCTCGGTGGAGCAAGAAAGGTGAACGGCTTCTTTTGTGATCCCGCGTCTTGTTTGAAGGAAACGAAACACAAGAACTGGGGTAGCTGCAGCAGCGATGAAAATAAAAAGGAAAACAAAAGGCAATGAAGCTAAAAACAAAAGCTCGCATGTTCGCAGTATTTCGTCCAGCCACTTGCTCAACTCTCATTTAGTACACCCTCTTCGGGTGTAAAATAGGCACGAGTGCTTTTGAACTGCTCGGATTACGTCGGGAAAGTTGTTTATAATAGCGCTGTCGTCGGAGTGTCAATCTTTAGAACTCTAGCATAAAAACCTGCGCTTGAAACGTTTCGTATATCTCGTTTTTCCAGCAATTCCCTGATCTGAAGTGAGCGCTGGGGACATGTCGCTTACTGCAACAACCACGTTTAAGCAAGCAAATAGACAGAAAAGCATGCTTGTCTGCGCAAAGAGCAACATTCGTGGCGAAACATCCCTCGAGAAGCCACTCGAAAATTCCAGGCTCGGGTAGCGTAACTTGAGAAATTCCAATTACAAGGCATGGTACAATTAACGTGCCGAAAGCCCCGACAGCATGTGGGCGCCAGAAGAAAGAACTCGTACAGTTCTGCAGATGGAAGCTATGTAAACCCATCCCAATGTTGCGCATCAAAATGACGACAAAGCAGAAATTTGGTACCCTACAAACATTGAGTTTAATAATAATATATACTAGAAGAAAATCTGGCGTCCCTGTCTAGGGGAACCGCGCTTGAGCGAGCGTTCCTTCATGCACGGGGAAAGTACGTCGCACTTGTCCTTGCCATGGCTCATGAACAGGTTAAAAAGTTGCCTTTGGCTGCAAAAAAGCAACAATATTACTATAAAAGATCATTAGATTTTTTGTCTTTTTATACAACTGAAGCTCCAAAAATTATTTGTCAGGGATTATTTAGAAGCTTCATGCAAGATGAACAAGAGAAGAATGTTACCCTTTGTTGTTGATTTTGGCTTTGAGACGAGAAAGAAGCCACGTGGCCAGCCAAGCCAAGTAGGCGAGGAATGTCGCTGGGTGCAATGGCGGTGCCAGCGACGACCCGCGATTGCAGCGCCAGATTTCCCTCTAATATATATTAGTATGAAACCCTATGCTTACAAAAGACTGCTTCTCCCCGGTAACAGTGACACCAGTTTTATGGCCAACTTCAAACAGATAGTCGGGATAATAAGAAAACACATGAACCAGTGGCCGCTCCTCAGCTGTTTTTCGGCGATTTTTCTATGACGTCACAAAAGCTTGCTGGTGCGATTGGCGTGCACCGGCCGAAGTCACCGCCAAGATACATGACTGGGTGAGTGTACTGGGGCCTCTTGTCCCGTTCGTTCGTATCACTTGAATGCTAATGTGTGGTAAACAAACTGATAACAATATTTCTATTGCTGGCCCACATCCCGCCCCGCCTGCCAATATTACGTCATTGTAGCGCGAAATTTCAAAGTTGTTTAACGTTTCTTGCGTTTCGGTTAAGAAAACGTATTTTATTACGGGACTAAAGCTGAATGAGTTACCAAGGGCTCGTTCTTTTGAACTGACTGACTTTGTATTTTGTCTGCATTGGCCGCTTTAATACACTTTCAGGTGACCACAATGTATAGACAGACGTCATGTTTGTAAACGACGCGTGTGGGAAACTAGAGGAGTTTGCTACAGTTTTGCATTCCCCGCTATGTAGAGAACCGCTACTAGCGCCCCGACAATTCTGCGTCGTAGCGCTGTGACGTAACACTCTAGTGCCTGTAGGTGATGTGTTAGTGATCTAGCTGACTCCTCACCTGGGTTGCCAAAGAGAGGACGCCGACGTCACCTCAGCCGAAGTCACCGCCAAGATACATGACTGGGTGAGTGTACTGGGGCCTCTTGACCCGTTCGTTCGTATCACTTGAATGCTAATGTGTGGTAAACAAACTGATAACAATAATTCTATTGCTGGCCCACATCCCGCCCCGCCTCCCAATGTTACGTCATTATAGCGCGAGGAAGTCTATATGAGAAACGTCTTTTATGACGGGGCTAAAGCTAAATGAGTTATCGTATTTGTATTTTGTCTCCATGGCCGCTTTCATACACTTTCAGGTGACCACAATGTGTAGACAGGCGTTATATTTGTAAACGGCGCTTGGGAAACTATAGGACAGTTCGTTACAGCTTTCCATTTCTCTACAGTTTTGCATCCCCCGCTATGTAGAGAGCAACCGCTACCGAAGCTAGCGCCCCGACAATTCTGCGTCGTAGCGCTGTGACGTAACGCTCTAGTGCCTGTAGGTGATGTGTTAGCGATCTAGCTGACGCCTTACCTGGGCCGCCAAGGAGAGGACGCCGACGTCACCTCAGCCAGTCTGACGTCTGCTGCTTCGTCGGGAGAAGGGTCGAGTGAAGGTAGCTTGGCAATCGGACTTGGCGCGGACGCAGGGGATCCCTGGAGCTTCAAGGAATGCCTCCAATGGCGGGAAAGGTCCACATCTGCACGAAACAGATATAACACGGTTAGTTCCCATGCCAGAAAGACAAACACGACAAGAATACAGAAGGTAGAAGTAAGTCGCTATATATATCTATACCTATAAATTTACGAAAGCTGGCAAGTGTCAGCCAAATAAAAAATGTCTTTCGGTCTCCCTGTTTTGTCAGATCGACGCAAAATTGCACGCCTCTGTCTTTTTTACAAACTATGCTGCAACTTTCCTCAACTACATGGCTCACTTTTGCTTCCGCCCTTCCGAACTCGCTTACAGGATAATTCCATGAGTATTGAGCGTCTGTTTGGCTCTACTAACGCTTTTAACTAATCATTTCTGCCTACGGTCATGAAGAGTTGAACGGGTTGACGGATGCTATTGTCAGTGAATAAGTTGCTTTTAAATTTAGAGATTTATTGCTAGCCACCCTTGACTCCTAACCACTGCTTTTATTTTTGCGTTGTTTGTTCGCTGCCTCCTGTATTTTGTGGATTGCGAATTGACTGTTAACCATTTCGTCTCACATGTTCTGTGTCTTTTTGTTGTCGGCTGCTACCTGCACGTTCTGGTAATTCAAAAACTGTAACGATGAATTGCATTTTCATCGCCATTTGTACTTTGATTGTCCCCCCCCCCCTTATGTAATGCTCCCAGAGGGGCCCTTAAATATAAATAAATGATAACGATGATGATGACGTGACCGAATGACTGACTGACTGATTTATCAACGCCCAGCCGAACCTGCTTGACCTAGGAACTTGAAACTTTTGAAGTACATTTCTCTCAAAGCGTAAGGCTAGGCAAAGTAGGATTTTCGGAAATTATGGCCCTAACCGAGCACAAAAGGGAAATTGTGTTTTCTTAAATTCGTGTTTATCTCGCTTACCCGTTCAGATATCGTTTTATTTTTCTTTTCCTGATATACATAGCCCTTAAAAGGAGTACTGACCCGAAGATTTTCCTGTTGTTTTTTTCCCTGCTATGGGTGCCTACGAGCCCACTAATCGTATAATGGACATTAGACGGTCGATAACAGCATCAATAATAATTCAAAGCCTCGTTTATTTGTGCGGGTTTTGGTTTCCACTGAATAAAACACCGAGGCGGCCGCCATGACAGGAGGGCGCTCGTGACGTCACCGTTCTCGTCGCACCACTGCCGGTGTGGACGCGAACGCGCTTTGGCCAACGCCTACCCCAAGATTTCCCATTTCGTTCGAGTAGAAAATCTCGCAAAATTGCCAAGGTAGCTGTTACAGCAGCTCCATTGTTACAGAGTATATTTTATGCAAACCCGGTCCAGCCACCTTCACAGCAGGTATTGGGTCTGCATTAATTTGAAAGCGTCCGCGTGGGCAACAATCTCTTGCAGTCAAAGTTCAAATATTCAGCCTTCAACTACTTCAGGAAGGTACAGTATAAAAATTGTTTAAGTCAAACAAGCCCGCAGTTGTGAGGACTGGCTAAAAAGCATTGCAGTAAGTGAACGTTTAAACACACATGTACGTTAATCAAAATTCAATTTGATAAGTTGAATTTGATAATTGGGTTTCGTTTATTTTCCTGTACGGTCACGCCTGTTATCCTCAGTGGAGCATACAGAGGCAAATTGTTTTAGCTTAAAGTTACTGCCTCATCCCGTATGAGTGTCCCAAACGTCATGTCGCAAGCACGATGGTGTTTTAGAAGCAACCTCAATATCGATGGTTGGCCCCAAAAGAAAGTACGTGTTGGGTGTGCTGCTCCTACTTTAGTGTCAAAGCTTTAATTAAAACAGCTAAGCTGAAAAGCCCATAGTGAGGAAAGCTCATCGCCTCATTTTGCATAAGCTTGACTTAGGTGCACTTGTAACCCTGGATCGCGGCTTCACTCCTGTGCCGCCAGTGGGACCTTCTTAATGCCTTCGACGTGCACTTCCAATCGCAAACCACAAGCATTGTGTGCTCTCATGAGGACTTGGGCGGTGCCAAGTTGTTGGTCCTACAACGACGGCTGCTAGCTCTTGCAAGCCAGAGTTCGTTTCTCCTGCACGTCAACGCCGCCGAGGATTGCTGTCTCACCATCCTTTTCCTCATGTTGTTCAACATCCTTGCGGTAGTTCTCGGTCGGCGACGAATGGACTGCGGATATTTGCGCATTGTCAGCATAGCGGATATCTCTGTCGCTGCAATGAAGCTTGCAAAGCTTGCAGCGTCGTCAGCGTCCTCGTTGTGGCTGGTTACATTAACGTTTAGGTTGCTTCAGGTGAACTCCATCCACCATGATTGTCGTTTCGGGCTAGGTGAGAAATGTTTAAGGTAGAAGATACGTTCTGGCCAGGTTAAACCTACAGCCCGGTGTAAGGCAGCGGTAAGCCACCAGCTCTGGTAACCTCAAGCTTTGCTTAGAATCTCGAGGACTGTGAAAATCTGTATATGTGGAGTTTGTTTTGTTTCTCATAGCACTGATGTCACAGCATGCCCATGCAGCTTCTTCTGTGTGTTCAGGCTAGTCCAAAACGTTAAGAGGTATTGGGCTGCTCATCGGTATCTCGCGGTCTTAGTTGGCTGCCTGGTCAATGGGTTCCATCTGAAAACACTCCGTGGTTTCTTTAGCAAACGCGTTGCGGTCACACTCAATTGAACCATCGTTGGTGTGATCACCAGAGATGGTCTGGTCGGTCTTATCAGTGCTGAAGACCGATGTCGTCGCCACTGGGCTTAAAGTGTCTGGTGATGCTGTAGAAGCTGGTCTGTAGTCCTAAACCTTGTATAGCGAGCTCTGAATGAGCTTCGAGATGAGGTAGGCAGTCACAAGGCGGGCATGGCAGCTTTTTGAGGCCACCGCGTTCTTAACACTGACCCCGCAGGTGCGAAGACCTAGGCTCTCCGGTTTGTGCTCACTGTTTACAGGGTGTCTCAAAGCACCAGTACTGAAATGCTGATCTTGATTGGCATGGGCAGGTAAATGTTGTACGCTGCGGTCACCAGCACCTCGATGCAGTTGTATTTAATGAATCCAATCCAGTCAAAGTAGTGTAGTGGTAAGCCGAACTCTCGCGATGGACCTGCGCGGGGTGTTTTGAATGAGGAGGTCCTATGAACGGGTCACGAATGAAGGCCCCACCGGCGATGCACCGGACACAGCGGAGACGCGCGAGAGGAGGAAATGTTTGGAAGGGGATTCAGCCTACTTGGGCTGTTTCTTGCGGTTAAAGACCTGCTTGAACCCTTTCTGAGGACGTTTTTTTGGCGAACCCGTGGCGCTGTTCCCGTTGCAGGCTGTCGTTGGCTCTCCCTCCGCTCCCTTCTCGTCAACAGCTGAGGCCTCCTTGATCTTCGTGACTTGGCGTCGGCGGTGGTCCATGTAGCCTCTTTGACCGCTCGGCCGCCGGAATGACGGGGTTGTTTGTGTTGTTCTTACACTAATGGCACTGATGACACGGCCCACAGTAAAGGATTGGCCAAAAACTGGGTATCTTTATAGTTCTGATACGCCCACTTCATGACGTTATAAATGAATCTAGAAATTGAGGTGAAGAAAAGACCATGAAATTGCTAAATAGAATTATAGAACAGGAGGAACAGGGAAGTACCTAATTTTTGCAGAGATAAAATACCAGGATAAGAGCTCTAACAGGGTGAGGGCTCGTTCTCTGAAAGGTACGCATGATTGACAAGAACGACGCCTCTGTGACGGAATCCCAGGGATGTGATCTCCAACGAAAGTAGAACGAGCATTGGTAGAGCCAGGACATGGCGCTGAACTGGTAATGCTAGGTAACGTTTTCTCATCACAGGAAAACCATTGAAACACAGAAAAAAATGACCTGTGCTTTCGCTTTCAGAGCAACGAACGCAAAGACCAGAGGGGATGAGAACAGCGCGATCCACAAACGAATAAGACGCGAGCTCTAGTGAACACGTGCACGACCGGGTGCCTAAGGGCGATGACGATGACATACCCGCCGCAATGGCTCACTGGCTAAGGTACTGTGCTGCTCAGCCCAACGTCTCAGGTTTGATTCCGGCTGAAGTCGCTGGTTTTCTGACGGAGGCGAAAAGCGAAAACTACCGTGTGTCTAGATTTAGTCACTTGCTAAACATCCCCAGGTGGACAAAATTAATCCGGAGCGCTCCACTACGGCACGTCTTATAGCCCAGGTGTGGCTTCGGCGCGCATAGTATCACACTCAATCAATGGCTATGATGACGATGATGATGATGTTTATGATGATCCCTGCTACGGCTGCCACTTGTTTCCCCCCCAGATAAGCACCATAGCAATCATGTGCAAGACGAACCATAAAATCGCTATTATGTTGAGCTGTGTCCGCACTGCTCGTTTATTAGCCGATTATTCTCAATAAAATGTAGGCGAACCTTGTTACCTATTTACTCACCTCACTTAGAATTTGAAGGAATAGTTGTTTTAGTTTTGAGAAACTTACGAACAAAGAAATGGGGAGTCTTGTTCTATTGCGGAAAAGTTTCAGGTGAATGGGATTTACCAATCAATAATCACAAACATTACGGGTCAGTAGAATTCTGCGCTATTTCTAAGACACGAAAATGTTCGAAGACACGAAAATGTTCTGCATCCAATCACATGTACAATCACATTCGCTAATCAACACAAAGAAAAGACAAAACAACAAGGGAAGGGATGCAATCCAATTCATACTTCTGGTGATATTCACTTTTAGTATTGACTTTAATCTGTGGTAGCTAACCATCTTTTTTTTTGGCGCTCTTTGCCCCAGTTGGCCTTGCGCCATTAAAATGCAACCATCATCATCAGCAATCCAAATCAAATCTGGTTTGCGCTCAATGGAATGCACACGGCATCCCTGGAAAGCATGCTACAGGGACAACGCGGATTAGGGGCGCCGTGGGTGCGATTCAGTCGAAGTCCAAGTGGCGAAGGGCCTCCTTGGCAGATAGCCTCGTACTCAAGTTGTGGGCTCGCAACTTGAGAAGTTACGCAGCCTTGTTGTTTAGTTTAGGCACCAGGGCGGAGAGGATGCTCTCTTTCTTTCTGGGCAAGATGGCCTGAAGATATACAGCTCGATCTCTTCGGGCAAGACATTAGATGTTGGAAGCTCCGGGGTGCGAAAAATGCGGAACGGCTGATGGATATCACAGTCTCCGTGAAGCAGTGGTTAATGGGTTATGATTAAGACGAGGATGCAAGCGATAATATTCTGTCAACTGGAGTCGAGCAGGGGTGAACCGGAACAAGCACATCAGAAATAGAGCACCACAGGGCCTCTATTTCGCGGGCCTAGTCTTGCAGGAGAATGCCCAACGCCCGGCCGGGCACTGCACAATCAACCGCGATGTCCTTGTGGACCAGCAGGTTGGGTGACTTCAGGTCACTGTGAAGCACGCGGCGCATGTCGCTGAACATGAGAGCATACAAGGTCTCTCGCAGGTAGCTTCTCACAATATCCTCATCGAGTCTATCATTGGTGGGGATCTTGCCCAGGTGGTTTTTGGGAGCCATGGCGACAAAATCGAACATTAGGCAGAATTTTTACAACCCTCGATCAGCTCGTCTTCTAGTCGGACAATTTGCTTGTGTTCGAGCTCCCTGAGCAGGGAGATATCACGGATGGCCGTGAACGGCACGCCTCCGTCTTCGCTCTCCAGGCGAATCTTCTTCAGCGCCAGTCTTGCCATCACGCTTGTCCTTTCTCTATTACACGATGTCGTATGTTCCTTTGCGGATCTTCTCCACCTTGATGTAGTTTTACATCGTGTTGTAGCCATGAAATTGCGTCTGCTGCCGAGGAGGAGTCCGTGAGGAGTATTTACGCTTTTTTAGGAGGTGACCAAAATCGGGACCGCAGAAAACACACCTTGCGCAGCGGAGACGCGCGAAACGACGGAACTTGGACAAGATGATTCAGCCGGCTTGCGGCGGGTCTCTCGGGCGAAGCAGGCAGAAAAGGTCGGTATGACTTCCCCCGGAGACATCTTCGAACGATGTGCCGTGGCGGCACTGGCGCAAGCCGTCGCCATAGCGTCACCCACTGCCTTTATACTCCTCGTGGTTTGCACGCGGAGATTCAGTAGCAACAGCATTGACCATTTCAGAGATGGATGGCGTCACTGGTCCACAATGTCGCCGTCTTGCTTGCTGGGTGACCACAATGACACCTTGGAATGCATCGTGCGCTCCCGTGCGTTCACGCGCTCCTGTGGGCCTTAACGTTGTTGATGATAATGATTTGCCTTAAATAGCCGCCAGTATCTCTGTGTTTTCCAGGCTTTTTTGGCCTCGTGCCGAACTAATAAATGTAGAGCTGTAATTTCACCAACATGTGTTCCTGTGTGCGGGTCTCAATAAATCCATCAGTTCCATAAAAGATAAAATTTTTAACCTTACAATTTCCCTAATTGCTGTTCAAAAAAAAATCTAGTTTTCCCTTACACAGTGCCTTCAGGGCCGTCTGACGTAGTTCCAGCTCAGGGCTAAAGCCCTTGCTAGAGAGCCATCCGAAAGGCAGTCATTCTTCGGGCTCGGCAGAAATGGCTCTGGGCGCAGGGAATTCTTGTGTTAGTATAACAGCGTGGCTCCGTAAAAAGACGGTCGATAGCCTAGATCCTGGGTTTTGAGGTGCTTTGTTTTATTATCTGTCGTTTTGGTGATAATTTTCGTTATTTAGATTAGTACTAGGGTTTAAACGCTGTAAATAATAGCGTCGACCTGTTGGGTAAGGGCACGTTGGATTACGATAGATTACGTTAGGTTACGTTGTATTCGGTAAGATTATTGTATGTTAGTTTAGGTTTCAGGAATAAAACGCGTTAGTTTCACCAAAAAGAAATACGGCCAGAGAAAGTAGTGCCAAACATGGCGTTACGCAAATGAACTCAGCCGAACGTCACTTGGTGGACCGTTTACAGTGACGTCGGATTGATTTCTAAACACAGCGTCTTCTTTTTTTAAACACCCGAATGGACACGAAAATAGGCAGGAGCTTTTATTGCCGAAATAAATCACGCAATAACAAGCCACAAATCGCAAGAGAGACAGACGCAGGTTGACCCTGCGATAAATCAATTTGGAATAGTCGAACTGACTTGTATTGAAGGGTTGAAGCGCGGATATTTTGCCTGGTCCATTAAATAAAAATGTGAACATCAAGCGCATACAATATTGGCTCACCAACAAGCGACATTCGACTGCTTTAAAAATATACGCAATAAACAAATCATCTAAAAAATATTAGGCGAAGCACATGCCCAGTGAGGTGCACAGATAACAAAAAAGAAATTACTCCCACCTCCCCTCGCGGGAACCCCAGTGTAGATGCGACGCATAGGGGGTTCCGTTGTTGTTTCCGTTAGGTTGATTCTCCCATCGCGTGAAAGGTGCCGTGAACCCCCTGCCGCGGCTATGACGCATCGTGGCGCGGCTGACGCAACACAATCCAATACAATCCACTTTAATCCAAATCGAATCCAAATCCAATCAAATCCAATCCAATCCAAGCCAAGCCAATCCAAGCCAAGCCACGCCAAGCCAATCGAATCCAATCCAATGACCCTCGCGAGAGAGTGTTCGCTATCGGAGAGGAGAGGTGGTGAGCGGCGGAGAGCGCAGCTCGCGCGGTGAGGAGAATGGGGGAAGGGTGTGGACGGGCAACAACAACGCCGTATGGAGGGACAAGGCGAGTGAATGAGATGCAGTCGCATCTAAAAGAAAAAAACACTTAACAGGGACTCGCACTCAGAGATGGTGTTTCTCTGGCATCACCCATTCGAGCCACAGTCTCAAGTGGGCGGTCTAAGGGTTTTGAAATACAGATGAAACTGGGGTGGACTGGGAAAACATTTAATTGTAACTGTATTTTGCAGGTTTGAGCGCTACTCCGCTAGGACTCTTCTAGTGTGATGCTTGGGCGGCGGATGGGATTCAATGGCTCCGATGGCTTGTTCTTTAATAAATACATCGTGGTCTCTTTAGGAGACGCCACGTCGTCAAATTCAATTATTGGTGCGGCATCGTTAAATATCTTCTGGTTGGTCTTGGTTAGCCGATGCCCGTAGCCGAATGTGGTAGCAGTTGATTCAAATGTCCGGTGATGTGGTCAAAGCGGTACTTCAATCCAAGACGTCGTTTAGCGGCCCTTGAATCACCTCTTTGATAAAGCCAGCAGTCGCTACGCCTGTATGGGTGCTTTCTGGTGTCTCCGCGTACTCCGGCCTGTGCCCAAAATCTTCCGGCTGTCGCAAAGCGCATGTCTTCGGAAACTGCCGTGGTTATGTTCGCGTCGTCACCATCAGACGAGGTGTCCACCAGCGTCTGGATGTCCTCTTTGTCCGCTGGGTCCGATACAGCGAGAGGTTGTGCAGCGGTGGGCCGCACTGCCATGGTGGACTGGCGTGGGAGTATTGCGAATCACGAGGTCCTCTGAGCACTTGGTCGAAGGAGAGCCCGCCGATGACCTACCAGACACGACTGAGATGCCCGAGACAATGTAACGGTGGGGAACGGAGGCAGCCGACTTGCACTCGTTCTTGCGGTTGGCGCGGGAGGAGCAGAGGACCTACTTGCCCTTCCTTGGGAAATCCTTGGGTGAGGGTGCGGTAGTGCTGCACGTAGGCGTTACCTCGGCTCCAGACGCACTGTCGCCAGCGGCTGGGGCCCCTCTACTGCACACTGCTCGCATTCGGGCACTCGAGAGGCACGGGGTGGACCGCCCATGAGACGGTTGGCGTCGGCGACGGTCCAGGTCGCCCCTTTGCGTGCTCTGCGGCCCGAACGGCACGGTTGGAATGGAATTCGGGAGCTCGTGAGCGCACGCGCCTCGGTTTTTCGCATGCCTCAAGATTGATGATGATGATGTGGTTGACGGTTCTTTGTGTGGCGGCCGCTTCTTTCTTTCCAAGACAGACTGAGACCATAACAACAAATTATTTGTGCGGCACACTGAAAAAAATTGCAAATTTATTTACCTGTGTTCGCACTGCTCTTTTAATATGTACTATATGTTTGACGAAACAGTAAGTACATTTTGTTACCTATTTACTCGATTCACTTAGTACTTAAACGCACTGCCTATTCTGTGGACCAGACCGCAGAATAATGATCAGCTTTATTTTGTGATCTAGACCACGCGGTTATATACTGTTTTGAGATACAGCTATGTTTTGAGATACAGCTACAGCTATGAGATATAGAGGGGTTCTTCAAGATATACCAGTTGCGGAAATTCCGCTTCAGAATCCGTCGAAGCTGAGGGGCAAGTGTTCTGGCGCGCCCCTAGGGGACAAAAACTGAACTTCGATAAAGTGGTACTTTATCACAAATGTTTGTAAAATAAAGCATGCTTTTTAAATAAGATGTTAACAACGTAAAATGTTCCATGAGTTTTTATGGTTTTTTTATGAATTGCAGCAGCAGCCCCAAGCACTAGAGTACTAGTTCAACTTTCTGCCGATAGGGGCAACCGAAGACCAGATTTTGATACATGGGGGCAATGGGGAGTTTCGGAACTGGTGCTATATATCCAGAAGCTCTGGATATAAGGGCTCAACTCATCCACTTCCGTGCGGCAGGAATAGAGTATAAGATTTTGGCGCTAACGCCCGGGGTTCAATTCCCAGCGCTTCTGTACGTTTTTTCAAAGTGATTTTGTTGTTGTAACCTGTTCTTCTAAGTCAATTATTTACGTAAACAAGTGTTCATTGATATCTTTTAGGTTGGGTTATGCGAATAGGGACTTACTATACCGTGGTACAGTCCACAGAAGAAACCCTGTGGTTTGGTCCTGATCATGAACATGAACACATGATCATGTGATTCATGATCATTGTTATCCGCTGGTCAACAGTATAGGCACTGCCTATTTAAAGAAATCTATCACGAATTTTCCCTAAGTAACAAACGGTGAAGCAAATAAGCTCCTTTTATTGCGGAAGGAATTCAGGTGATAGTTAATCACAAATAAACGGGAGGAAATTTCAGGAGAACATACGAATTGTAATGAAGCCATCTTAGAGGCACTGCCGGATGAGGACCGATACCTTACGTACTTCTCTAGAAAAACAAAATTCACATTAAGAGCATACGGCGGTCACTTACAAAGACGCGAGATTCTACTATCCGAAAAGGGTAGATCAAATGACAGTATTACGGAAAAGAAGTTTTAATTGTGACATAATGGGATTGCAAGGGATGATAGAAAAAAACGCAAATGGAGTGCCCTAGAAGCTGTGGTATTTGCCTGGGAATCACCATTTTGAGCTATAGTCTCAACTGGGTATGGCTTTGTGTTTTGTGATTGGAGTAGGACACAACGGGGAGAAACAGCACTGTAGAACCTCTATTGGACGCTCGGACCCGACACCTGCAGCACCGAGTCAGGTATGTGATGTCGTTGAATAAGCTCCTTCACTTCCTGGCCTATCTTCGAGAGTGGTTATGAAGCATATCCCTGGCAGCAACCGCTTAGGCAATGTTTGGCACCGTGGCCTTGAGGAAATGCGTCCAATAGGTCTTGCCGAGTGGTTCGGGTCCCAACAGAAGTTTACAAGTACATGTTTTAGATGCAACGCATCTCTTTAACTCGCCTTGTCCCGTGCCGTTGTCGCGCCGTAGTCCGCATCCCTCCCCCATTCTCCTCGCCGCGGCAGCTGCGCGCTCCGCCGCTCTCACCACAGCGCCATCTGTGCGCCAGCGGGGTCAGCGCGCAGCTTGCGCTCGGTTAAAAATTTACACCACCTTCTCGCGAGGGGAACCATGGGGTAGATGCGACGCATCGGGGGTGAACATGCTGCGTAAATAGGATACACAGCAACAGCAATCCACACGCTGACATCGCTAACGCAACAGCAACCCCGGATGCGTCGCATCTACCCCATGGTTCCCTTCGCGGGAAGATGGTGTAAATTTTTTTATCTGCCTCGCAATTTGCAGGTTCATGTGACTATTCCAATGTAGTTGCTTTAAATCTACGACAGTGATATTTGGCACTATTTAAGTCTTGTTTAAAAGGTTCTGCAGTGGAAAAGCAAATATGCCTATATCGACAGATTGAATGAATGAATGAATTTATTTAAAGACGGATATACTCGGAACGGATATATAAAGACGGATATACTCGGAACAACCTAGACTCAGGGTTATTAGGGAAGGTAAGCTAAAGTGAAATAAAATTGATTAAGGACGGGAAAATAGCCTGGATGCTGTGCTGTGGTATGGACATGTATATAAGAGGTGACTGCGACAACAGTACGCCAGGCTTCAAAGTAAGTAATCAGGAATGTGTGTCTCGAGAAATATTTAAATATTTAAGAAAACTTAAATTATTTTGGTGAAGCAGTGAGTGCTGTGTGTTGAGTTTTGGGCGGACGTTAAAGATCCCTAGGCGGCCAAAATTAATCCGTAGCCCTCCACTACTGCGTGCCGATAGCCCAGAGGTAGCTTCGGCGCGTAAAAAGTTAAAAACCCGCGAAAATTGATACAGTGAGCGAAAGAAAAAAAGCTCGACAAAAATGTATGTAGTAATAGTTTTCAGAAGCACCAGGACGAGGAAAGGGGACGTCTAGTTCTATTGTAGATTTATTTCTGGCGTTAATGAATCACAAATCGATAATTAATCCCAAACTCCGCGCGCAAAAGAAAGTCGGCGTTATTTTTACGTGCTGTGGAAAGAACAAAAAGGTGTTCTGCGTTCATTCACACGGCCATACAGACATTAACACGGACAAAACAGAAAATAAAACAACATGAATGCACAAAAGTCTACTATCCTGCCAGATCTGGCTAGCGGTCAATGCAAATTCGGGGCAGCTTAGTATCGAACGTTGCAGGGCCAAACTAATCCCAGGCGTCGTAGCTATGAAGAATTTGAAATACGGGCGGCGAATGGCCTCCGTGGCAGGTAGCTTCCAGTTGGGGTTGTATGCTTGCATTTAGGTTGGTGCAGTGCCTTATGCATTTCAGGCACCAGGATGGAGGGCATATGTTGTTCTTTCAGGTCAGAGAGCTGCCCTTGTAGCCAAAAGGTCGAAACAGTCAATCTATCTCGGAGTGTACGTCGAAGAGCCGCGTAAGGGTGATCATTTCGACAAAGACGCAAGCAATGCTCCCATACCGACCAGATTCGAGTAGAGGTAAGCCCCTAGGAGGTCCTCTAGAGCCCGGTTGCCTAGCATCCCCACCCGATGGGTGTAGACCTGCACGAGGATGCCAGATGCTCGGGCCTAGTCCCAAGCAGCCACCTTGACAGGGCCATTGTCGACCAAGAAGGGTCTCTGGAATGAGGGTAACGGTGAAACACACGGCGCATGTGGCAGAACAGGATGGCGTCCAGGATTTGCCCCAGGTAGCTTTTCACAAAATCCTTATCGAGTCTAAACACACGGCGCATGTGGCAGAACATGATGGCGTCCAGGATTTGCCGCAGGTAGATTTTCACGAGATTCTTGTCGAGTCTAAACACACGTATCACGTGTCAGAACATGAAGGCATCCAGGATTGTTGCCACAGCTAGCTTTCCATAACATCCTTATCCCGTCTAAACACACGGCGCATGTGGCAGAACATGATGGCGTCCAAGATTTGCCGCAGGTAGCTTCTCACGAGATCCTTGTCGAGTCAAAACACACGTATCACGTGTCAGAACATGATGGCATCCAAGATTTGCCACAGGTAGCCTTCCACAAGATCCTTATCCCGTCTAAACAGACGGCGCATGTGGCAGAACAGGATGGCGTCCAGGATTTGCCCCAGGTAGCTTTTCACAAAATCCTTATCGAGTCTAAACACACGGCGCATGTGGCAGAACATGATGGCGTCCAGGATTTGCCGCAGGTAGATTTTCACGAGATCCTTGTCGAGTCTAAACACACGTATCACGTGTCAGAACATGAAGGCATCCAGGATTTGCCACAGGTAGCTTTCCATAACATCCTTATCCCGTCCTAAACACACGGCGCATGTGGCAGAACATGATGGCGTCCAAGATTTGCCGCAGGTAGCTTCTCACGAGATCCTTGTCGAGTCAAAACACACGTATCACGTGTCAGAACATGATGGCATCCAAGATTTTCCACAGGTAGCCTTCCACAAGATCCTTATCCCGTCTAAACAGACGGCGCATGTGGCAGAACAGGATGGCGTCCAGGATTTGCCCCAGGTAGCTTTTCACAAAATCCTTATCGAGTCTAAACACACGGCGCATGTGGCAGAACATGATGGCGTCCAGGATTTGCCGCAGGTAGCTTTTCACGAGATCCTTGTCGAGTCTAAACACACGTATCACGTGTCAGAACATGAAGGCATCCAGGATTTGCCACAGGTAGCTTTCCATAACATCCTTATCCCGTCTAAACACACGGCGCCTGTGGCAGAACATGATGGCGTCCAAGATTTGCCGCAGGTAGCTTCTCACGAGATCCTTGTCGAGTCAAAACACACGTATCACGTGTCAGAACATGATGGCATCCAAGATTTGCCACAGGTAGCCTTCCACAAGATCCTTATCCCGACTAAACAGACGGCGCATGTGGCAGAACAGGATGGCGTCCAGGATTTGCCCCAGGTAGCTTTTCACAAAATCCTCCTCGAGTCTAAACACACGGCGCATGTGGCAGAACATGATGGCGTCCAGGATTTGCCGCAGGTAGCTTTTCACGAGATCCTTGTCGAGTCTAAACACACGTATCACGTGTCAGAACATGAAGGCATCCAGGATTTGCCACAGGTAGCTTTCCATAACATACTTATCCCGTCTAAACACACGGCGCATGTGGCAGAACATGATGGCGTCCAAGATTTGCCGCAGGTAGCTTCTCACGAGATCCGTGTCGAGTCAAAACACACGTATCACGTGTCAGAACATGATGGCATCCAAGATTTGCCACAGGTAGCCTTCCACAAGATCCTTATCCCGTCTAAACAGACGGCGCATGTGGCAGAACAGGATGGCGTCCAGGATTTGCCCCAGGTAGCTTTTCACAAAATCCTTATCGAGTCTAAACACACGGCGCATGTGGCAGAACATGAAGGCGTCCAGGATTTGCCGCAGGTAGCTTTTCACGAGATCCTTGTCGAGTCTAAACACACGTATCACGTGTCAGAACATGAAGGCATCCAGGATTTGCCACAGGTAGCTTTCCATAACATACTTATCCCGTCTAAACACACGGCGCATGTGGCAGAACATGATGGCGTCCAAGATTTGCCGCAGGTAGCTTCTCACGAGATCCGTGTCGAGTCAAAACACACGTATCACGTGTCAGAACATGATGGCATCCAAGATTTGCCACAGGTAGCCTTCCACAAGATCCTTATCCCGTCTAAACAGACGGCGCATGTGGCAGAACAGGATGGCGTCCAGGATTTGCCCCAGGTAGCTTTTCACAAAATCCTTATCGAGTCTAAACACACGGCGCATGTGGCAGAACATGATGGCGTCCAGGATTTGCCGCAGGTAGATTTTCACAAGATCCTTGTCGAGTCTTTCGTTGTTTGCGATGTTGTGGAGGTACTTTTTGAGATACGCAGCGGCACACTCGAATACAACGTAAGACTTATTCAAAGCCTTCGATCAGAACATCTTTCAGGTGGACAATGTGCTTGAGCTTCAGCTCGCTAAACAGGGACTTCTTCGGGATAGCCGCCGAGGGCACACCTTCCTCACTCTCCAGGCGAATCTTTTTCAGCGCCATTCTCGCCGTGACTCTCGTCGTTGCCTTTGCACACCAAAGCCCTATCTGGCAACAGCGATTTTTCACCACCTTGATGTAGTTTTCCATCGTGTTGTACAGACGAAACCGCACCCGCTGCAGGGAAGGACCGCCACTCGTAGAATAACTGCATGACCCTTTGAGAAGTTCACAAGTCGAGAGATGACCGGCGACGTACCTGACGTAGCTGAGACGCCCGCAGCGATGGAACTTGGGAAAGAGATTCGGGAGATTTGCACCGGATCTTGCGATTGAAGGAGTAGAAAACTGCTTCCCCATCTTCTGGGACGTCGTGGACGAGTCTGCGGCACTGGTGCAGGTCGTCGTTGTCTCGGCCACCCCAGCCCTTGAGGTCTCCATGCGGAACATTGCTGGCATGCGGTCGCTCAGGTGTAGCGGGAAGAACTGCTCTTCAGACGGTTTGGCGTCGGCGGTCTTCCGTGTAGCTGCCTTCCGCGACCGGCAGCCCGAATAATGCGTAGCGACAGAAGACGAGCTTTCACGAGCTCACGCACCTCCGGGTGACTGAAGGATAATGATAATGATGATGTTTTTTGTGTGGCAGTCGCGTCTTCGTTTTCGCCACAGATTAGCACCGTACCGCCTAATCTGGTGGGAGAACTACTGGAACAAATATATTTTATTTGTTTACAAAATACTGCAGGCAGCGGCCGGCCCAATCAGGGGTGATTAATAATTACGTCAATGCGGTTAACCCGTTCAACGCGGTTAATTGTGTTTTTGTGCTATTATGTTAAAATTTGTGAACAGCACTTGTATTACGTACACTGTGAATCGAGTGACTGAGGCGTCTGTCAAGCCGCGTCCGCCTTCAGTGCCAGCCTCCCCTTGGTTTTTCCAAAAACGAAAATCCAAAATCCAAAAACAGGAAATAAATGAAAGGACAAATTGAAAGCCAAAAGAAATGAAGCAATGAACAATCGAAGGAAACAGAAAAGGAAAATAGAACAGGCATACAAGTCTGTGTTTCAAATGTAATGCTAATATAGGAAACATGGACGCAACACAGCGACACAAAGAAGCGCGGGTCTTAACATAATACCGTAAAGTTACAGAGAACGGAGAAGCTGGCTGTACAGAGGCCAAACATGGAATGTTGGAAGCGTTAAGTTTTATTTGCCGAGCTGAATAATGAAATGAGGGACATTATTTGTTAAGGTTTCAGACGGCAAGGCATTCCAATCGCTTCTTTTACGAAGGAAGAACGAATATTTAAAGTTGTTCGTGCGTGCAAACATCGCAGTAAATTCAACAGGGTGAAAGTACTTGGTACGTCCGCGGGGCAAACTGGCAGATAAGGTGCAGGGTCAAGGGCAAGTTTATGGTCCAAAGTTTGTAAAAAAATTTTAGTCTTGTTATTCTTGGGTGGTTCTGTCATGTCATGACGTTTTTTTTTTGTTTCATTCGCTAGTGGCGAGTTATGTCAGTGATAACGATTATATGTGAACCGGACAGTCAGCCTCCCAATTTGTTCTAGTAAAGTATTGTGTCTGCGCTACCATTTATAAGTGAAAGAGTTTGACTGACCCTTGTTACCATGTAGTTGGGTCACATGGAATTTGCACGCAATGCATGAAAACTTATTTTTCAGGAACACCCCGTGGATAACATCGTCTGGTTTTATTAAAATGAGGAGGAGGAGAAGTACTTTTGCTTGTAAGGAAGGCTCCAGATACATTTGATCATCATCATCATCAGGCCCATTCGGGGAGATGGGCTGCGGTGGACAGGAAACAGGCGATAATGAATCACAAATCGCAAAAGAATATTATGCCCAGTGAAAGCCTGTGATTAAGTTCTTGTGATTAAGCTGTGATAAAGCTCACCGACCTTCCGCGACCGAGTCAGTCGGCCAAACGTTTAGTCCGCCGGCCGCCGACGGGTCGTCGCAATTCGCTCGATCAGTTGAAACTAAGCTTGTGAATGGAAGAATGTGCCTTTCTTTACTTTGTTTGTTTGTACACTGTATGAAGCTCCGAGTCTGGGTCGCTCCGCACAAGCGCTGCACAAGTGCACATGCGACGCTTCGCTGACTGGCACGCTAGTCGGAAAATATAATGCCACTTGAAGGGGGGAGAAGAGTCAGCGAAGTCAATATAGGTACTAAGGAAATAAAAGCAACTGAAACTTTTACCGTACAGCGCAAAACTATTGAGCCGGAAGCACTTTTTTTGCGCTGGGTGAACAACACAGCGGTCAGCAGCACGACCACACATCTGCGAACGCTTTTCCATCTAAGAAATGCAATTGCTAGACGTGAGATATTGTGGAAGTTTGGGGGACGCTTACTGCAGGAGCGCTATACAACAAATAGTCACCTAAAGTACTTGAAATGCTAAAAATAACTGTAGTGAAGCGTAAAACGCAGGCATGGATGGGGCGGGAGCTGTCTATATTTGCGCGTGCAGAACTGTGTAATGTATTTCTTGTTTCCAAACTTGTTTATGTTCTGCAGTTCCTTAGTTGTGCACGAAATAATGTTCAAGCATTTCACAGAGTGTTGGCTACCTTCGCATGGTGGTCCAAGTGGGAGGCCATGCGTCGCGATAACCTCTTCCTCCCGTTAAGGTCTGGAGGTGTTGGATTAGTGCATTTGTTTGTACACCAGCTCGTTTGGCGGTTCTTCTTTTTCAAAACGGCTGATCATCCGTTTTTAAAGGTTTTTATTCAGCATATATTTAGTGCTCATTTGCTTTTTTTTTATTTGCACGAACCAACCCCGCGAATCCTAAGCCGCTTTGGGGCTTTCTGAAAGAGGTTGCTGACACTTTCAAGTTTCTTATTGTGCGTTTTTCTCTCGAGTATTTGTATGGTATCTCCAGGAAAGAATTCACGGGCATTTTAATTGAAAGTTTATTTCCAGTGCCCATTTACCGTCAACCATATCTGATGATTTCAGATGACAGTGTGTTGAAGCGCGTCAAGAAAATGTACATCCAAGCGGCGACAAAAACTTTCTTTTTTAAGCTGCACACATCAACGTTGCCTGTTAAAACATGGCTCAATAGTAAAGGTGTATATGTGCCTTTGTCTGTTAACTGTCGTTTGCGTAACCAGCCGGAGACCATTGATCACTGTTTTGTTTTATGTCGGGATGCTGTGTTTTTTGGGATGTTCTGCAGCGGACTCTTAAAAAGGACATAGACATCACCGCCTACAGCATACGATTCCTGCCAGTGATGAAGAACTGTTCCGTGCCATATGACCTTTTCGTACTGACAGGATTGTTTAGCCTATGGAAATGTCGCATGATTGACCGCCATGCCGAGGAACCTCGTAGAACTAAGTCAATTTTTCGCGAACAATGTGCGCTTGTGTACAGTGTCTATGCGGCGCAATCGCAGCCGCCGGACTGGTTGCATCTTCTTGAAGCGTGTGTGTGCCTGCCTGACTTTTAAAATGTGTTAGTGAATGTACCGTTATTGTAGTTAGGGTGGGACTTTAAGCTATTCGGGCTAGTTTTCCATGCAATAAAGAAAAAAAAGTTCGTGGCCGAGTGGTCTGAAACGCTAGGATTTTTGTTTTGCAAGTCGCCAGTTCGAATCTCCGAGGGTGCATGCTTTTTTTTGTAAGTTGATTTTTTTGTTTTTGGCCACTGTTTCCTATACTAAGTTCACCATTTTTGGGCCGTAACCTTGACTGCTCCACGAGCGAGTTCGCCGGAAGCGCGCAGACTGATACTAACGCGGTAGCCAGTTCTCGTTGGCGTACTGTTGCCACAAGCACCGACTGCTTGCCGGCAGTGAGCACAGGCCAGAATCAGCACACCCTTGGCCTGGTGCGAACACGCTTTTTACGAACGCGCTGTTCACGGCATGAGTGAGGCAAGCTCCGAATATGCGGGAGAAGCGCATGGCATTTGAGCGTCTGCGGTGACGCGGAGGGCGTTCATCCACTGCGTAGACCTCGGTTAGTAGTGATTTCTACGATGCCAAGCCGTCCTGGGAGGCTTATCTTAGACATATTACAGCCGACAATACGGCAGAAGCGCGGTACGACGATTACTGAGATATCGAGGATGCCCATCCAACGATGCCGTCGGATGTCAAGCATGTTGTTTTACAGAACGGAAACCGAAACTTGTTTGAATGCTAACCTTGGACATCGTCCAATGCCGGTGCCACCTCCTCCCGACGTCACAGCATTTAGTTGGTGCGGCCGCCACAGACCGCGCATGGTAGTTTTTGTTCGTTCCCGCTTTATATAATAATTACGAATTGTCAACCGGATCGATAAACGATGAAAAGTGTGCTAATTTGAGCCAGTCTACGCAGTGCAAGCAAAACCGTGAGCTTGACAAATTAACCTCAGTGTCCCTTTAAGCTGATCGCAGAGGTCTGGCCTCAACAGCGTGCCCGTACTTTACGTAATGAAAATGAGTAATTATGAGGACACCTAAGAACACCTTAATGTAGTGGTGAATGCTAAAGCATCAGTGCTTGGAGGCGAAAAGCAAAAAACGCCCGTGTGTACGAGATTTCGGCGCACGTTAAAGATCCCCAGGTGGTCAAAATTAATCCGGAGCCCTCCACTACGGCGCGCCTCATCGCCTGCGTTGCGTCGGCGCGTTAAACCCTACAATCAAATAAAGCATCAGTGCTGAATTCTCAAATCAACGTGCCGGTACTGTCTGCGCCGCCAGGTTTTATTGAGGATGATGTCGTGACGTATTTTATTCACCTCAGGCAAATTAAATGCGAACACGGTAATATCAACCAGAAAAGGCAATACTGAAAAATACTGTTCATTGGGGCCCCATGATTGCACGCTATTTGGATATGTGGAAAGTCCCATTTCCCCACTTTGTTTTTTGTAATAAAGCCAGGCGTCAATTTGGCAAACTTAAGAATTGCAATCGCTCATGTGGTGCATAACTCCGCTGAAGCGACGGACCCGGACGTCAACGCGTGCGGTCGTTTTGAAAGGAGATTGCGATCAATGCGTAGCATTGTCGACTTTTTCTCGCCTAGTTTCTTTTCTGCAGCTGCAGTAGTTTATAATCCGATTAAGTCTGAAAAATCACAGAAAAGAGTCGTGCCACGTTGAAAATACTCGCATTAAGGATTTCTTCGCGCCGCGCTTGGCTGTTCCGCCATCTCTGCTGCTCCCTTCTCAGTTCGAGCTGAATGATTTCGCGCCCCTTGGTGCTTGGTTGACCGCTCAAAAAATAAAATAAAATAAAACAAAAAACACTCTGTGTATCTAGAACGACATAACACTGCACGGTTGCACCCGGCGGCGACATGACAGCTCTGGACACTTGGCCGACCAATTTCCGTGCCATTTTGCAACGACGGCAACCGACATACGACTGTTGTTCCGCGTGGTGTTCAACCGGTCCCTCGCTCCTTCGCGCACTTCGTGAAACGTCGAAACTCACAATCATGGGCGCAGCCAGCTGCGCGGTTCTTAGAAGCCGCACCCAATCGCATACATAAACAGCGGGCAAACGCGGAGTCTGCGACTCAAATCCGCTCTGACAAAGACACCAGACAGCACTTTGGCGCCCGAACTCCACAGCGTCGTCTGCTAACGCGAAAACAGTGGCGACGCTAGGTTCCGCTTGGAGAGGCGTGGGCGGTGAGTGAATTACGTGGAATTAACATATAGATGACTAGTTCCGCTTTCTCTCTCCTCTTTCTGCCGAGGCTTACTTCCTCTCCCACTTCCTCTATTTCGATTCCCTAGCAGGAAGTGCAGAAGGAGGAAAGAGATGGGGGTGTGGAGGAGGAACGGGAGTATGAAAACGAGAGCTTTTATCCAGGTTATAGGGAAATAAAAAAGAGGGCGCGTGCGTAAATGGCGTCTGGGGAAATTAAACTTGGGTAGACAAAACAAAGCGAAGAATGGGGAGAAGAGAATTCACGATCACAGCGTCCCGCTGTAGACGAAGGGTAAAACGGAAACTGCTTTAGTGTGAGGCAGAGGTAAGGGCGGGCGTGTAAGTATGCACTACATACTGTGGTCGCGTAAAAGAGAGGAAGTCGCACACATTGAAGGCAGAAAGACGCGCGCGCACCAACAGTCGCGAAGATCGAATCAAATACATGAGCGCTTCCGAGGCGATTGGTATTGAGGGTTTTGAAAGAATGCACAAAACCTAAAAACAATATGAGAGAAAGCAAACAAAAGAATCACACGCGATAGAAAGTCATCCCGGTGGCAATATGCGTTTGTGTTCCGTTAATCCATTTCAGTTGGTAGACTGAGGGAGTTATTCCCTGTAACGGTTTCCTTGAAAGTCGGTAGTCTTTGTTCGGCTACATCAACGCAAAATGTCTGTCTGTCTGTCTGTCTGTCTGTCTGTCTGTCTGTCTGCCTGTCTGTCTGTCTGTCTGTCTGTATTTCACTCGAATTAGGCAAAAACTTTAGTGGTGACCCTTCTTATTAGTGGGTTACTGATCAACAGGGAGTAGGTGGTAAGTGATTGGTGAAATGACGAGCTGTCTGCAAGGGAGAGGAAAGGAGGGAATGCCGAAAAAAGACAGGGAGGAGAACATATACGTGAGCATGGGAAGATATTGGTAAATGTCCACTCTATCCCACAGTATAAGCCCTCTATATTACGTTGTGAATGACTTCATAAGCAGCCGCTATTGGGAGCAGCATTTTCTGTACTCCTCGCGTAAAACTTACCCCTTTACGCGGAGTAGAGGGGTACGTTTTTTTTTCTTTTTTCTTTGCATGACTTTTCCATGCAGTACGGCCTCCATGGTTGCCCCAATGTAAAAGTTATCAACGAAACTCTCGCAACATATCTACCGTGTCTTAGTGCGTTTTTGAGAAAAGCGAAAAATCTTGCAGCGGCTTTTACTCGAGTACGCTTTCGAGCTTAGGTATGCGACATTTCCAATCGGCAGGCAGAGCGTTTGGAGTGTACGTCAACTAGAGGACAACATACAGGACTTGATGTATTTTTTTCTTTGGTTGTCACACTTTGCAACGGGCCGTGCTACGGGTGTCAAAGATAGCTCGTTTTTTCTTAAATCAAAGTGGGTGTTTTGAGTTCGGTTCACTACATGTCTCTTTCAAAGTGTCCACTTTGAGCAAGCTCTCTTTAGCTGAAAGCAGCCGACAGATACGTGACCTGGGATAGGCAGGACGGGCCAGTGTTGTCGATTTTATCGAAGCGGAACAGATTAAAGGCCTCGCAAATACCCGACGTAACGTAAGCGAACACGAAACAAACATCTTTGAAACGAAAATACCTTAAAATTTCGCCCCAGCGCCGCATTAAGACCGCTGTTCCACAGACATTATCACCCCTTTTAGGCCCTAGCCTTGCGGCCAGGTTGTTCGACTTTACTCCTTTACTCGTTCAATGTTTTTGTCTCTCTAGACGGCGCCGAACTGTATGACGATTAAAAGCGGCTGATCGTGGTTCTGAGGCGAGGAGTTACAGAGATTGGGTCCATGACAACCTGCTTTGAAATGTGGCTCGTCGCAACGAAGACGATGCCGTCGTAGACGAGATGACTCGGTGTTTTAGTGACGGCGCAGCTCGTCCGCGTCGACGCAGACAATATGGCACACGTTATCGTCAACTGATATAGAGTTTCATGCAGTAATACCTGGAGCGGAAACTGGCGCTAGTGTGAATGCGAACTCCCAGGCGGCGCTTACACTTCGCTTCGATGGGAATGATGGGTAGTTCTGGAACCGTATTGCGTAGGGTCGAAACGGATCTGTGGTTGCGCAAATTGTGTTTTTTTTAAGCTATTATTGTCCGGTTCGCTGCTTACAAATTACATGGCGAAGAAAAAAGGTAGTGAGCAAAACCTGGTTTTCCCGAAATAAAACGGCGTGTTTAAATAAAAAGCAGACGCGGAGTCGAGGAGGTTTGCGGAGTAGGTTTGCCATTTGACGTCAACGACAGCGAGACACGGACTTTTTAAAAACTCTTTGTCACAATTCGGGCGCTTGTAGCTTTTTTTTATTGCGCCATTTTGCCATTGTGAGACACGTTTTGTGCTTACAAAAAAGGTAACCAATTACACTCGGAGAAGTTATTCTAATCTGAATTAGTGACATTCATTAAGCTGCATTGCTATCAGCCGGGGCTACTGCTGGTCTACGCCGTATAGGAGCCGACGTTCACATGAAAAGTGTGCGACCATCGCACACTTTTCAGTTCGCAACCATCGTGAGCTTCGAAAATACATTGCTCTTCCGAATGATCAGTGCCGAAACTTCCTTACCTTTCTGGCTTCCGTCCACCTTCTTCCATCGAGCGTTCCCGGCTCGGTGGAAGAGAGCGAGAGCGAGAACGCGCTTTATTTGAGCTTTCCGAGTTTAGAAGGCTGTTGGGGCTGCCGGTTTAGGCCGGGCAGCCACGTCGGCGGCCCTGGTGACCAGAGAGGTTTGGATCTCCTGGTCTGAGCTCGCCAGTGCCTCCTATACTCGGTGACAACTTAAGAACGGCACCGGAAGTTGCCGCTGTGCGTTATCACCGTAGCCGGATGTTTCTCCGCGAGGCGCAGGTAGGGCGTTACTGGGAACATTTTGAACATGGCGTGAGCCGTTCCCGTGATGTTTTGGACTTAATATGCTTATAAACGACTCCAGTGACGACAAACAAACTGCGTGAGACAATGCAGACGATATCACGCATTCATAGCAAACCCCTTTCAAAACGCCCGCGCACCGACGTCACGGGTCCGGCGCTTTGGCGGAGTGATACACTACATGAGGTGGTGCCGTTCTTGAGTTGTAACCGAGTATACCACTGCCCATTGGACAAAGGGGGAGGAGGAGGGAGAGGAGTCCTTGATGCATGCCCATACGATGTGGGGAAGGGAAGCGAGGGCTAAGCTGCAGGTGGGTTTGGTGGCTCGGGTGGCATTTATAGGAGAGCGACACTCTGGCACGGCGTATCTTGTTAGGAACGAATCTCGATCGTCGCCATCCGTCACACGAGCTTAGCTGAGTTTGTTGAGATAGCGTGTCGTTTACAAGATGTCAATAACGCTGCCAAACACGAAGCGTCTTCTGAAGGCTGAAACGGTGCGCACGCGACCGCGGAAACCATCTGCCAACACGGTGAACACGGACCGCGCACGCATCGGCACACAGCTAAAACTCGTTGCCGCCTGCCAGGTACGGACTGTTGCTTAAAAGCAGTTTACAAATGCGTGAGAGGGGATGATACAGCGATGAAAGATTGTGCTGGGGATCGTCGTCGGCGCGGCTTCATGATAGGCTGACCGAATAACTGCGGCGATGCTTACGTCTTTTAAATGCAGAGCATTTCTTTAACTCACGATGTCACCCGTTCTAGTTGTCCATCGTCGTCCGCACCCCTCCCCCCTACACTATATAAAAAAAATAATACTTACCGGCGCCTGGTTTCGATCCCACGACCCTGCGGGTGGAACGCAAGGTACACGGTGCTCTACCCACTGCGCCACAAAGCCGACACAGAATGGAGGGCTACGAACGCGCCTTGTTCCTGACTCATTCAAACTACGTCAAGAAGCTGCTGATACAACGCATTCACTACCTGTGGGCGGAACGCGAGGTACATGGTGCTCTTCCCACTGCGCCACAATAATCATACCCACCTGCTAATAAATGATGTCACGTGACCACGTAATTACGTCTCCTCATTTAATTACAATACAACAACCAACAGCAACAAGTGCAACAACATTAACGTAACGCAAACTACTTAACGTCGTGCGCCCCCGGAAATGCTCTGCATTTGATCGTGCCCCTCGCGAGGGGGATGTTTAGTTTCCTGCCGCAGCAAGAACCAGGCGGCCTCCTGCGCAGTTTGTGGCGTATATCCACTTGGGGGATTGGCCAGGGTCGTTTCACTTACTACATGCCGGTTACGGCAGGGTTTTTTTTGCGTGAACCGGCATCGGAGAGACGTTCGCCCCGACAGCGCCGCATACAAGGAACGCAAGCCGGCCGCTAGTGATAGGTGGAAATCTTCAATTGTTGAAATGAGCGAGTATGTTGTTTTTGGAGCCCCCAATCTGACCTTCAAACGCCCGTTTCCCCTATGCTAGAACTGACGCGTCATCGCTAGCACGGGCGACTCGGAGAGCAATGCCACGCAGGCAGTAGTAGGCGGAGAATGCGCGCCGGCTGCTGAAAATGAAAAGCCGGACGAACTGTTAAACGGAGCCAATGGCTGCGCGTACCCCGGAGCGCAAGCGCTCTGACAAGTGCCTCCAGGTTGTTTTTCCTTGAGCTTATCAAAGCTCGCAGCATCCACGGCGCTTTGAGGGACGATGAAAGGTGAAAGTGCCGGGCCTTACAGCCTTCGCCACCCTATTTAGGGCCCCAACGCGGACATAGTACAAGTGCTCTTACGTGGAAAAAAAAGGCCGTCTTTTTATTTTTTTCCCCAGGAAATAAACCTTTTAGGCCAGTCTTTTAAGAAAGTACGCAGCGATGCTCAGAAAACAATTTTTCTCCAAGCATCAACATGTGTATACGTTTCTGTGCTGAGGCAGGAATTCTGTTTGTATTTCCGTCTATCTGCACTAAACGTTACTCGTACAGTAGACGGGCGGTCGTTGTGAATACCGTTGTTCAGGCACGGTCATCAAACGGCATACACTAAGGCGCGCGTTTATTATTTGCGGGAAACTACATGGCACGCTAAGCCATTCTTCTGAATCGTTCCCCGAAACGCCACAGCACGTAATTTCCCCGCCAATCGTACCGAACCTTCATGCCTCATTTACGACTCGCCATATAACATGAGTACGAATCGCGGTTTTTGAAAGACAAGACTGCTTTTTACTATACGTTTGCGAATTTTTAAGTCTTAGGTAAGAGGTAAACATTCGACTCTACGGAGTCTCTACCTAATTCGACGCCTGGACGCTTCCTGTAGATACGCAATTCGTTTTAATGAGTAATTCAGCTTATTTTGTAAGTTTTGCTGAAGCATAATTTATTGTTCTCTATTACGTATTTATTCGTGTGCGTACTGTTTCGTTGAAACTGGTTCTGTCGGAACTTGTCCGAATCAAATCTGGGACGTACTATGCTACTCAGGCGATCACCTCTTTCAAAATTAAATGCTACTAGAAAGGCAGTACGAACCCTAGCGCAATATTTCAATATGATGATTCTCCATTAGAAATACACCCGCACTGGACAAATATTTTACGCTCATACAACATCTCGGCGTTTTCGTGCAGACGTCCGAATTTTGCCACCGTTTTCCTTCACTGCCGCTGTGTATTGTGCTGGCTTTCGCTTCACAACACCATCATGAAGGCAGCAGGCGATTTGGTGAAAGAAGAAGACTGCCTTCCCTAAATCGGGCACTGATTGCTCGCGAACGGCGATTGTCGGTATGCTAAGCCTAACTCTTTTCTGTCTCGAACGCCGATGGCGCAATTCCGCTGCCCTCAGCCCTAAACGACTCTCCTGCGCACAACCTTTTCCCCGCCAGAGGCATAAATCGCTCGCGTACCTCAGCTGTTGAATCCGCGACGACAAACCTGTCAACCGCTTTTCAATCTGTTCTCCAGCTGAGGACAAAAACAAGAAGGAATACGGTGCTTAGCCAGCAAATGTTTGCGAATGAGGAAAAGAAAACTCGAAAACAAGCAAAAACGAAAGCCTCACCAAATAAGCAGACGACAAAAAAAAAAAATCACCGCTAGTACAGCAGACGACTCTGGGCTGAAGCTAGCAGACAATGAAAAAAAAAAGGGGGGGGGGGGGGATGGGGACGCTATTGTGGAGACTGCTCGAACATATTCCTGCTGCCGCTTGCGTTCCAGCCCATTTTTTCTTGCAATTTTTTACTAGGAGACAGCGGTGGCAGAAAAGCTGTGTGGACAATTTTTTTAAATAATTCTGTTCTGTTCTTTTTGAAGCGTCCTTTTTTCGCACACACTTCTGAGATTTACCTTCACTATTCAAAAAAGCCCGCCCCAGGAATGGAGGCACGAAAGGAGGGGAGGGAGGTTGAAAGCGATAAAAGACATGTGAGGAAAGAGGGAAGAAATCAACGGTGCCCTCCAGTTTAGCAGATGCGTGAACTGCCGTCTTTTTATGGGTCTGCCCTCATGTTTTCGTCGATCACGGCGCCGAGAACGAATGATTTGCTCCTTCGCCAACTTTATCTTTCTTTATTATCTTTCGAACACTTTTTTCGAGCTATTTGATCGTTACTTTTACTCGCCTGCCCTTTTTATTTCTTATTTTCTCGTCTTTTGTTGGCATTTGTCGTACTCTGTCTACATTCCTCTCTTGCCACAAAAGGTTATTCGCACGTTCACCTTAGGCAGATACTAAAAAGAAATCGTTTTTGAAGAGTTCCGGACAACACTGCATGAAGAAGTTTTCTTAAAGCGGGAGTTTTGAAATTCTATTTTCACGTTGCCACGATCAAGCTACACACTTATGATGCTTTCCTCTTCAGTCGCTGCCTGATGACGCCACTAAATTCTCCTGGGAATCAGCATAAGGTTTCTGTCATTCTCAAGAAAGACGAAACCAAACCACCCCATCCTTTCACATAGCCACGATGTTAAGCTAGCGTTGAAAGGGGCGCGTGAGTTCGAGTTGGGACTCGAAAGCCAACTTTCTCTTGCGATGATGATGATCTCGGGTGAAGTAAAAGACGGTTGAAACGCGAAGCTTGCTCCGGTCGGAAGACATTGTCTTCTAAGTCCAAAGTGAAAGTCCAAAATCCAAATCGTTACACCCAGAACGTACTGCAGGAAAGCCAACTTACACAATGTGTTTCCAGAATTTCATATCAAACTCCTCAAAAGGAAAATTAACGCTTCCCATGATAGGAATCGAACCTGGGTGCCCCGCGTTACGAAGCCGACGTCTATCTGATTGTGCCATTCGGGCACAGTAGAAGCAGTTTGGATTTTTGACTTTGACTTTGACTTAAAGGGGCACTGACACAAAAATTTTGCATCTTGTTTTTTTTGTTGCGATAAGTAGCTAGTGACCTACTTATAACCTGTAGAAACCTCATTTGCTTCAGCGTGCGACGGTTGTTTAATGAGAGGCATTTTAAATGCGGCCAGTCACAGTTTCGGTTTCAGCGAGTGCCGCGAAACGATGGATTTTGTGGATTTTGTGTGAACAAAGCTGACCACGTGACCGTCGAAGGGATATCACAGAGCAGAGCCGCCGTAGCACTGTCGAATCCGCATCGACGGCAGTTTCTGGGAATGCCCCCACGTACTGATCTCGTGAGGCGCTTAATTAAAAAGCGACCGTGGATGTGACGCAGGCGCTGCGAGTGCAAATGCTACTGCGGCTAAAGAACGACGCGCGACGCTCGAGACGGTGGGTGGCAAGACGCGCGCTGGGAGCAGCCGGCCGGTCTGCCTACAGGTCCGCCTACAGATGTGTTCGGCTTAGCAGTGCGGCGGATATTCGAGTGCCGCTCTCGTAAGCGGTGCAGATGACAATTTTTAATGCAACCCGCCATCGCATCATTAACTCCTTTCTCATGTAAGCCACCATGATCGGGTCTTGGGGACAATTTCGTGCAGCGGTAACAAGCTATCACTCGAGCTACCTGCGCCTGGCCTGGGTCACTTCGCGGCCGTGGCCGCCGCCTGCACAGCGACCGTGCGGCTAGCTCAGTGGGCTTTCCGTGCCTCCGGCGCGTTTTCGCATCCAATGGTAATAAACAGTAATAGAAACAGAGTGCCTGGAATCGCTGTAGAACTTTGGTAGCGGCCAGCTGCCCCATGAGCTGACGAAATCACGGCGCCTCCGCCGCCAACGATCGGGTCGTTCGTTCTCGAGAGCAGAAGCTCCGCCCTCCGGCCCTCCGATTGGAGCGGCGAGCCGGGCGAGCCGGCGAAAAGCGCCGGCAGTGCGGAAGCGGCAAACACGAACTCGTGACGTGTGTGGATGTTGTTTATTTACACGATATCCTCGGGATGTCGATTGCGCGTGGTCCTCTGCTGGCTGCTCGGTTGCGTTTCGCACACTTTAAAATTGATTTTAAATATGGTCTAGGCTGTATTCACCGCTGATATTTTGCCGATGATGTATATGTGTTCCCACCAATCTATCTCCGAAGTTATCTCGCCTTCAAAATTTTGTGTCAGTGCCCCTTTAAGTAGCATGAGAGACGGCTTCGCGTTTTAGCCCTCTGTTTCTTGAGAAAGGGGCTGCGTTTTTTTTTATTGCCGATGGTCCCCAAGTTTGATGAAAAAGTGTGTTTGTATACCCCTACAAAATAAAGTCTCGCAAACTTCTTCGGGTAAAACAAATACGTTTCTGCAAAGTACGCCCCGAACTACGCACTCAAACCGAAAGCCCCTGCTTCAGATCGGATTCATAAAACGAATCCGAGATCCTTCAAGGGCGGCTCGTCATAAAAATGACAAAATCGCGTGCTTTTTTTGTTTTCATGAAAGCTACTGCTTCCAATATCACGGCGCAGTTCTATATGGGTAACCTACCCGCGTCCCTCCTCCATCAACTTTCCCACAATCCTGTTCCCCCCACATACGCCTGTCAAGTCATCCACGCACAGTTCGCGGCAGCTTCCTACAGCGCTTTACCAGTTCTTTATACGTTTTCATTTTTTAAAACAGGCGGTAGTAAAAGCGAAGACACGTCGTATGATTTCCCGTACCTCATACATAAAGAACTGCCATTGCACACCGATTCGCGAAGCAATGATGGAAGCCAAGGCCCAAGATGGCTCGGTGGCTGATCAGAGGGGAGAACGTATGGTAGAAAATTTGATGGACGTGTTCGTATACGTATACGACGCCGCTGGGCCCTCCAGGAAACGGCTCTGAAAATCAATGCGTTTTTTTCTTCCTCACGTCAATTCGCCTTGGATCTCGACACGCACACAACCGCAATAAGAGAGTTGGGGCGAGTGGTGGATTCAACATCACCCAGCGGCAACCGCTAGGATGGAAGCTTGAGATTTTAGCCCTAAATTCGCAGTTGGGTAATTCGGAATTGAAATTCAATGGGAATAAGAAACAATCTGCGATACGTGTTTTCTAAAAATTACTCGGGGAACGTGGGCCCTACCCGTTGAAGTATCTGAAATAATTTGCCTATTGAGCAATTTCCTAAGTAGCGAGGTAAGAGCATTTCATCTCACTTCTTAATTGTTACTGGCGCCCGATAAGAACACTCCACCGGAATTGTGCGATCTCATAATTCGTGGTGATGTCCGTCTTCCCACCCTCACTACCATCGCCGGTCTTGCGTGCTCGGAACGTCTTGTTTCGCGCTCCATGCACGTCACCCAATCACCGTGAGGCTCGAAAGTCCGACATAAAGGATGCCCGCCACGCGACATTCCGTCCCGACATAAGTACAAGTCATGCAGCTCAGGTGAGATACAGAAAGTTAGTAAAACGCATTGGTACTCAACGTTCCGCCCCTAAACCTACCCAGAAGATAGGAAACGGCCATGCTTTTAGGGGAAAAAATGCGTAAAGCTGACCCAGAAGAACGTTTTAGAGCAAATGAAATCACTGGTATTTAAAAATGAATTCGCATTGCAGTGTCTTGAACCAGGGTCGTTCCTGTCAAAACCCGCGATTATACCCCTAGGCTACCCAAGCCGAACGAATCGATTACCTTTTAACAGTTGCTTAAATAAAACAGTAGAATGAGTGTTCAAAACAAACCAGGAGATGGCGCTGGGCGCGTGCAGGAAGTGGCGGACTTGAACCCACAAGGGGACGTGATGTCGCGTCCGCGACTCGAAGCTTATCTGACACTCGTGGGTAGCGGAAGGACACGCTGACTCAAGCCGAATTCTAGCGGTGAGGCGGCCCAGGTTGGGATCGAGCGTGAAGCCATCCTCCCTCTGCTTCCTCTGCGCCATCGAGACCGATGGTGCAGCAGGTGTCTCGTCCTAATTGTCACCCTCATTGTTTTCAAATGATGGCGCTAGCTTAGATACGGACTGAAAGTGTTGGTGCGGGCTTGTTGGTACATAACTGAATATGGAAAAACAGCGCTAAAACGGGAGAGCGCAAGCTGAGAGGTTGACGAGGGCTGGTTTCCCTGAACATTTGTTGTTCAATGTATGTGAGACCCTCCTGAAGGAAATACGCAACCAAAACCCTGCAAAAGAACGCCAAGAGATCGACCGGAAGAAGTTGACAGTAATCCCCTACGTTCACGGTGTTTCCCACCGGCTAAAAAAGGCTGCAGCACGAGCCGGAGTGACCGCTGTGTTTAGTGCACCAAACAAACTAAGTGGGTTGTGCGCCAGAGTAAACGGGGAAGGAACTGGCACCAAGGTCTGCTTGAAGAACCACGCCCAGCGTTTCGTTGAATGCTCGTCTGGTGTGGTCTATGACATTCCGTTGTCATGTGGTAAATCATACACGGGCCAAACAGGGCGGTGTCTGAACGATAGGCTGCGAGAACACGCGAACACAGTGAAAAATAAAACTGGCAGTAATTTGGCTCTCCATTGTGCGGAGTGCGCAGATCGTAAATGTACTCCTCTTTTCGAGCAGACACGTGTGCTAAAAAAGTATAAAGGAAAAAGTGCCAGAGAAATCTACGAAGCACATGTCATCCACAAGCGGGGTGATTCGTCCGTCAGTAAGGCATCCATTGAATTGTTGGAAAAAGAACACAGATACCTTGACCAATGAAAGTTTTTGTCGCACATGCGCCTTGTATATCAGTTGTTTGTTTGTCTCCCTTTCTCTTTTCTTTTCGTGTTTTCCGAGGGTATATATTCCGCCACGGCGAAATAAAACTCGTTGTTGTTAGTCAGCGCCCAGTCTTGTCACGTTCTTTGTCCCGTTATAGCGCTGTTTTTCCATATTCACTTAGATACGGATGACGCTTTTGTAGCGTGAGCTACACTGGCCGAGGTTGAGCAGTTTTGCGTGACTCCTGGAGAGCCGTGCTGCGCATGCGCGAGGAGCAGTGACGTCACACGGCGTACAGAACGTTGCTCGCTTCCGGGCGTCTCTCGCACACCCCACGCGCCCAGCGTCTTCGCCGACCTGCGTTCCGCACGTGGCCGCTCGGTCCACTTGATGATCATGCGAGGGGGGGCCGGGTGTGGAACCGATGGCTTGTGCGTCGCAGCAACACCGGCGTGCGCCTGTGGAACCAGCTTAGCTCGCGGGCCATTTGTGACGCTGCGCCGGAGCCGCTTGATAAATATACATGTGCCGAATAATGCGTATACCATGTGTATGTCATTGAAGCAAACGTAAGCATGATAATCAAGCTAATCCTAGACAACCAGGAAAGCTAGGAATAACCATCTGAACCTATGCCCACGCTACGTATATCCTTGCATGGCCGAGCTGAGCCACTGCTAATTTTTTTGGCTAGGATTATACCGTTCTCCGCCCGACCATAGAAGCTAAGAATAACCATCTGAACCTAAGCCCACGCTAGGTATATCTTGGCACGGCCGAGCTAAGCCACTGCTAATTTTTTTTTTTTTGGCTAGGATTATACCGTTGCCCGCCCGACCATAGAAGCTAAGATTAACCATCTGAACCTAGGTATATCCTGGCATGGCCGAGCTAAGCCAGTACTAATTTTTTTGGCTGGGATTATACCGTTCTCCGCCCGACCATACCGTTAGTCTTACTTTCGCAACTACCACAATATTTTCGAACACCGGTACAGTTACTGAATTACCGATAAATTCCGCAACTAATCAGTAAAACTCTGCGTCTAACGAGGACCCACGGGGACAGGCTAAAACTATTTTGGGAGTTTTCAGCCAGTTTTTCTAGACGATGGCGTTAGATCAAAGCGCTGGTATATACTTACTTTAGCAACTCTACGGATATGAGGCGCGTAAAGTTAGCAAACTGCATTTCTAATCTGGGTATTTTTCATAAAAACGTTCATAACCAAATTTTAGTACATTGACAAATTTTACTACTAAGGGTGATAAATGAACAGCACCTGACAACTCAGACGGTGGCAGCCTGGTTCAAGCCGCATTGATTGGCTGGGTCGATAGAGTAGGCACACGACGTCCATTTTCTCTCACTTGATGGATAGTCCGTCTCGTCGACGCCGTCGATCCATATGCGGCGCGACAGCCACAACAGCTACGGCTCATTTTGCCCGCACAGCTTCTTTCCTTTTGGTTCGTTGTTTTGATTCCGTCCTTCTTTTATCCTTCTATATTCCCTGTTACTGTTCTCCGCACAGGTTCACGCAGGTTCCTCGATTATAGAGGCCGTGGGAGGAGCGGGCTTTCGGTCCTTAACGCGCCACATATTTCACAAAACGCCCCCTCGCCCTTCTCTCCCTTCCTCGATTACCTTGGCGTCCTCCATCGCCCGCGAAATCATCCCCTCGAAGGGTGAAAACGTGAAGATCTTCGTCGGCGCTATCCTTCTTCGAAGAGTCATTCGCGATGTGTGCGGACGGAGCCCGGTGCAAAGCTGCGTCACGGAGTCGATGCGCTCCGGTTTCAACTGCGTCCAGTCGGTGTTGTGTTTTCTTGAGCTGTAAAGCGCCGAATTGCCCATTGAGAGAAACAGCCGGCAGCGAAACGGCGTCTAAATTCCTAATGGCTGCGAACGCGGGTGTCCGCCGACCTGAAATGCCACGCAGCGGCATTCCCTTTCCAAGTCACTGCAGGCGGGACACTTCCTGTAACACATAACGCCGCCTGGTGGGTAGCTCCATTAGATCAGTTTTACGCATTCTTTTCGTATATAAGCTGTGGTTTAGTGCCTTCGAAGCACCGGATCGCACCGGAACTTCCTGGCCTGCACTGACTTGGTAACGAAATGTCGCGCGCGCAAAGGTGTACAACGTTTTATAAGCGGAAATTTCGTACACTCCCCCTAACCTTGAAGATTCACGTCGCGAATGTACCAAGCATACCACAATGCTGCTTACCCACAAGACAGCGCATAATCGCAGAAAAATGTTCAACAATGTTTTATTAGCATGAAGTTCCGCCGATTCTGGTGCCACCATGCAGACAGAGAGAGAGAGAGAGAGAGAGAGAGGAGAGAGAGAGAGAGAGAGAGAGATAGGGAGAGAGAGAGAGAGGGAGAGGGAGAGAGGAGAGAGAGGGAGAGGGAGAGGGAGAGAGAATAAAGATAGATGCGGATCTCATTATTGAAACAAATGAAATAGACGAGGCTTATTTCGGCACCTACGGAGAATATGCGTAACATGGTCCTGTAACTTTTATACGTGAGCTTATAGGTTCTCCCTTCCGAGAAACCAAGTAAGAGCGTTCTTAGGCAACGTTGTTCTGCCGAGCTGCTTGAGCTTCATAAACGCAAACCTGACACGGTGTACATTGGTGGTTTTCCAGCGCTTCTATTTAATAGAAAGACATTCTGGGAAAAATTTTCTTTTGCTCCAAAACTGATTCTTGTCGTTTAAGTCAGTTCTAAATACTGACCACCATAGCTGCCGTCATCCAATCATCAAAGCACTGAAAGTAAGCACCACTACATTGCTGTAAAAGAAAAACTACAATTGAAAATTGTGACGACGTAGTACTACAGTGCCAGGACTCAGTGATACTACTAGCAAAACTACGCTTCCGTGGTTTAGGCGCGGCTTTCCGGCGAGACGTATTTCCTTTTGGCCAAGAAGTTCAGTGTAATTACATCCGCATTTCACCCCAAAGTCATGGTAAAAGCAGCAGAGTAGGTTTGTTTTGCACCGCACCTGCGTATCCTCGGTGTTGTCCCGACATTGGTTCCCGTAATTGTGTTCGCACCCATATGACATTTTTAGATATCATCTTTAACGCCATTGATACAGTCACCACGGGCAGTCGGTCGAACTCACCGACATTGTGTTCGTGCTCGAAGACGCATTGTGCCAGACACCAAGCCAGCAGGGTGTCTAAGTCATCAGAGTTGAAATCTTCAACTAAGTACACTCCACGCAACTTGCTGCCCTTCACAATATGCTGACTTCCACTCGCCAAGAGTACTTCCCTTCCATTGCAAATTATAGCCCCTGCGTTGAGCTGCTAGTTTTTTTATCTTCCTCTTCAAATGTTCGCACTGCTGTACGTGAGCCTATCTGTGTGGCTGTGTGGCTGTAGTGTGGGCCACTAGATCGTTTGAGCGATATCTGTTTTCGTTTGATCTTTTAGGGCTATTTGTTTTTCGCCCGCCTAAGCGGACAGGTTAATCGGGTTCAGCACCAAAGTTTTGACCTTCTTTTACGTTTGTTCGCCCTAGGTCGGACCTTCAGTCGGCTGGTCGGTCATTAATCACACTGGCCGCGCCATGCACGATTGTTCCACCTCATTCGTATTTATTCTGCCGCAATTTTGGCATTGTAGTCGCACAAACCGCTAACCTAAGGCAATCTTTGTGCGCGGTTCTTGGCACAATTAATCGGGTCACTTGTTTACTGGCTAGCCTGACTACCGAATCTAATTATTTGTCGTCCACTTGGCGTTTTCCCTAAAGAACTTTGGTGTTCATCAACATCATCCCAGTTCCCGACAACTGGCAAAAAAGTCACTATTACATACAAGGCTGCAAGTTACGCCACTAGCCAACTCGATTACACTTCTTTCATAGCGTTTATTTTGCTACAGGGCATACATGAGGCGGTATGAGTTCGAAACCTGATTAAATGAACATAAAAATGTTCGCTTCGCGGACGTAGTCTAGGAGGGAACGATGATGGGACTCCTGCGTCCTGCGATTGTATGCAGTCGCGTTGTCTACGTGGAGGCCCGTCACTGCATCTTCCAATATTGTTCTCTCCAAATCTGTCCGAGAAGGTATCATTTCTTCGAAGTATAGTAAATACCCATTGTAACGAAGTGCTCTGTATAGGAAGCTGGCTTTGTCATAAGCGATACTTCATTAAAGGAGGAAATGCGTTGCTCTCCTTGCCGCACCGTTTGGACCATAAAAAACTTTGAGTAAAGCGACAATTTGGATAAATTAACTTCGTAAAAATGACGGTTTACTTTATCGTCAGGAAAGTGCGCATGCGCGGTGGGCTGCCTAGCAACACAGAGCGCCCGTTATTGGCAGCAGAAGACGTCATGCTTGCAGAGGGCGACGACCGTAAACAGGAGCCCAGAAAAGGCATCTTCAGTCGCGGCTTGGTCAGTCTGTCCACTGGATCTAGCAATGAATGAACGATCTAATGACTATAGCCTGTCAAACGGCAACCGCCCTCGCTTTTAATACCGTATTTTTGAGCGTGTAACCCGCACCAGAAATGCGAAAATTTCAATAGTAAAGTAGGGATGCATATTAAGCGGGGTTTTTTCTTTTGTGCAGCTTCACGACAATGCGCGCTGTGTCGTGAGGTTCCTACGCAGTAGCACTGACTACGCCTTCCATGGCAGCGATTGCGCAAAACATACAAGGGCAAGGAAGAAAAAACAATGACGAGCGCACTATAACTGAATTTTATCAGTGAATTGTGACATTCTCCTTGAAGCCAGTGTATCCTACTTGCTAAATATACGCTTTTTCTGCCTACATAGTATTGTCACGGAGAATAGTAGTGGGCAATACCACTCAGCGCCATTACACAGGACCAGCGACGACGACGAGGAGGAAGGTGCTGGCGTACCCTGCGCTTGCCATCTGATCGCCATCTTGTAAATAATGTAAATAGATTCTTCGCCTCCTCCATGGTTCGTCTCATATGCTCTGCCGCTACGTTACCGTATGTTATGTGTTGCTTTAGCAGTGGCTTTGGTGCAGCCTTTCGTATCACATGTGCGGGCAATACGCGAGGATTTCTTTCTTTTCCGGCGGGTTGAAAGGGGAGGTGCGGATTATATGCACGGGCGGGTTATACGCGCGAAAAGACGGTACATTTGTGCTACTGCACAGGCAGTGTTTATATCATACCATTTGGGCGACGTGCGACGAGACGACCATGGAATTGTTGTACACCAAACAGTATGATAGTGCAGGTCCTGACAACTGCCCTAAGGGCTCCAGCAGTACAGATGATGTTGCCGTCTGAAAACTAAGGGGGGAGGGGGGAAATTCTGCACACCGTATAAGCAGACGAACACTTGGAGCAGAAGACACTGCGAAGGTGGCCTTGATAAAGGAGTTGGGAGGGACCTTGACGTTGTGCAGAAAATTAGAACCCGGAGGACAGAAAACGGTCATTGAACGAAGGGAGACAAAGTGCGCACGTTACTTAAGTAGACGAACAAAAGCACGTAGTTATCGTCACTGAGCAAAGAGTTCAGGGGAACACGCAAGGAAAAATCCCGGGCCATCTCAACTAACGTTAAACCTTGGGAGGGGCGAAGCATTCAGTGTATAAGTGTATTCTTGCCGCCTTGGCGTTTTTGTCAACGTAGCTGAAACCGTTGGGTGGTAGAGGTGTACAGCTTTGCTGTAAAAGTCTTGTGGCCTTGAAGCACGCAGCGTTCTACCACGAGGCATCGGAAAACGAGTGTCCCGGTGCGTTCATTTAGTACGCGTTACGTTCTAGCGCGATGCGTAAACGAGAGTACTTGTGTTTTAGTACCGTGACTACATAAGACGACGGTTACGATGACGACGACATGAGACGCCGATAGCCCGAGCCCCTAATACATATTACATATTGGAAAATCCGTGGAGTGGCACGCGAGTATTAACCACAGCCCAAGTAAACCCAGAGCACAGCTAAAATTAAATCAAAGCCAAAGCAAATAAGCAAGCAAGGTTTGAAGGGTCCGTGTTCTTTCTCGGCTGATTCCCGAACTGACCTCGGCCAAGCCATCAATTTGAAATTTCTCCGCATGCACTGTAAACGAGCAATGCTACAAGCCTGCATTCAAACCTCCAGGACAAACCTGTAATTTGTGCACAACGCATCGACAACCACCTTTTCGATGTTGCGTGACCAAAGACAATAGAGGGAAGTGAATTCGGCCACGAGAGAAATGACTGTTTCCTTCCGCAGTCAATTGTGCGGACGGTTTGCGCTGACCAAAATAAACCCTTCCGGGACGCGCAAGGTGCCAAACCACTCGACTGCGGAGGTAATTTATCATCGCGGTTGCACCGACAAGTTACGGGTTCAAGGGGTTAAGAAAGTAAACAAATAAAATGATGAAAAAATAGACGAAGAAGAAAAAAAAGGCCGAACCGCGGAATAAATCCAGTAAGCGCTCGATACACGCCTGGAGTGGTAGCGCTGAAAGAGTTGCACCATTTGTCAAGAAGTATAGCGTATACGTTGATTCCTTTTGGCGAGACGTTCGGCGTGTTAGATACGCCGTACTACCAACTTTCTCACACGGCAGTTTCTGGCCAGGCGTCCGCAAACATGCGTCTACTCGGGAACATTAAAAGCTGCTTTTTTGTTCACCTTTTTTTCCAATAAGAAATAGTGTCACCGTGCTTAACAATAAAGAAAAGTACTCAGGAAAGCGCAAAGCTCAAGCTAGCGGATAATTTCAAAAATTTAGGTAATCAGATAATCTAAATGTCCGATTACGCTTAAAGGGGCCGTATAGACAAAATACAAGTTTCTTAATTCGAAAGATTTGGTGTTTTATAATGTCCCCAGCGCTCGGCCGGCAGCAAGTGACGCGTTATTCACTAAGAAATTGAGCACTTTGAATTAAAATTTTGGTTCTACCGCGAAATCGTTGCTTCGTAATGTTTGCCATGACGTCACAAGGAAGGGTCTTTTAGCGAAATTCAAGTGCGTTGTTCGGTCTGCAGCGGACTGCAGAGCCTTCTTTACCGTAGATGGCACCACCATACTGCCCCGCACTGCTTTCCGGCTTTGGTTTGTTTTTGAACGAATTTTCACCTGCTTGGCTTGTTATTGTTACGGTATATAGTGATCACTTTGTGAAAGATAAGGTATGATCGACAAACGAGGTCACGTAAAACAATGTTGCTTCCGCCAATCAGTCGGTGTCGTGTGAGAAAGCCCCAATGCGACACACTGCTGTGCAGCTATCACAAGCATAGTTGCCCAGTACTAACAGTACTACGCACTGGTACTTCTATGTTTAAATGTGATTTCGTTGTTTCTATTGTTTACCCCACCATTTTTATTGCTATAAAATGAATATGCATTACACTTAAGCGAAAATAGCGCACTCTGCAAGCTTATCAGCCCTGCCTAACAGCTTGCGTTTGCTTTTGCAAACCTCAGCCAATCGTACGGCTGTGCAAATGACGCCATGTGTTCTAATGTAATCAGCTAGTGGGTCGCATGGCCATTCCCTTCTTTACTAATTATATAGCTTATTTGAGAGAAGTACGCGTTAAAAGTTGTGTCAGTATGACTCTAACAAGGCAATCTGTCGACCGAACCCAAATTGTGTTTTGTCTGCATGGCCCCAATAAGCGGGGATCGTTGTGCAGCGAAGCACCATTTCAAATGATTTCAAGGGCATCGCGGCACACCTGGGCTGAAATGAACCCGGGTGCGAAGTTTTTTTTTTTTAAGTGTAATTGTGATTGACGTGGTTGTTAACCTTGCACAAAGGTCAGAGGGGCTAATAGGTCGGAAGATATGACAGGTAACGAGAAACGTTCGAAGCCTCAATCCCTTCCACGGGGCGAGGCCCACATGTGAGCTTCTGCTCGGGAAATAAAAATATTTACTCTCTCTCTCTCTCTCTCTCTCTCTCTCTCTCTCTCTGACGTGGACGGTGGTAAGAAGAAAGGGTGACAGCTAAGAAGGTGCAGGTTGTAGATATCCTTTATGGAGGCCGGTTTTTAAACCGAATGGCAAACCACCGGTTCCCCATTTTTCGTAGCTTGAGTTTTGGCTAGTTCGTTTGCATGACGTATCGAGGACAACAGCGCTGTTTTTTTCGTCCCCATACCTGCACTGTTATCACTGATGGTACGTAGGTCGACGGTAAAGCCTCCGGTGAAAACTAACGGGTGTCGTCTCGCCGTGGCTGTTGTAATTAGGACTCACACAGCCAGGTGCGTACCGCATGCTGCAGGGGGAGGAGGGTTTTAATTTGTATTTGCGTTGCTGCCGGATCTATGTAAAAGGTAGCCAAACCATGTCCACGTCAATACCAATATGACCATAATGGTTCCAAAGCCCCCTTTACAAAGACTTGTCAGGTTATTCTCAGTGTGGTTGGAAAACCTGGGTAGCCTGTCATACACAGCTATCCCAGTAAAAAGGAAAGAAATGTGAAAAAGAGTAAAGCAGGAGTGCAAATGGTCTTTCTTGTGACCGGTGAAGCTAGTCTAGAAGAAACGCCAACTTGCTACGTCAGAAACATGCAGAAGGGTCGGCGCAGAAGATTGAAGTTAACAAAACTTGTTGAGCTAGTTGGTTCATGCTCATTGGAACGAATCAAAGAGGCGCTAAGCAGACGAAGACGAAGTAGACACGCACCGCATACAGGCGCCAACTTTGAACTGTTCATTCATGAAAACCACGCTTACTTATACACAGGCCAATAGTACAGATTCATTTTCAGATTCGCAACATTTGCTGACCGCTCACAGGTAAAATAGTAACAGCATTTGACATGTCGGCACACACGCGCACTACTTATGCTACAGACACATAACTTAGACGACTAACGCACATTCTACACTGGGTGATTATAAGCTATTTTTAATAAAACACAGCTCTTTATCACTAAGTGATAGGGACGGCGTGCTGACGCAATCATCCCCCGCTTTTTGTAAGCGATGCGGTATGCGACTGTAAGGCCGGGTTCAGACTGTTGCCGCAACTGTCGTGACAACTCTAAAGAATGACGTCATTTCACGTCTCAGCCAACCGAACCGCATGACGCGCCGTGTTTTTTACGTCCATAGATCACGTTACGGCTTTTGCGTCGGGCAGTCTGAACCTAGCCTATGCGATGCGGTTGCACGTCATTCCCTGGACCAGACGACGTTTCGTGAAAAAAGCAGGAAGCAAGAAGGAGATTATCGAAACGTACTTCATCAAAAAAGCGGGAGATAATTGAATCAGCACGCCATCCCGATCACTTAGTGATAAAGAGCTGTCTTTTATTAAAGATAGCTTATAATCACCCAGTGTAGAATGTGCGTTAGTCGTCATGGTTATGTGTCTGTAGTATATGTAGTGCGCGTTTGTGCCGACGTGTCAAATGCTGTTACTATTTTATCTGTGAGCCGTCAGCAAATGCAAATTCCTGGCAGTAATCTCGAATCTGTACTATTGGCCTCTGTATAAGTAAGCGTGGTTTCATGAAAAAATTACACCATCTTCCCGCAGCGAAACCCTGAGTAGTATGCGAAGCAGCCATGGGGTCGAATGAAATTCCCATTAGTTTTCAGTTCGTCGCTTCCGTTAACGTTCAGCGTCGCGTGCCTTCATTGTATCAGTAGCTTCTTGACGTAGTTTTAATGAGTGAAGGACATAAGGCGCGTTCGTAGCACATGCTCCCGTCTCGGTTTGTAGCGCAGTGGGAAGAGCGCCTCGTACCTCCCGTTGCGGCCAGAGAGTCATGGGTTCGAACCCCTGGGCGCCGCCTAACTCTTTCTTTTTATAGTGGACTGCGCTGACATCAGCCCAAACGCTGACGGGGCTGAAGAGACGCGCATGCGCAATAGCGTGCGGACGGCGGACAATGACAACGAGGAAGGGAGGGACACAACCCCGAGCATGAGATGCTTCGCATCTAATAAACAGTTGGAAGTTGGCGCCTGTATGTGGTGTGTGTGTCTACTTCGTCTTCGTCTGCTTAGCGCCCCTTTTGTCTTTCTAATAAGCAATAGATTGACCACCCATGCGGCAGTGGCCAAATTGCGCAACGGATAGTAGAAATTCTGCACTTTTGTGGCTTCTCTTTCCTTCTTCGCTGTTGTTGTGCGCACGTCTCGCATATAAGAGTGGCGCGGGAACGCGAGAGGTCGGCAGAAAAAAACACCCTCTGATGGTCGCCTAGCGTGCCATTCTGGCGTCTTTCGCGACGCGAAAACAGCGAAAACACTCAGACAAAAAACGTTTCGGCGAGATGGCGTTTTCCCTTTCTCTCTCAGTGCCCAACAGCTATACTTTTGCAGCTTCTAAAGGGGAATGAATACGAAACGAGTGGTGGCGGTCGCCGGAGATGTCGGCTGTGACGAATATGGAGCTTACGCGGGCCGCTGGCAAATGGCGACGAAGGAGAGCAGTGGTGTTTTCAATTTCGCCACTTACATCGTTGCGCCAAAACAAGGATGACTTGTTCATTATCGCGGTTGTTGCAAGGCGTCGAGAATTCGCGCGTGTTGACCTTCTTTGTTGCTAGGCAACCGACGAGTGGGGAAACACCGTCGCGAGATGAATAAAAAAAGAAGTGCAGAAAAGGAGGTATGATGTTAGTGGGCTAGTGAGAACCAAGGGGATGGTGTGCAGATGTTTCGTTCAGTTTAGTGCCGAGTTGCCCCGTGCGAATATTTGGGACGGCGGAAAGGATTTGAACGGTTCATTTTGGAATTTCGCCCGGTCCCCAAAGATCTGGGACGATGCCTTATGATGTCTTAAATGTTCCGCAAGGTTGACAGCGCTCACTGCCAATAGCATTAACATGGTTACCCGTCACCTTGAACACATGCACCATAGTAAGGCTCGCTGCGACCCGAGTATTTCAGGCGGGAGCTCCGTGAAGTCATTTCATAAGGGAACAGTCGTTGTCTTCCGGAAGTTGTGCGATCTTTCAGACTTGGATGACTACTTAAAACATTTCCTTGGCGATGCGTTTGTGCCCGAGACGTCGCAATCAACAGTTCCTCCACGAAAACCGAGATAGTTCTCGAAGGCACAAAATTAACCGTTTCAGACTGGATTCAACCTTCACACACGAACAACCAAGTGGCAATTCGTTCCCTTAAGACGCTGACTTCAGAGAACGAATTGTACGAACAAAAATTTCGTACGAACGAATGGTGTCGTGAAATATTTTTATGTATGCACATAGTTACGCCAGAAATATTTTTTTCTGCGACGATACCATCGTGATGCGCTGACAATGCCAAGTTTGCCTTTTCCTTTGCAGTCCTTGTGACACGCTAAAGAGTGTAGCCTGTTCTTTCCGATTCGCGCTGTTCACTTTCACCCGTGAATTAGCACCACGCCAGTGGTTGGATATTAAAACATATTTGCGCTCATTGTACATTTGGGAATGCCCGCCAAATGTTTTCTCATTCTACGCAATCAGTCGATTCAGATGGGTGCAAACTGACGCTCGTGGCAGCAGCCTCGAGGCTGCAGACGCAGCGTAGGAGCTCTGCGATCTCCCCATATTTAAATGAACTGTTAATGCGCAGCATTTTTTGACGAGTTCCACCCACAGCCATGAGCGTGTAACGCCCTGCTTTTCTACAAAAATATAGATTTCGCGAAAGTTCCAAATGTAATAGTTAACTAACGTTAATGAACATAATTGGTCGAGCGAAATTTCGAAAAACTAAAATAATAAGAAAAATATAAAATTAATTAGGAAAATGCGGACCGTGAAACGCCCTGAATTTCCACAATAATGGAGATTTTGTGAAAGTTACAAATGTAATCCTTATAGTAACGTAAATTGAGATAATTGGTCGGGAGAAATTCTGAAAAACAAAAAATTAAAAAAAATATTTAAAAATACGGAAAATTTCAAAGCGTATAACCGCCCAGCATTTCCACAATAATGCAGATTTCGCCCAAGTTTCATCTATAATCGCTATAATAGCGTAACTGGAGACAATTGGTCGGACCACATTTACAAAAAACCAAAAATTTGGCTGGACAAAGCTCACACTCAAGACAGGCTGCATAAGAATGCTACGCATTAGCAAATAATTCTCTGAATTTCTGCAGAATTTTTTCTTTGCTTTCCTAGAAAAAATCCGTGGGCGTTTTTTGTTTTGTTTTGGGGCGGAAGAGTGGGGGTGTGGACGGGGGAGGGATGATGATGATGGTTAGTGTTTAATGGCGCAAGGCCAACGAGGGCAAAGAGCGCCAGAGAGGACGTTATTTAATGGAGAAGTGATTACCATACAAAGGTAGGTATAAAAAAGAAGAAAAAAAAAAGTGTAAACCGAACATAGTAAAATCAATTAAAGAAAATGGTGATGGCTGGTGTATAGGGCCAGATTTGATTATGCGTGATAGAAAATGAGGTTTAAAAACTTGACGTCTAACAAATACTCAAACACACGTTTCACAGAAACAATGGCATCGTCACCTAGAAAAAATGATGGATGTAGGGGAATATGTTGTCTGTAGAGTTCTCTGAAGTGTTTGTGTCGTGTTGTGTGAAGTGCCTTGCATGTGATTAGTATGTGCACTACGGATAGGGCCTCTCCGCACCTGCTGCACTGGGGTCTAGAAGATCCCGTCAGCAGATGCGAGTGCGTCGCATGGGTGTGCCCTATCCGCAGCCTTGCCAAGGCGACTTCTGTGTGTCTGTTGTGTGAGTCAGTTGTGTACCGTCCCAAGTGTGGCTTTATTACGTGTAGTTTGTTGTCTGTCTGTTCGTCCCAGTGTGTTTGCCATGTTCTGCGCAGGTGTTGTTTTATGTGAGGCTTGAGGTCTGTATATGGTACGCTTGTTATGTCGACAGTGTTCCTGAGTGCAGCAGCACCGGCCCTCTCGTCCGCCAACTCGTTCCCAGCGATCCCAGCGTGTCCTGGGACCCAGCAGAGGAGCAGCCGATGCTTCTCCGCATACACCGACATTATAGTGTTGAATACAAGATTAATTATGTGGTTTTTGGGGGGTTTATGCGATGATAATGCGCGAACAACACTCAAAGAATCTGTGTAGATGATAGAATTGGGAATTTGATTTTCAAGGATATGTCGTACAATCAGTAAAATTCCGTACGCTTCTGCTGAAAAAATTGTTGTGTGCACGCTCATGGTTCTGGCTGCATTGAAATTTGGACCATGAGCAGCGCACGACACCATAGTGGAGGTTTTAGAAGCGTCACTGTAGAATTCAGCACGTGGGTATTTGAACTGCAAAGAAAGAAAGTGCTGAAGTATTGCAGCTCGCGGTACCCGATTTTTGTCAAGCTTTATAAAAGAAAGGTCACAGGACACAGGGCGAACTTGCCAAGGCGGTAAAATGTTTAAAGAGGATGACCTGTACACGTCTAAAAACGAAGCACTCAGATCCGAGGCTCGCTCTCCTCGCTCGAAGTGAAAAAGGCGGAGTAACGGACGGGCGATTTACAAACAGCACAGATGTGGATGTATCGTTAAGGACAGGATAAAAAGGGTGGTTATTCTGAGATGAAATTTTAAAAGCATAAAGTAAGTCCATGTACGTTCGCTGGTTCTCAAGGCTCCACTTATTACATTCAACATATAGACTCTCGACAGGGCTAGTGCGAAAAGCACCCGACGCAAGCCGTAGCCCCAAGTGTAGTACTGGGTCAAGCATTCGCAATGCTGTTTTACTCGCCGACCCATATACCACACTGCCATAGTCCAAACGAGACCCAACCAAAGCAGTATAGAGCCGCAGTAGGAGTTCTTTGTCAGAACCATACGAATGGTGGGAGAGAACCTTCAGGATATTCATTGTTTTAAGACATTTTTGTTTTAGTTGTTTCATATGAGGGATAAAGGAAAGTTTTTCATCAAGAATTATACCAAGGAACTTGTGTTCTTTTTTGACCGGAATCGAGACACCATTCAGTTTGATGTCTGGATCTGGCCTGATCCCACGCCTTTTGGAAAACACAACACAAGAGCTCTTGACTGGGTTCAGCTTAAAACCGTTCTGATCTGCCCAGCCTGCTAGTTTGTTGACACCAAGCTGGACTTGGCGTTCGCAGATTGACATATTGCATGATTTAAAGATATTTGCACATCATCTACATATATTGTACAGGAAATGGTTCGTGGCAACGCCTTTCGAAGTGAGTTCATCTTGACAATGAACAATGTGCAGCTCAAAACGCCGCCTTGAGGCACGCCGTTTTCCTGCAGGAAAACATTTGAAAGGGCAGTGCCAACTCTCACACGAAATGTTCGCTCCGCCAGGTAGCTATGAAGTGTATTAAACATATTTCCCGAGACACCGAAGGCTTTTAGGTCGCAAAGTATCCCGTATCGCCAAGCGGTATCGTAGGCTTTCTCGAGATCAAAAAACACCGTAGCACAAAACTGCTTATGGACAAACGCATCCTTGATATACGACTCAAGGGCGACGAGTTGGTCGTTTGTGGATCGCCCCACCCTGAAGCCGGCCTGGCAGCTCTCGAGAAGACCATTGAACTCTAAGAAGTACACAAGTCTCCTGTTGATCATCTTCTCGAGAAGCTTGCCCAGGCAGCTTGTGAGGGCGATGGGTCGATAACTGGCGGGAGAAGAAGGGTCCTTACCCTCCTTCAGGAACGCCACTACAATAGCCTCCCTCCAAGATTTTGGGATGTGCCCCGAAAGCCATATGTTGTTGTATAGGTGTAGGAGTGTTTCAAGAGTGTCCGGGTGTAGGTGTTGTATCATGGTGTATGTAATCTTATCTGCGCCGGGAGCTGAAGGTTTACACGTGCTCAGTGCAGCCCTCAACTCATTGAGTGTAAATTCAGAATTGTAACCAGATTTTGACCTGTTATTGCAATGTAGGGACTTCTTTTCACAGGTATTTTTATGTTTCAGGAAAGTGTTTGTGTAGTGTGCAGAGCTGGAAACGTGTTGGAAGTGTTGTGCAAGAGTGTTAGCCTGGTCTTCGAGTGTGTCCCCTGTTGTACTGACCAGGGGCAGGCTATGTGTATGTTGTCCTTTAAGTTTGCGTATTCTTGTCCATACCTTATGTGCATCTGTGTATGAGTTAATGGATGTAAGGAAGGTGCGCCAACTCTCTCGTTTTGCCTCACGGCGCACACGTTTTCCGAACGCCTTGGCCCGTTTGAACAAAATGAGGTTACCCGACGTGGGGTACCGACGAAGGATACCCCACGCCTTGTTCTGGGCCTCTCGCGCCCGCCTACAGTCCTCATTCCACCACGGCCTCCGCTGGTTGCGCGGGGCTCCAGAGGCGTGGGGAATGGACCTTTCGGCGGCGTCGAGGATGTGCGCCGTGAGGAGTTGGGTAGCTTCTTCAACGTGTAGGTGTCCTATGGATGAGTGGTGTAGTTTGGATGTCTGTGTAAATGTATTCCAGTTAGCTCGTGCTTCATTGAACCTATTATGGGAAGATGGACTGCTTGGGCCTTTACCTATGTATGTGAGTGAGGTGGGGAAGTGGTCACTGCCATATGGGTCAGTTCCCACTCCCCACTCGACAAGAGGAAAGAGAACTGCGGAGCCAATAGCCAAGTCAAGACATGAGTATGTGTTGTGACCTATGTTATGGTATGTAGGCTGTTTATTGTTGAAAAGGCATGCTCCAGAAGATGTAAGGAATTTTTCTATCAGGCGACCTCGGGCATCCGTTCTGGAAGAGCCCCAAAGAGAGTTGTGAGCATTAAGGTCGCCTGTAAGGATGTATGGTTCGGGCAGCTGGTCAACCAGCGCCTCGAAGTCGGAGCTCGTAAGTGAAACATCAGGAGGAATGTATATGGAGCATACCGTTATCAACCTATTAAATATTATTAAGCGTATTGCTACAGCCTCAAGGATAGTGTTCAAGGTGACAGGGTGGCATGCTAAGGATTTCCGGACGATTATGGCCACACCGCCAGAAGAGTGTGTGCAGCCATCCCTGTCTTTCCTGTATACCCGGTAACTATTCAAGAAATTTGTGTGTTTAGAATTCAAATGTGTTTCCTGAACACACATTACACTTGGCTGATTGGTATGCAGAATCTCATACACGTCGTCAAGATTATTCAGAAGGCCTCTGCAGTTCCATTGAACAATATTTTCTCTTCCCATTATTTAGTGTGAGAGCTACTGGAGTGTGTATGTTTATGTGTCGTCTTTCGGGGCTGTGACTCTTGGATTGGGCTTTTTGGGCGGCCTATCTGAAGGCTTGGACGTCGGAGGCCGCTCCTTGCGCTGCGTTGCAGGCAAGAACGGCACGACGTCCATCTCGTCGTCCGATGTCCTGGGTGTGCCCGTCGAACCGGGCCCCCCGGACTTGGCCCCCCTTCGGGGGCCCTTCGTTTGAGCCGCCACCGCCGGTGGTGTCGGAGGCACCAGAAGTGGCACGGGCGGTGCGGTGGCGGTGGGAGCCGGTGCGGGGCTCGTGGTGTCCATGGCACACTCCAACGCACTGGACGATGGGGAGGCACGGACGGGAGCGGCACCGGTCCCGACGGAAGAGGTTGCCACCACAACCGCTGCTGCCTCAGCAAGCGGCGTGGTGGCGGGTTGGGCGGCCAGAGGCAACCCAGGGGGGGGCGGGGGCGGGACCAAGTCCGACTCGCGGTACTGGGTCCCCGCCGAAACCAGACGCCGCTCCGCCCCCCGGCGAGCCGCGTCGGCGTACCTCCCCAGGGGGAAAGAGGCGAACCTCTTCCGCGCCTCTGGGAAGGTGATGTTTTCTGTCACTTTTAGATGGATTATTTTCTTTTCCACTTGGAATTTCTCACACTTCCTGGAGTAGGCCGCATGAGGGCCCCTGCAGTTTGCACATGTGAGGTTGTCAGAATTGCAATTGTCAGTGGGGTGGTCCTGCGCTGCACATTTCGCACAGGTAGTTTTGCCGCGGCAAGAGGTTGTGCTGTGCCCGAACCGCTGGCACTTAAAGCAGCGGCGCGGGTTCGGTATGTACGGTCGAATAGAGCATCGGATGTAGCCTGCATTTATATATTGCGGAAGTGTCGAACGGTCGAAGGTCAGGATAATGTGTTTGGTTGGGATTATCTTATCGTCCCTGCGCATCGTGATGCGCCGCACAGCTGTGACGCCCTGGTCCTTTAAAACCTTCAAGAAGGTCGGAATCTGTTTCTGAAAGGAGATCCGACTCTGAAATCACACCCTGGGAGCTGTTCAGGCTCCGGTGGGGCGTGATCTTGATGTCCAGATCATGGATGCGAGTTTGGGCAAGAAGTGTGCGGGATTGTTTTTCATTGTTGAGTTCGACAAGGATTTCTCCTGTCCTGAGCTTTTTGGCTTCATACTTTTCACCTAATGTGCTTTGCAGAAATTTCGAGACAAGGAATACCGACAGTGAAGCGACGGGTCTCGTTGGGTCAGCTGACTCGATCACAAGAAAACGAGAATAGTTATTCATGTTTGTTGAAAGGACAGTTGTTGACAGAGGTGGGAATGAAACTTCGGTGCGGCCCCTTTTCGGGGGCCGATCACGTCTGGGGGGGGGGTTTAGAAAATGCCATATATCATAGTATAGAAGCAGGGAGACGGGGGTACTTTCTTCCACAACCTTACCCTGATAGCTGAGGAGGTCCCGGAGCTCCCTGCCTGGTAAACAGACAGGGAGCCCATCCGCCGGAGCTTGACCTGGGCTCCGACGGCCACCGTTAGAGGTTTCTACCCTTCACCTTAAAAAACACATCACCACGGTTGGATCCAGCTTATGTTTGGGGGCTCGGGGTCCGCGGTATCGCCAGTACCGTCACCAAGATTGCTCAAGGTGCCCCGTGCGGGGCGACGGGGGAGGGAGCTTCGGTGCTTCCGGAGTGGGGAGCGCGACAGGTACCGTGCTTCGACTCGACAGACGTGACTAGGGCTAGAGAAAGAGAAGAGGGGGATGTAAGACGGCCACAAATAATAAAGCGACGCGTGTGCGGTGATTATGACGGATGGACATGGCAAACCCACTCGTTAGCATAACACCCAGAGCACGCCCAATTTTTAAGCTTTACTTCCGCGTCATTCACGTCTTCATTATCACTCACATTTTCTGCCTCTCAGAGAGAAATGTTTCCATGGGACGGCAGAAAGAGAAGCTGCTGTTCACAATACAACGAAATAAAGAAAGGGCAAAATAAAGTTAATGTTGTACGTAGGCACGCATGTGAGAAGTACATCTGAATGCTTCTGTGTTTCGTCTTCCGTGCTACAGTGTGGTTTAGCTGCAGAGCGACGCTGACGAATAGTACGCTACCTTCAGGTGCAGTGTGTGGTGTGTAGACAAAAGCTTTTTCTTCGCGGTCTTGCCTGGAGCTAACTCTGGAGTTAGACAAACTTTTTATGGAAGCCGTTGGGTGAAGTCATCGTGCGTGACCTTATTTAACTAGCTTTCTGTTCAGTGAGTGTTTTCCCCTGTCCAGCAAAATTCCTTCGGTAGAAGCTCCACCGCAAAATGTTTACAGACGTAGATTTTTTCGAAACGAACGTAGGTAGCAACGACGCTAAAAAAATAAAAGAAGCAGGTCGCCTGAACGTACTAAAATTGTAGCATATCTTGTGATATGCCATAATTTTGTTGTGGAGAAGAATTCGCAAACTTAAATATATAACAAATAAAAGTGTGCAATTTTGTTAAAACGGTGTTCGGCTGCAATATCTGCGCATGTCCTACTCGAATTTTTCTCTCTGCATTTTAAATAATTTATTATATCGCTAAATTTTTGCGTTATATAAAAATAATCAGCCCCGTTAGTTATCAAATAAAGGGCATCTTCAGCGCCAGCACATCGTAAACGATCGCAGAGACAGCGACGGTATTTTGTCCCACGATTTTCCTATACCTCAGAGGAAATCTAACCAACCTTTCCCCACCACTCAATCCGCATTCTTCCCCGCAATGGGGAGTGTTTCCCCCTTTACGCGAGAATCATTCTTCATTTATGTTGCACGCTTCACCGATTACGTGCGTGCTTACATACATTCCTCGGTTACCCTATTGCATCAACGGCATTCACTGGAGAAACCGGAACGAGGAAAAAAGGGAGATATTCGGAGGAAGGGGACCTGGGGGAAAGGGTGTAGGGAAGCACATTCACCCATCCCTGAAGTACTTTTTTTCGCTGTCCACGTCTGTCTCGTTGTTTTACTCATCGCCTCCTGATATTTCCGCGCCTCATTTCTCTGTCTCTCTCTCTTTAAGAAGGGATGCTAATCTTTTTTTCTTCAATCTCGGTTCTTTTCTGCGCGGTTTTTCAAATTAAGTGCGGTGTTTTTCTGCATTAACGAAAATAAAAGACCCAGCCTAATGTGTAGTTTAAATAAAAGCACACCGATACGCTTGGTTAATACTCTGTTGTCTACTTCAAATGTGCGAAGGTATCGTCTGCATGAATACTATAAAAATGCTGAACCGTGCCAGCAGTCCCTGGGTTGAAAAGATTGCTTACCCGTACATTAAACCTCGTTGTGACAGAATCGCTTTATAAAAAATGTCGACTTACTCAAATGGCTTCATCGCCCCCAGTGCATTTAAGAAAAAGCAAACTATCATAACGTTTAAGCAATTATCGCCTATAACGAAGCCAGTTTGCTGTTCTAACAATTTCTTTTTAACAAAGGTGTACTGCTTATATTTTTAGTTACGCGCATAGGTTCGCCAGAACTATATTTTTCGGCGAAGACACCGTTGTGGTAAGCTCCAATTGCCGTTAAAAGCAACGCCGGAATTTATCGGGAAAACATTCTGCCGGGTTTGCACACGTGTACTTTGCACTTTTAGGCAAAGTGTTGGTAGAGTGCTTCAGCATAGAGGGTAGCGTACGCTACGCTAGGAGTGGCGGGTACCGGGACGCGACTGCGCATGCGAGCGCTCGTTCCGGGGATGGGCGGCCCGCGTGGCGTGCCCGCGCACGCATGCGTATTCGGGTCGCGGTACCCACCGCTGGTAGCGTAGCGTACGCTACCCAGTGTGCGGGAACACTCCAATATTTAATTCGGTGCCGCACGAAAAACATCAATGGAAATATGCGTCCCTCGCGTAGCTGCATAACAAATTGCACGTAATGACTTGTCACCGCCTTTACTCAATGCGGACGCTTCACTCAACCACACTGCTTAGAATTTATCTTTTTTCTGAAATCGGCCCTTTGCGAGAGTTCTATACACAAGCAACGCACGTACAGTCACGGAGACAAGAATTGAGACCATAACGGTATGAACGAGAACGCGCAAAATCTAAGCATATGAACAGCGTAGATAAAATAACGTCCCGCTAGTGGTACATTTGAACAGGCACATTTTTAGCCCTTGTTACTGTAGTAAAGCCACGTGACAATTTAACTTGCACGGAGGGAAAACGTGTTTTTTGTGTGTGCTGGGTCACATTTTTGTGATCGCGTTTCATTCGTCCTTGACTCTACGTATTATCCGAAGGCTTTGGACTAAGGAACCACAGTGACGGAGAGGGGGCGCTACGGGGAACATTTTTCAAACTTCCCACTCTTTGTAGCGTGAGCTACACTGGCCGAGATTGAGCAGTTTCGCGTGACTCCTGGCGAGCCGGGCTGCGCATGCGCGAGGAGCAGTGACGTCACACGGCGCACAGCTGGTGTTGCGGAGCCGCCGGTGCCGCGCGCACCTCGCAAGTCTGCGCATTTCAGAGGAGTGACGTCATAGCCGCGGCAGACTCACTCGCGCCGGCGCGTGCCCAGCTGTGCGCCTCCGTTGCGCAGTAGCCAAGTCTGACGCTGCGCCGGAGCCGCTTGATAGCGCATCTCATTTTGTGCGCATGCGCGGAAATATCAGTGGGGGTATACATATAGCGGGACGTTTCCCAGACAACCACGAAAGCCAAGAATAACCAGCGGAACCTTAGCTGACGCTATGTATAGCCTAGCATAGCCGAGCTAAGCCACTGCTAATTTTTTTATGTGCAGCTATACCGGTACTTTTTTATTTTTTTATTCTCAGGCTAAATTGTGTGTAAGCATAAAAAGAAGCACAAAAAACATCACCGGCTACGCAAGTCGGCAGTGTCTATTTTCCCGCTGCTTTTATGAGTTATCTTGTCTCCATTCCCTTGCCTGATCTACTACGAGACGGCTCCCCCGCACTACTTCGTTGCTGTCGGTGTTGGTATACCCACGGCCCCTCGGCGCGGGGTACAAATTCGGCGTGAAGGGGAGTTCCTCTCGAGCGGACTACGCTACGCGCGTGTGTGGCTAAAAACAGTCACGCGAGAGGATGGCTGACAAGGGGGGGCAAGGGGGGGGAGGAGGGGGGGAGTGGGGAGTGGGATTCTTTTAAAAGGAAGTGCACCGCGTGAAAAAACCTCTTCCGTTCTTGTCAGGGGAGTAGCGCCTGTTTTAAATCATAGGCGCTTCCTTCTACTTCCCATTTTTCAAAGTGAAATATTTTATTCCTAGACAGCAGAGATGAGAAGCGGCGAGTGAAATGGTGGAGTGGCCGCCACCGCAGCGTTCCCTAACTTCGATGCTGCTCGTGTAGGAAGTATGTGAAGTGGAAATAAATTTTGTTTACCCTTATTTCCCATGAGTGAACGCTATAAAGTGCTAGACAATTAGTTCTTGCGGACGATGCAGGAAGCAACTATAAGCTCCTATCTAATACGAGCTTTCATTCGCCTACTTTCCCAAAGTAATTGTTAATATTGTTTTCATTTTTCATCTCGTTTTTTGTTTCTGATATACTAAACGCACGAAGATAAGGCCCATCTCTGTTTACAGCTCGTTTCTTGCTTTGAAGCCGGCCAAGCTTAGAAATACATGCACGAAATAAAATTGCTTCTTTTCTTTTGCTCTCCTTGTCAGCTTTCTTTATAGGCACGCATTATTGACTAACAATCGATTCAACGCAGAACAAAAACGACCCACTCAAAAACTTAATGTCATGGGAAGGAAATTGCAAAATATAGTACGAACCGAGGAAGAGGTTAGTGTGAGGCTGACGAGGCTTGAAACTGATAAATAATCATGAAGAGAATCCCGGATCCACGCTTATCAGAGCTTATAAGAGCCACAACAAAGGTAAATCTAGACGAATAACTGGTGTTAAAGCGTCGTTTTTTTGTGTGCGTTGTTAATGCATTCGGCCCTCCCCAGAATGGCCATCCTAACGCCGTTCGATTTCGCTTCCACTCAAGCGAGGTGTGCAGGCAAGCTTGAAATTAGGGCTCAACAGGAAAGCAGCGGCTGCCTTACAGAACAACAATAACAACAAAAACATGAACAACAGCAAAAACAATAACAAAAATCGCGTCATGGCTGCAAAGGATGTGCTCAGTGTTCTGCACACGCTTTCGCTCCGACCGCTATGCTTCTCGAGCGCAAAGCCTGACGCATTATTTTGCCTCAGTTTTCTATTTCATCGACTCTATTTTGTCAGGTTTTACGCACTTTCTGCTCGGTATGGTGCCTCACCACTGTTTTTCGATTTCGCCAGTTTGACTTTCCCGGCCTATAAAGGCGAGCTTCTTTGCTGGGCATCATTCTAAGCGCGCCGATATTCCATCTTCCGTGTTTTTATTTTTATTTTTTCGGCGTTTTATTTTTTGCGCTGGTTTCCAGTTTGTTCCTTGAATATTTGAGATCCGACTGAAATACGATTCCAAGCTCGTGTAGTCCGGGCGACAAAACATTCCAAGATTGATGGCGTCATGCATTTCGTAAATCGCGATTTCTCCATTTTCATAACCTTTCAGTTTTTCTCTGTCTCCCTTCCGCCACCCAGCTTCCGAAATTGAGTAGTTCTCAGCATTCTGTGGGTATTTGACTTGGCCTTAAAACTCCTATTTGGCAAGGCAGTGTTTTGCAAAAGGAAACGATCAAACTCTGAGAACGTTTAGCTCGCTGAATGGAAGCGCTTTTTTTTTCTCCAGTCGCCTGCGTTGGAAGGTCCAGAAGAATGCCGCAGTTTTTTTCTTTTTTGTCATGTAACGCGTCCGGTAACTATACCTTCAAAAATGACCAAGAAACCGACAACGTTGAGGTAAAAACATCTCAACGAACGCGAAACGTGGGGAGGGGCGAAGCATCCTGTGTGTAAGTGTATTTTTGACACCTTTGCAGTTTTGTTCATGGAGGTGAAACCATCGGAGGGTAGAGGTATACAGCTTTGATTGAAACATGAATTGTTCGGGCGCGAATCGTTGTAAAAAGAGTGTCCTGGTGTGTTCTTTTAGTACGAGTTACGTTCTAGCGCGAGGCGTCAAGGAGTGTCCCGGTGTTTTACTACCGTAACTTGCGGGAGACGTTAACGAGTTTTCCGATATTTTAGTACCGTGACTACATGAGGCGACGTCATGAGACGCCGACAGCCGGAGACCCTAAGGGACTTCGCCCCTAATAAGTTGGTGGTTTAACAACGACGTCGTTACGATTCGTGCACACAGTCCACTGTGACGTTGCGGCGAATATATTTAAATTTGCAAGGCTATTAACAAAGATTAGGAGGAGAGCGTTGTTTAATTATTGCGCGTAGGTGTGCTCTTTGAAGGTGAAACGACCATCCAGGGAGAGCGAGAGCAAAAGAACTAGAACGAGAGCATCTCGGAGGATGCTGTTGGGAATCCTGAGGACAGCACGTTTCTTCTCTTTGTGGAGCGGCGACCTATCCCGTTTTACTCTCCCGAATACGGGCCTTTGGGCGTGTACTTTCCGGTTGACACCCTCGTACATGCGGCAGAGTTTCTACAGTTGCGGCGTGAACGACTCATAGCCGCAGGCGCCAACCGCAAACTTAATATGCCTGGTATCCACGCATTCGCTAATGGTTCCAGTACTCCTACCTCAGCTGGCGCGGCCTTCGTCGTCATGTCTGGTTTTGTTTCTGAGTTGGCAGTGTGGCGATATCAGCACGTTAACTCAACAGCTTCATTCAATGCAGAAACCACAGCCCCGATGGAGCTCATATATTTCCTTTGCTATATATTATGATGTAATATTGCAACATATTGATTTATTTATTGTAGAGTTTAACGCGCCGACGCAACGAAGGCGAAGAGGCGCGCCGTAGTGGAGAGCTCCGGATTAATTTTGACCACCTGGGGATCTTTAACGTGCGCCGAAATCTCGTTCACAGGGGCGTTTTTGCTTTTCGCCTACATCAGAAAAGCGGCCGCCGTGGACGGGAATCGAACCCGCGACCTCGGTGGCTCAGTGGCGAACACCTTCGCCACTGAGCCACCGAGGTGTGTATTGCAATATATTACGCTGCTATATTGTGTTACGCTATTCAATTGGTATATATGTATTTTGCTATATTATGTTCTATTTCTTGGTTGATTCAGATCATGTATGAGTGTCTAAGTAGTGTCTAAGTATTTATGTAATACGTGTTATTTTATAAAAACAGTGTTTTAAACCAATTTGTTTCACCAACTGACTGCATGAAGCGCTTGCCACATGAAGCGCCTGTATTGCTGAGGGTGGGAGATGTGTCTTTATGTATGCCTTGTACCCAAGAGGGGCTCGGGTTTCCTCAAGTGAAAGCTGTTCGCTTTTTGCCCGAGCCTGCCCGCATCACTGTGATGCAAATAAACTGATTTGATTCGATTTCGTTCATCCCTACTTGCCCTCTTCTTCGGTTCATATCTATTGAGACAGTCTGTCCACTCCTACGGCTCTTGAGGAACCCTTCCAATCAATCATCATCCATTCATCAACCGAAACTGTGCAATCCTTTCGCTTACAAACGCTGTGCCGGTTCATATTTGTCGCGTCTCCGAACGCTCAGAAAGGAGTTTGGCGAAAATGAGCTGCGGAAGTTTGGCAAGTACTCCAAACGTATTGTGCGCTCGTCATTGATGAGGAAGGGCCGCATGGTATGTGAAGCAAAGGTGGTCGACAGAAAATACGGACACTGAATTGTACTAATGGATTCCGAATGTATTGAATATGGATGCGACAAAAATGCGACAAGAAGCATGCTATGGCCCTTTGTGGACTGCGCTATAGGCGTCGTATATCAGATTCCACTTAAATGCGGGAAAGTCTATGTTGGCCAGACCGGCCGATGTATCCACGACCAAGCACGGGAACATGAATTGTCGGTAAAGAATAAAGGAAATGGGCATTTGCCCGCGTATTGCGATGCCTATAAGTGGGAGCCACTTCCGAGGGAGATTAAGATCGTGGGTAGGAGCAGAGATGCGACAGCACGGGAACTCTTGGAAGCTTTTTATATCAAGCAAAAAGGCGATAACTGTATCAGTGATACGTCGGTGGCCCTTTTTAACGTAGAGAAATCTTTTTTCGTTCGAGCGGTTCGGTGACTGACACATATGTGTACTTGTGATATCCTACTGTGGCCCATGCTGCGCATGCTCCAGTTGTTTCTATATTTACCGGCTCCGTCGGTGATTAAAGTTCAGTCGAAAGTAATAGCGCTTGTCCCGTCTCCTTTCTGGTGTGCGTCTTTGCTTTTTGCCCTTAACATATTTAGGTATTGAATATGCCCTCCCGGTTTCTCCACCCTCAAAATAACTAACGTAATTGCTGTACATGTCCGTTTTCTCCATAATTTGTAACGGTTACAATTGACATGAACCGCCCAGTGCTTCTGTGGCCAAACTGCTCTTACTATTGCCCACTAATTCCAAGACTGCGTAAAAACTGCTTCTGTCATCCGCAGACTTCACAGGCTAATCAGAATTTCTTTCGAACCACCCCACCTCTGAAGCCAAATTGATGACAACCGTGCAGTCAAAATTTAAGTGGGCTTGTCGATTATATATCGCCAGCGATTCCACAAGTTTGACAATGCGTGATTGATTTCAGAAGTCAGGAGTGACCCAAACATAGTGCTTGGGATGTGCACGACGTTTTCTTTTTTTTTTTTTCTCATCGGGGTCGGGGTGAGGAGTGCGCAGTGCGCATGCGTCGTGCTTCTTCGTTACGCTGGGCACCATCCCTTGGTGATACGTGTTTTTGCTCTGCGCTGCAGAGTAGCGTTCCCTCAGGCGTGCTCTGGCCATGCGCTGTGCAGTGCGATGCGCTGATTTACATACTTCCATGCTTCTTCGCTTCTATGCTTCGTGAATTTTTTATTCATTTCACGATTACTCTGGATGTGCCCAATATGTGTCGTTTTTGTGTGGGGTGCTGTTGCCTTGTATGCACCGAAACATTTCTCTCGTTGCACTGAACAATGAACAGTACTCATTGCATTTAATATTTTGGGTTCACCTGCTCTTTCACCATCCAGTACTGTGTACGCGTTTTTTCAAAAAAATAATCTACTTATTGGCTTTTCTCTGAACGCTACATTTGGGGTAGTTACGCCTGTTCATTGATTTTTATTGGCTTTAATCCTGTCATGCCTTTGCAGCAGCGGGTATTGTTTTCCACTTCATTTTAATTTAGTTTTGGGAGATGACGAACGGGGAAAAATAAACGCGAAAGATAAAACGAGAAGTGGGAAAAAAAAAAAAAAGTTCTTCAAACTAGTCGATGTTCGGGGCTGTAGGTGATGCACGAATTGAACTAACAGTGGTTAACAAAATTTAGATACAAACGAAAAGCGTTCGTGGCGTCTTCTTTTGTCATCGTCGTCTGTCTTTTGTTGAGCGATTAATTCCAGAAAAATGTTCCGCAAAGACGAGTTGCATGCCATTCCAACTGCCCACAATGCGCCTGTGGACATTTCCGTGTTCCATACACGAATGGCCGCGGCGTTTACATGGGAAACTTTTCTTTTCTTGCCATGTTTTGAATGAAGATGATGCTGCCAATATTTCTAATACGAAACATTTGTTGTGTCAGGCAGCACGAAAATAAAGCCGCAGGAGGTAGTGGTATCTTCGTTTAGCCTATTCGGTTTTTTTTTTCTTTCGAGACTCTCGGGTGGTGTGATATAAAACGGTAATGGCAGAAATGAGTTGCGACAAAGGAACAAGTTTGTTGATGGGGTTTGTAAGAAGTTTGAGTCTAGCGTTAGCTGCAATAAACCGGCGGGCAACGCAAGCCCAAATGGTAGGGAAGACGTAAGTGACGACGGCTGTAAATGCTGATAGAACAACCCGCATTCGAGAGTACGTGCATCGGTCAAAACTCACTCGGCCTAAAATGGCGGGTTGATTATGGCGGTGGCACGTCCCCTCGGAGCCTCCAAGAATGATAGAGCAGCTCGATCCCCTCCGTTGCATTAACAAGTAGAATTGAATCTATGGTGTTGTTGTATGCAGGTGCGCTCTCTGTGAGACCATTCAACGTTTCGTGGATGTGTGTCAGTTACTTTTGTTGCGTGAACTACACTGGCCGAGGTTGAGCAGTTTCACGTGAACAATGCAGAGCCGTGCTGCGCATGCGCAAGGGCAAGTGACGTCTCACGGCGCACAGCTGGCGCGCCGGAGCCGCCGCCGCCGCAACTGGATTGGATTGGATTGCATTGGAAGTCGTTTTAGCAGCAGTAAGCATGATAATCAGCTAATCCTTGACAACCAGGAAAGCTACGTATAACCAGGTGAACCTTATATCACGCTACGTATATCTTCGCATATGCGAGCTAAGCCACTGATATATATTTTTTTCAGTCGGAAGTTAATTCTGTAGCGGCGGAAGTTAATACTGTAAAGAATTTGGTAGCTTCCCCGGAGCGCTCATGTTGCATTAATGGTCGCGGCTCGTTATGTTTTTTTTTTTTGGAAGGGGAAGCAATGTTTGACGCCAAAACTTCCCGGCGGGCTTGCGCGTACAGCGAAGACCTTGTGCGTATTTTCCCGTCCTCGAGCTGCTGGGGGAAGACAAGTTGAAACAAAGCTGACGCGGGTGCGCAAATGGAATTTTTTTCCATTTTTTACAGCAAAGCTGTCTATGGCTAGGTTCCAGCATATCGTCTCCAGCTACAGAGCGATGTAGATAAGAATCGCAGGCTGTCGCTGCGCAACGCTTCGGCGCCCCTCTTTAATCTCCGGGATCGTAAAACTGTGCGCAACACCTTCAGCGTATAGAAAAACACATAAAAAATAGAAAGTCCTAGGGTATTCACGTTTAAATGTAAAATGGCTTATATTACATGAGACTTTCATTAAGGCTTTCGACTCCCTTTCCCTCACCTTCCAATAACCCCCCAGAGCCTCAGGCCTATTCCTAAATAAAGTCGCTCATTCATTCATTCTCCCGAGAAATAGTTTCCCCGGCAACTTATTTGGGTTTATGGGTGAAGCTGACTTTAGAGGATCGTTGTAAGCTTGGTCTACGTAAGATGGCTGCCCCACATTAAGGGCCGCACAGTGAGGCACGTCAATCTTCTCAGGAAGTATCATTAGAGAAAGTGGCTCTAACTCTTGTTTGGTTGAAGATATCCCAAAACAAATTATATGACACTTAGTCCGCTGAGACGACTCTAACATAACCCCCAGTTTTATTTACTTTGCAAAATTGCATAATTCACAGTGATGTTGTAAATATTGTGGAATGTACCGTCTGCTGTCAATACAATTCTACGGCATGGAAACGGACAGCCCCATGTTTGTCCACTGGAATAAAACTCCAGTTCGTCAAAGGATTCCATTCAGATAAGTAACCAGGAAGTATGCTCAATCGCAAATTACAAACAAACCTGTTTTGCTTCGCGCACCCCTTGGACTACGTCCCGGTCAAAGCATATTGTGCTCACGTGGAGGCTCGGCACCACAGCTTTGCTGGTCGTCCTTCTTCACAGAGTGGAAGGGCGCTGATTTTTTTTGGCAAGGCAGTTTTTCGAATCAATCTGCATAAGAATAAGAACGAAAGACAGAAAAAGATGGGAAGTGGGAGAGAACAAAATACAAGAAGTAACCCTGCCCGGAGTTCTGACTGAGGTTGGACAGAATGTTAGGAAGAGCGAAGAAGCTACTGTTCACTTGCCGTTGTGTTTGTGCTGTCAGCGTAAATGAAAATGAAAAAAAAAAAAAAATGCCCTCCCGCCAGAACCGTTGGCATCCCGCCATCGTCACCATCATCCTAATCATGCTACAATTATTGTCGGCGCTTCTGAACATCGTCAATGCAAGTACATAGTCTTATTCCCATTTGCATAATTTTCGGATGAACTCCTCCAGTTACCACAACCATGTAAACTCATCGACTCCCATCGGGACCGCGAATGTGGCTCTGGCAACATCACATCATCTATAGATAGCTTTGTTTCTTCCTCCCATTCACCAACACTCGCTACTACCCTAGCACGAGCGACATTTTCTATGGAAGGCACCTAACCCTCGCTTACGGATGAACCTCGAACAACGCCTGAACATGCCTGCATTCATCCAAGAAGGTAGTTTCTCGCAAACGACCCAAGGAACCGTGCTGTTGAGTTTATCTTTCGCGACATCACTTTTCCAAAGTTCTGCCGCCACCTCTCCTCCTGGGTTTTACGCTCAGCACATGCGCGAACTGCACTTCTTCAGGAGCCGCTGTTTGCACACTGCGACGATACGCTCAGTTTGAGTCCCTTCGAGGCTTAGCCGAGACAGGAAGGAAGCTGTCTGCGTAAACTGCTGCACGCCGTTGCCTCCGCGCAATCCTCCCCTTATCCCGCCCCGCCGAAGGCTGCGGGAGGCACGCCTTTTGAGACGCCTGACGGTTCCCCGGTTTACTGTTTGCCGGAAGAGAACCCCTTGTCTTCCGTAGACAAACAGCCTGAGTTTCAGTACAAAGGATGGCGCGTGAAAGTTCTGTGAGTTTCCGAGATAATGCGTGCTCCGTAAGAATTGTGTGACAAAACGACGATACAGATACTAAAACAACAGGCATCGTTTCTGTCGATTTACAAACTCAAATTCTGTTCGCGTGGCATTTTTTTGTAGCGTGAGCTACACTGGCCGATGTTGAGCAGTTTCGCGTGGCTCCTGGAGAGCAGTGCTGCGCATGCGCGAGGAGCAGTGACATCACACGGCGCAAAGCTGGCGCTCCGCCGCCGCCGACTGTACTGAACGGGACTGAATTGGATTGGATTAAATTGGATTCGGCTGGATTGTATTGGAAATCGTTTTAGCAGCAGTAAACATGATAATCAGCTAATCCTACTCAACCGGGAAACATAAGAATATCCAGCTGAGCTACGTATATCCTGGCACAGCCGAGCTAAGCCACTGCTATTTTTTTCTTCAGGGTATTTAAGCAGCTTTATGAATCTTGTGACTGGTTCCGTGTCTACTTCAATGACCTAACTACTTTCTTGCGAGCTTAGAACTGCGCAACCGACAAGAGTCGAGCGTTTTATTTTGTTGTGTATATGGCTGTTTTTTGTCTGGTCCCACGTCGGTTGCATTTATTTTAAGCTCTGAAGCATCTTGTAACCATTCCCCAAACTTCCGCTTTAGCCCTACTTTCACTGACGACGCCAATACAAGAACAGAAAGTAATCGCCCAAAAGGTTGAGGTTACTTTAAAGCAGCTCTAAACGCGGTTTGCAAAGCAGCTTAACACGTCAATTCCCCACAAGTGAAACTACGTGTATTTGTTGTTTAGTAGTTCCTTTCGGTGCTCATAAAGGCCCGCAATTGACAGGTCAATGCGTTGGCGAAATCGACTCGAGCTAGTGCATTGATTAATTGAATAGAATAAGGAAATCTAAGTACTCGGTTGTTTTTTCACGCTAGCCGTACTAGACACGACACAGAAACAACGGTAAATCGCAGCTCTCCGCCACTGCCGGCCAAAAATTTTATCTATGAAGAGTGCAAACCCCAGCTACCAGCAAACAAATTGAACTTTTGGGGATTTAACGTGGCGGAGGTACACACGCGCTACGAGGCGCACCGTAGCGGACGGCCCCGTAACTATACAGGCCACCTGGGAATCTTAACGTGCGCTAAATTTTGAAGCCGGGCAGTTTTCGTTTCTCGTTTGTACCACAGTGAAAATCCTTAGCCACTAAAACACCGCGGCGAGTCAAGAAGCAAACAAAAGAATAAAAAACCTGGAATTCGGCGACTACTATATTTGTGCGTCTTCGAATGAAACGTTTTCAAGCTTGAGGTTAAACCCACAGTGACTCAACTCGTATGCGCACAGCAGCGGAACGGCCTGAAACAAGCTTAATCATAGGATATAAATCCTCTCCTCTTCCCAGCTTTCCCCCGGCGTTTTTGTTATTACGCTTCCATCAGAAAAACAGGCCAAGCGGGCGCCTGAACACTCCGGGTATTTCCGCACTTTCTTTGCATATTGATTTCCTTTCGTATTGCTTTTGTAAACAACAAGCTGAAACTAGGCTTACGTACGAATTCGGTGCCGCCTTTCGTATCTTTAGTCGTCGTCGTGCGTATCGCCCAAATTCCCAGACCCGCCTTGCCTTGTTAAAACCCGACTACGTCTTCAAACCTCCCACGGCGCCCACTTGTTTGGCGCCGTAAGAAGTTCTCCTGGGTATACGGTCCCTCGCGCCTCCCACCAACCTGTCTAGAATGCGTGCGAAAAGGAGAGCACAGGCAGAGGAGTAACGTATAACGGTGGTTTTAACGCCACCAATCCATTCAAACAGACTTTCCCTCCATTTTTCCCTCTCACGTCAAACCCTAGCAACCAAACTTGTCTTTAGATTCTGTGTAGACAAACACTGCCTCCCAAGAATAATGGCGTCCGGCGTGATTGTTTGACAGGTGAGAGGCGCTGCAACGCTAAGGCATTGCTGTCTATGTGTTGTTGCACTTGTCTTTCCTCTGGACTCTTTCACCATGTTCCAGGTCGCTCCCTTCCTTTCCCTGCATCCCTTCTTCTCCTCGCGGAAAGTGGGGTGGAGCGACTCGAGCAGGAACACGGGAAAAAGAGGGAATCGATTTTCCCTTCGCCATCCGACGTTCCCGTCGACCTGGCCTGGCCGTAAAGAAGGCACCGCCGCAGTGCAGCGCATATGTATCGTGGTGAGAGACACGGAAGTCGGAAACGGTATATTCCCTTTCCAAACGGCAGCCAGCAGCAATTCGGTTATTACGTTCCTCCTGTTTCTATTTTTTTATTGTTAGGAGGCGTGATTTTTCTACGCCGTAACAACGGCGTCATATCCACCACGCCTCTTTTGTTGATAAGAGAAAGAAGCATAAAAATTACCAAAAACAGGGTTCTAAGCTAAAAACGGTGCTAAACAGAAGCGCAGAGTGAAATATGTTTTGAGAGGAGGTTGATAGCAATGTATCAACGTAGGTGGCAGCTAAGGTTTTTCGGTACCTATACTTGAAAAGCGTGGACACGCAGGGGTTAAGGGAGACTGGAAGGCTAACGACAAAATATGGAAAGAACAGTGGAGAATCCAAAACAGCCAAGGTAACCAAAAAAGAGGCAAGGCAAATAGAAAGGAATAAATGGAGACAAAAAATGGAAGCTAAAACATGGTTAGAGAAGTACAGGGCTGAGAAACTGGACAGCAGAAAGGAAAATTTCTATGATCATTTCCACGGCAGTGTTTTGCTTCTTGAGGCTAGAGCAGGTTGCTTGCAAACTAGGAGCATTGTGGAGAAGTGTTCACAAAATGACGGGGTATGAGTGGCCTGCGGAAAATAAATGGAAACTATGCGGCACATATTGTTAGAATGCGAGGGTACCTATCCAAATCTACATGGGAAAATATTCGGCTTCCAGAAGCCCTATAAATTAAGCATAGCACAGAGGAAGTTAATTCGAGACGGTCGAGGCGACAAAAAGAAGATTAGAATGCTAGTGGACGAAAAGCAGAAAGGGGAATATTGCCTAGGACAGTTACCACCTGTAACAAAAAAAAAAAAGTACTTTGTGCCTAATAAGCTATTGTGCGTGCCCTAAGCAGCGCTAGTATTAAACCAAGAGTATAAAACATATGCATATTAGCCTTTTTTGGTAAGATGACACGTCATTTCCCCGCTACAAAGAGGAAACCAATAGCGATCATCAATCATCATCATCTAAGAGCTGCTTGGTGCAAAAGGAAAGGGGAGGTCCCGCACGTTCCCATAGTCGAAAGAACGTTTCACGTTTTTTTCAGCCAATGTTTTTGTACTCAATTTTTCACCCACGTTGCTTCCCGTCTAGTTTGCGCAACAGGCTGTAGAAGACCGCGGGAAATTTAATTCTCGAGTCCGCAGGGCGAGTGAGCACACGCTATTCGAACATTCTCTCTGGAATCTGAGTGTACGCAAATGGTCGCGTACAAATTCGGAAAAGAAAATGCAAAAGGCGTCACCTCCTTTCTTCAGGTCTGAGAAATGATACTGGTCTTAAGAGGAAAAAAAAGTAAACAGTGCGTTTTCGAGTGGAACTTGATACTCATTTCCAAAACACCCCTCCACTCATTCGCGAGTGGTCGCGACGACAGAGCTATACTTGGTGTCAGGCCATTTATTGCAGTTTATTCTGAATTTAGAGGAGACAGAAAAATGCTATCGACAAGCAGGAGTTGCACACAATAAGCATTCACACACAGCAGTTTTGAACAGCAGTCCAGAACTCACGTATAATTGCACGTATGAGTGGGACAAACGGGAACTTTTAAAGACGATTAGCAACGTTAACAGTAAGCATACTTGGTTAAAGGGACCTCCAAGTTAAAATGTAAACTTGGCTACGCAGAGCTCTTATAAAGTGCAATACTACATTTAAGTTTCGCCGAAAATCCGCCGCTCTCCCTCGGTTTACGCCACATCAAGAATCCAATGCACTGTTTCATTACCTTTACTTCTAAACAACGCGGTGATCACCAGCTGTGGAGTCGAACTCGCGACCACACTGGCTTAACCCCTTTGCCACCCAACCACCGCGAAATATAATGAAGTGAAAAACAGCACCCCGGCCACTCCTTCCATGTTGTAGTAAACACGCGATGCCCGCAGGGGCCACACCAAACAACGCACCGGCAATCGCGCGGAGGTCGGCTGTTTATACACGTAGCGGGCGTTGATGGCCGCGGCCCGATCGGGCTCCCTACGGTGCCTCCCTCCGGTCCCATTTTTATTCATTTCCCTCCTGTTTCCCCATGTCCCTCTTTTTCTGCTCATCGTGGCTTTTCATCTGGCTGTCGGCCCGCCTGGCTCGTGCCTTTCCGCAGCACCCCACGCGTACGATGCTGCGAGAACACAGGCGCGTAATCGCGGGTAGTACCAGCCGCTGCCCACGTATGCCCGCTCGAGGCTAGACACCAAGAAAGACGCTCCAGGATATGTGTCTGTAGCTCGTGTGAGGCTAGCAATAAAAAGGGAGTGGCAGTATGCACGAATTCGTAGCAGAAGAGTCCAGGCTTCCGTTAGAAGCGCGCAATCAAGCCAGCGTTGTCTTACGCCCATGGCGGAGCTGAGATCGGCCATCTCAAATAGGTTATTACGATGGCAAGGCACGTCCACTCTGACGCCCCAAAAATGGTCAAACTTTGCACCTACCCTTGCGAAAATGCGATAGTGTGACGCTCTAAAATATAAATGACTGAGTTCGTAAATAATGGGTTTTTTCTCAATATTGTTTATGTGAGGCAATGAAATTAGTGAATACTTTCACGCCATGGCGCGAAAACAGGCTACTCTGCAGTTGAACGGGCCTTTGTTGTATCAACTTTGGCGAAACCGACCAGCCGCGGTGGCTCAGTGGCTAAGGCGTTGTGCTGCAGAGCACGATGACGCGGGTTCGATTCCCGGCCGCGGCGGCCGCTTTTCTGGTGGAGGCGAAAAGCAGAAACGCCCGTGGGTACGAGATTTCGGCGCACGTTAAAGATCCCCAGGCGGTCAAAATTCATCCAAATTAGTCCACTACGGCGCGCCGCATCGCCTGCGTTGCGTAGGCGCGTTAAACCCTTCAATCAATCAATCAATCAATCAATCAATCAATCAATCAATCAATCAATCAATCAATCAATAATCAATCAATCAATCAATCAATCAATCAATCAATCAATCAATCAATCAATCAATCAATCAATCAATCAATCAATCAATCAATCAATCAATTTGGTGTAATCATGGAAATGCCCACGTGTGTTACTATATTCGGGTGTAACTTAAGGACCACAACTGGAGTTGCACCGACGCCTCATCACCGCAGCCCGATGTTCCTCCGCGCTGCGCAAATAGTGCGATAGCGCGAGTATGTTGAACGCGAAACGACTCATTTGTGATATCTTTTGTATTTAATCTACCCGCAAACTACGGAAGCTACGATAAACAAGTTACGTGAGGAAGCGCAGACGATGCCACGGATTAAGCGCAACGCCTTTTTAAAATGCGGGCGTGCGCGTTGACATCCGGGTCCATGGCTTGGGCGGAGTGGTACACTACATGAGTAATTGCCCTTCTTAACTTGTTCCCGAGTGTATATCACCAAAATCTAAATCTTCCCTAACACCTATTTATGCGCCATCACCGAAATACATACGTGCCCACGTGCACAGGTACCACCTCCCAAATTTTTAATAATATAGCAGCAGCGACGACCGAACGACATGCTAGCGCCTTATCACGGTGTTCACTGGCGAAACAGGAGAGAGTACGCGCACGCGCATGGAACTAGCTGGCGTGTGGAGCGTCGTCTGCTCTGCTGTTCTCCTCAGGGCAACACACCCCCTGTGTGTCTAATCTTGCAAGGCCGTTTCGCTACCGCCATAGGTAGCTAAGCAGCGTGGGGAACAAGATTTTATTTCTATGAGATTTTTTATTTATCGCATTATATCGTGCAGCGGCCTGAGGCCATTCCGGCCAGAAAACGCATCCTGTTACACTTTTATTTATCCTTCCAGTGGCCCTCCTGACGCTGTGCGGGGCAAGTGATCCGAAAGTAAAATCATACCCACATTTGATATGCGCATGAGCTTCAAATAGCCACGGTTTCTCGTGAAAAAAAGTCAGATGAAGTGGCGGGGGCTGTACCACTCAAGGAAACAGCGTAGCAGACGACAATCATACAGCAGATACAGCCCTACGCACGTGCGCGTACTCTGGCCTATTTCGCTGCTGAACACCGTGATAAGGCGCTGACATGCCGATCGGTCATCGCTCCCGCTATATTATTTAAAATTTGGGCAGCTGTACGCTCGCGCACTCTGACACGCCATTCTCACAAACCGGTGTTTCCATGATGTTCAAGACATCAGCCACCAACCCGAAATAAATAGTCTGGTAGGACCACTCCGCGGCAGCGCTGTCTTTTTAGCTCGCGCTATTGGGTGCTTCAGAGCTAATATATCTCCAATTCCTTAGTACTGCGCTAGGGAAAAGAAAGAAAAATCGAAACCCCCGCGGGCTTACGCGCGGTGGAGGCTGCCGCGCTTCTCTTAACGCAATCAGTGGCGATAACCTACCTGGTAGCCACACGGTACCATTCGTGCCATTCCTTTCCCAGGGGTGGCTGCAATGGTGCATGTTGTACCACGTGTGGGTGCTCGTGCAATCAATTTGCGCCAAAACACGAACGCGCGTGCCGGCACGGCGTGTTCTCAGTCTCTGTTCGACCGGTCAGAAAAAAATGAAGAGGAGAGTAGTAGCGGGAAAGGAGTCAACGTAGGGCGAGCGAGGACTTTCGCTGTGGACCTGCCAGTTTGCTTTTCCCCTCGTCCGTCGTTTTCCTCCACCTCACACTCCTACGAAGGCGCATGCCCGGGCTTCGCGTTGCGGTGCACGTCGCTCTACACTTACACTGCCGTTTGCCACTGTTGTTTGTTGCTCACGAGGCTAGCTACAAAGGCTTGTTTATGTTGTGTATGATTGCATTGAAAATGAGGGAAAGATGCACTGCGGATGTTATTGTCTCCCCGATCTCGGCATCCAACCGACGATACTGCAGTACGGCCGAACCAGGGGCGGCGTTAACCGTTGTTGGTGTTTGCGGGCGTCGCTAGTGTGGCTCTGAAACGCATGTAGGTAACACGACCTTGCTGCTGACGCCAGCATAAATGTGCTGATAAGGAGGTGGAAATGCGTTCGATGTGGGGAGGGCGAGGAAAGATAAGCAAGTGGGGATGGCTGTGTCTTTGTGAGCAACACAACGACCATATACTCGACATATTTCTCTTCGCCTTTCTACCTGACGGACACCCTAACACCAGCACATTGACTCAAATCAACGAAGCTTCGTCGTCATGGTCCCGATTTATTTTTCCAGTGAAGCTATACTTTTCGAACGGAGATTCGCAGCTACGCTCCACGGAGGGACGCTATTGCCTAAGTATTGTTTTTTACCAACCCTTTCTAAAGAAACTTAAAAGAAGCGCGAAAGCCTCGTGACATCAAAACTGCGTTAAACGTGTGTCAAAACCTTCGCTAAAAGTTAGTTCAACCTTCGCTGAAAGCGTGTCCAACCGGACGTCAATCCTCCAAAGACCCAAATTGCAAGCGATGAGCCAGTTTAGAACCTATCGGATGATTTTTCGCGCTCTGAGTAAACACATCTACGAACGATCTAAATGCATGCCGATACGTGGTTTATGAGATAAAGGTATACTATTGTACTCCTTCTTCATCATCAATGCGTGTATTGTCTTATCTAAAACGTTTACTTTATCGCGATTTTCAAGTAACCGTTTTGACACAATGGAAGCCTGGTTTCGCGCACGCACCATGTGTTTAGAAATGCTAGCAGAGCTTTTTGGTCGACCAACCGGTCTATGGGAAGATGCATTAGTTTGTTACCAGGACGCTGCAGGGGCCACTAAGAAAGCTTTCGCTTTAATAATTGTAACGAAGAAATGCGCAGCTTTAAAGGAGACAAGAGGAGGCATAGTAATCATAATACAATATAAACTGAACCTTTTACCTTCTTTCGACAGAAACAAATCTGATGTCTCCTTGTGGTTTAATTTGTTTGGCTAATAAGCGAACTCCGTGCAGTTCTTAAGAGCGGAGCTGTTGTACAAGCCGTAAGTTCGGTGTTGAAGGAGACGATTACGCATTGACGGCCCAGGGTTTCCGGCCCGCGCAGTGGATTCAGCAAAAAAAAAAAAAAAAAAAAAAGCTTAGCGTGCGATACCGCGACTAGCACCACGACGATATCGTTGCATATGCCGATGACTACAACTAGAACAGTGAGAATCAACGACAGACCGTGTCAATAAACAATTTCAAACTTGTACAAATGCGTAGTAATGTGTCCTTCAGAGCTCACGTATAATGAAAATCTGGAGCTTCACTATGGTTCAAGCTTCGCCAGTTGAGCTGGTGGAAGTACAGAATGCTGGGAACGACTTTCCATCCACCGCTAGCCATGAAGAAAGCGACGACCTCTTCGATGCATAGGACGACGATTACTAGCACCGCAACTATGCAAATAAACAATGATACTGATTGTGGGGTTTAACGCGCCGACGCAACGCAGGCGATGAGGCGCGCCGTAGTGGAGGGCTCCGGATTAATTTTGACCACCTGGGGATCTTTATCGTGCGCCGAAATCTCGTACACACGGGCGTTTTTGCTTTTCGCCTCCATCAGAAAAGCGGCTGCCGCGGCCGGGAATCGAACCCGCGACCTCGCAAATGAAGAATGATACTGAAACTACACTATGTGTCCGGCAACGCTCCCCTACAACAGCTTCGCCATTTAACACTTGCGCGAGAGTGGAAGCATCGCTGAATACTTTTTTTCGGGTGACCTTTGTTCTATTCTCCACCTCTCTGAACGACTGTAGCATATCAGCAGTTGTATGATTTCCATACCGTCTAGGTAATTTGAAAAAGATTTTTATAATTTGACAAAAGCTTCATAATGCCCAGCCCAACCAAATTCCTCGCACGGTACTTCCTAAAAGCAGTGCTTTGCCATCTGAACCACACTACTTCGTTGGCACATAAATAAAAAAAAAAACGTTCACCTACTTCGCGAATTGAGCCGGCTAACATTTGAACCACCAGATAACTAAGATTCGTCAAATAACGGGAAAACTGCGTCTTCACCGCGCTGTTAAACAAACAACCTCCCCGCACTTACCAAATCTAGGATAACCCAGCCGCGTCTGCTAAGGACCGCCATTGAAGTGATCAAGAGAGGTTGAGGAGTACCAGCGGAGGCGGTCAGTTTCAAGAGTGCCACACCGCGTTGTCCGTCGGGCGTACTTCCCCGCAGTGACGTGGCTCCTGGATGACTGAGCCGTGCGCGTTAATCTGCATCGGTTTCAGAAAGGCGGTGGAGCCGCTTTCGCACGACTCAGCGAGTCCGCGACGAGCTTTACCGTCAGCTTCACCGCGCTCTCGGCGAGACGGAAGAGCGGCTTCCCAACACCCTCTCCCATCCCGACACTTTCCGAACTCTCCCCGTTACTCCATCCCCGTTCGGGGTCTCTCCCGTATCACTCGCGAGTCTTGTGGAGAATCGCAGTTTGTTTGGGAGCAATGGTGGACAGAAAGGAAGGCCCTGGCGGCACCTTTGCACAGCGAAGCGCACGTTGAAATTCTGCTACTTTGTACATTTTGTTTGTCGAGGGTGGAAGGGGAGACCAGCTTCTCTACATCTCTGGCTTCTTGTTTCAAAAGCCTCATCTCAACGCAATTTCCTTTTTACTTCACCGTTCTCTTTCACTATTCCACCTCATTTTTCCTTTACCCTTCACCAAATAAATAGTGCGAGTAACAGATCGCCTTCGGGAAAACAGAATTGGGAAAACAGAATCGTGTCCGGTAAAAAGTGCAAACTCTCATGGTTAGATTGCCTGCTCCCGCGGAGCCCCGCCACTTCCGTTTCGAGAGCTCTCCTGGCCTCCCGTGGGCCGGCGGTTTTCACGCGCGTGTGTGAGTGTTGCTTATCTGTTTCCACTGGAAACAAAACGCTCATGCATCGCGCATTCAACGAATAACAACGATTAATCTCACTAGGGGCCTCTCTGAAAGGTACGCACTCTGTGACAAATAAACAACCCGCACACACGCGCGTGAAAGCCGCCTGCGTACGGGAGGCCAGGAGAAATCTCGAACCGGCGGTAGCTGACGACGTACCCATGAGCCTTTGTGCTTTTTACCGGTCACCTATACAGCGCTGCCGATTCTCTTCTCGCCTCCTGTGTGCGTGTTTGTTCCATCACCTTGAATAATTTTAGAGCCAATTCCTTCTCAGCGGGCAATTAACAGCCTTGCCAATGTCCGCAAATAAATCCTGTCATCGAGTATGGCCCAAACTTGTGACGTTCCTTCCTAGTAAAGCGAGACTTGACGGTGGGGACGTAAGACGACAAACGGGCTTTGCAGTGGGGGAGGTAAGATGTCTCTTACCGTACCCCCAAGGAAACGCGTGTGCACACACGCCTGCAGTACCACACCCAGAGACTGTGCGTAAAACATTGTAACCAGCGTGCCTCACTCCTCGTCTCCGCCGCCATTCTTCTATACTACTTCACGTAAGCATGAAAAACCCGCCCCTTTGATTAAGAGCAGAGAGTAGTAATGCAAGTTGAGGTGTATAAGTTGAGTGGGACCGCAGAACAAGCCGGCCAATATATCTTCTTCCTGTGGAACACATTACACGGCGTCCATAGTGCGCCTATATATCCCCATCTAAATTTTAAAGCGAAGCTCTTAAACGGTTCAATGCGGTTCAGAAGTGTCGTAACCGAGTGTACAAACACGAAGGAAGCTCACACCAACGCGCAAGAGTTCATGGCAGCTAAGCTGTACGCAACCTTCACGACCGTCACGAAGGTTTAGGTCAACGATTGCAGCCGATTTGCTGCTTTTTCGCTGCTGCAACGACCTTGACTCTGTCATAGTTGCTGCAAGTGTGAGCTTCCTTCGTGTTTCTGGAAGTGACCGTCAAGGCTTCCAATCAAGGAAGTTACAATCAAGGGTGAACAAGGCTTCCATATGGAAGCCGAAACGTCTTTTTAGCCTTTTTAACTAAACCTTTGGTCGGCGATATCCATTTTCTTCTAGTATGACAATCATCATATCTTCTTGTAGGGGAACGCGTCTTTTTCGTTCCGAGCATGTGTAGCCGCGGTTACGGCGAATGCTGGAGCTTTTCTTTTTAGCGGCCCGCAATCTTGGCCAATCTCTCTCAGCTAATGGGTATGCTTGGCTTGACAAATGTGCGCAGGGGACACTGGGTGGTCGTCGCGATGCACGCACAGACGAGCGCTAGGCATTTTCAGGGTTTAGTTAACGGCTGGGCGGTCATCGCGAGGCCCGGGTTCACGTGCACGGGCTCGGCAATTTTGGGGTATTTTTAACTGCGGACACACAAAAAAATCACGATTTGCTAAGCAGCTTCGCAGTTAGAAGAACCCAAGCAGCACAAGTTAGGTTAAATAACCACGGCTTAAAGCGCGCAGTGCTTAATTTTTATTGCAAGCAAACACTAACACTGTTGGAGATTTCTATGTGTGTTTGCGAACAAACGATCGACTCACACGCAACCTGCAGTTCCGAGTGGCGTCCGCGACAGGACGCACAAGCAGTTAATAAACTACTGAAGTGACATTGTGCGAACAGAACACTCGCAGCTTCCAGCAGACAGAAGCATTAAGCGAGACTAACGTTTTATTGCCGCGGATAGCTCGGAAAAAGCTACCGCGGGAAAGGAAAAAAAAGTGACAGCAAGGTAGTGCTCTCACGTTGTTGCCCATTTCGGGCCTCGGACTTCCCCGCAGCATACAGTGGCTGTAGCTCGGGCGATAAAAAATGACGATTAGGCCATTTTCGAGCGCTGCCGTATTTTAAGCACCTTCTTTTTGTTAGCCCAAGGATAAAGCCCCCCCCCCCCCCCCCCCCCCACCCCCCCCACGCACGCTCGAGAGAAAGAGGCCCCACAAACGTATCCGTATCTTTATGGAGGCACAAACTGCTCTTCCGCAACAAACGAAGTAGCACAGAGCACAACGTTTCAACGCCTTTCCCTACGGAGGATGTACGGAGAGCCATTACGGTGGCGGCAGTATTCCTGCGTCACCCTTTATTTAATCTTTTCACGCTCGGCTGCGCTTTCTCGGGCGCGCCAGAGGCGCTTTGCTTTTCCCGGGCGAGATAACATCAAAATGCTAAACTGTCCCTTCAGCCGTGCTCCCTTAATGTCCCTATAGAATAGCCGGCTCTTTGTGTTGGAAACGGTGGCGCTGCGATCTCTAGGGGCTAAAGGAGTTGGGAAACGAGTTGAAGGTGAAAAATACTAGGATGTCTAACGGGAGTTGAACGCCTCTTAGCAGGCTAGCCAGACTTTAAAATGTTTACCCAAAGCGCTTCATGCAGGCTGACTACAATGCGTTGTTAGACCCAGTCGGCATACGCACGTTACGTTAATGGATAAACACAGATATGTGTATTTGTTCCCGTCACGAGAGCTCGAACGGTAGAAAACTTAAGAAATGGCGTGCTATAACTTCTACAGAATAGTTGAATGAGCGAAGAGAGGGATAGCGTCCCAGAGCACCTGATATACGTGAGAGAGAGATAGAGAGAGAGAGAGAGAGGAGATGAAGAGAGAGAGAGAGAGAGAGTGGAGATACGAGAGAGAGAGCGAGAGAGTTGAGACGAGAGAGAGAGAGAGAGAGAGAGAGAGAGCAAACTTTATTGTACAAGGGATGTAGGTCGAGGTGCTGGCTGCGGTATTCAGTTCACCGGGTCCACGTAATTTTGAACTATGCTTGTGCAGATCTGGAGTATATTGCCGCGAACCATACATTGGGTTTGTTTATTTGTGTTTTGCTTTTACCGCCCGGCAGGCGGTCTGTGTTATCTCCGTGACAAGGGAAGCGCGTGTTCCATTCTTCTTTCTGTGCCGCCATGTGTTATCTGTTGTGATAGGAGAGCATTCCGATTTACGTGAACAGCCGGAATAATCTTCTTGCATCTACCAATGTTCTCGATGCGATCGATGGTTCCAGAACCACGCGCGCCGAAAGATAAAAGCCTGCAGAGCAGACGCCGGGGCATTCGATTCTGCGACGCTCTCCGACGCACGTAACGTCACTTTGTTGACCACTGCTCGCCGCCTCTGTATTCTTTTCAGTTGTTAGGGAGCACAAGTTCGCTCCAATAAACTTGTTTCTTTTCCAAACAACTGCTTCGTCCTTGGCTACGTGACATCTGGTGGAGGTGCTGGGTACGCACCCTTCATGCCCACTACAACCTCTGGAAGCCGCCAAGGCCAGGTCCAACAAGAGCCAGCCTCCGCGTGCAAGATTTACCACCCGAGTTCGGTCTACTGCCGGAGAAGACGAAGACGAAGAAAAACGTCGCAACCAGCACCATGCTCAACCAAGCCAATCCTCCTGTCGTTCTGCAGCAGCCACGGGAACCGCCATCATTCCGAGGAGCCCCCGCAGAAGACCCAGAAGAATGGTTGGAGAAACTGGAGCGCGTCCGGAAGTTCAACAGGTGGGACGACGCAGCAGAAACGTTCCGGCACGTTTTCTTTACTTGGAAGATTCGGCTCGCACTTGGTTCGAGAACCACGAGAGCTCCTTGACAAACTGGGCTCAGTTCAAAAGCGAGTTCACTAAGACCTCTCACTACCGTCGTGCGAAAGAAAGAGCCGCCCTTTTGTTGGAAACGCGCACGCAACACCCCAATGAAGGCGTCTTGATCTTCGTTGAGGAGATGAAGCAGGCTATTTCGCCGCGCGGATCCCGAAATGACGGAAGAAAAGAAGTTGCGCTTCTTAATGCGCGGAGGTGAAGGAGGAACTGTTTGCCGGACTTGTCCGAAATCCGCCCAAAACCGTCGCCGGAATTCGTTACCGAAGCCAAGCACCATTGAGAAAGCCCTCGAGATGCGTGCTAAGCAGTATGACCGCAACTTTGTTGGCGCGGCCAATGCGAACGACTTTGGCAGCACGCGGATCCCGGCCGACCAGCCTACGCGAGACTATCCCGCGAAATAGTGAGGGAGGAGCTGCGGAAACTGCTCCGACGCCGCCGCAACCACAAGTCGCTTCTCTTACCGACGTCATTAGAGAAGAAGTGCAGCAAGCGCTGGGAACTTCAACGACGCCAGTAGCACCTCGCGAGCCGCAAGCCATGACCTACGCGGCTGCTGTACATCGCCCTCGCCCACCTGCACCCTATCGTCACGAGGCTCCGTACCGTCGTCCCCTCTCGCCGGCCCGACCACCTGCGGCGCAACCCCCTGCCCCAAGGAAGACCGACGTGTGGCGAACGTCAGACAATCGTCCGCTGTGCTACCACTGCGGAGAGGCCGACCACGTCTACCGTCGCTGCCCCTACAGGAGGCTCGGTTTGCGAGGGTTCTCCGTCGACGCACCCCGCCCCCGAACTGGCCAGCGCCCATCGGAGATCGAAGAGTACCTGTCCAACACCAGCCGTCGACCAGCAGGTTTCAACCGTTCGCCGTCGCCCTACCCATACCAATCGCCGAACCGCCGTAGCAACGCTGACTTCGCCCGTGGAAGGTCCCCCAGCCCACGCGGGGAAACTAAAAGCAGCAACTTCTGGAGGTGAAGTTGCTCTACGGCGAAAAACTGGAAACCCTCCAACGACGCAAGGACGCGTGAAGACAATGATTCACGACATGCCCTCATCAAGACGACCCGACCTAACCCTGACGAGACTCCCGAACACGACGACAGCTATACGCCGCGACGCGTACCCGACCTGACCGAGACGTCCGTTGAGACTGAGACGACGACAACGACGACGCACAGTGCCCGACCGCCAACACGCACAAGCCGAGATACGACGCCCCGACGAACCCGGAACTCGAGGAAGACTGCGTCTGACGTCAAGGTGTCCATCGACGGCTTTGACGTAGTCGCCCTCGTAGACACGGGAGCTGACTATTCGGTAATGAGCGGACCATTTGCGTCTAAACTGAAGAAAGTTATGACCAGATGGGATGGTCCGCACATACGCACAGCAGGAGGCCACCTCGTGACGCCAAGTGGAACGTGCACATCGCGCGTCACCATAGACGCACGACGTACCCTGCGGTGTTCGTCGTTTTGCCCAACTGCTCCCGCGACGTAATTCTCGGAATGGACTTTTTGACGGACAACGGCGCAATAATCGATCTGCAGACGAAGTCGATAACTTTTTCCTGCGACCACTCCATGACGCCGGAATCGAACCCGAACACCGTGCAGCTGTAAGGATCGCCGATGATCACGTCACCCTGCCACCCCGCGCAAGCTTGATGATCACCGTCCACTGTGAAGGTGCTGCTCCCGACGTCGACGCTATCGTGGAGAGTGACCAAAGGTTGCTTCTTGACCGCGGTGTGTCTGTCGCAAGAGGCATTGCACGGTTTAAGCAGCGCAAATCCCACGTTTTGGTCACCAATTTCACCGAGGAGTACCAGCATTTAAACAAGGGCGCTGCAATTGCGTTCGTCGAAGAAATGCAACAAGCAAGCGACGTGTTAGCAGTCGCCGACTTTGAACGCGCACCCGACGATACCACCAAGCTTCCGCACCCCTTCGACGTGAATCCGGCGCTACCGCAAGATGAAAGGAACAAGTTATTGGCTTTGCTGCGTCGCTACAGCGAGTGTTTTCGTCGAACTCAAAGTTACGTCAAACACCTCTGGCGAAGCACCGGATAATAACCGAGGATGGAGCACGACCTACCCGACAGTCACCGTACCGCGTCTCTTCCACGAGCGTGAAGCCATCCGGACTCAAGTCGACGACATGCTCAACGGCGACATTATACAGCCATCGAAAAGTCCGTGGGCTGCGCCGGTCGTACTCGTGAAGAAAAAAGACGGCACACTGAGGTTCTGCGTTGACTACCGGCGATTGAACAAGATCACCAAAAAGGACGTGTACCCCCTGCCACGAATCGACGACGCCCTCGACCACCTCTGCCATGCGAGGTACTTCTCATCGATGGATCTGAAGACAGGCTACTGGCAAATTGAAGTGGACGAGAGAGATCGAGAGAAGACTGCATTCATAACCCCGGATGGCCTATACGAGTTCAAGGTGATGCCGTTTGGGCTATGCACGGCACCAGCAACGTTTCAAAGAGTCATGGACACTGTGCTAGCTGGCCTGAAGTGGCACACCTGCCTCGTATACCTCGACGACGTTGTGGTATTCTCCCGGACTTTCGACGAACACCTCGCAAGGTTGCAGTCTGTACTCGAGGCCATTCGTACGTCGGGGTTAACGCTGAAGCCTGAAAAGTGCCGCTTCGCGTACGAGGAACTGAAGTTTTTGGGCCATGTCGTCAACGCCGCGGGAGTCCTGCCTGACCCGTTGAAAACTTCAGCCATAGCGAACTTCCCAAGGCCGAAAGATAAGAAGGGCGTGCGCAGGTTTCTTGGACTGTGCGCATACTACCGGCGCTTCGTCGCAAACTTCGCACGCATTGCAGAGCCGCTCACGCGCTTGACGAAAGACAGCACCCCTTTCAGCTGGGAAGACGACCAAGAAAAGGCATTCTGCGAGCTGCAAAAACATCTGCAAAGCCCGCCCGTGCTCGCGCATTTCGACGAAAACGCCGAAACGGAAATACACACGGACGCCAGTGATATAGGCTTGGGTGCCGTCCTTGTCCAAAAACAAAGCGGGTGCGAAAACGTAATCGCCTATGCCAGCCGTGGTCTGTCGAAGGAGGAGAAAAAAACTACTCTGCCTCCGAAAAAGAGTGCTTGGCTATTATATGGGCCATTTCAAAATTTCGCCCATACGTGTATGGCAGACCGTTCAAGGTTGTGAACAGACCACCATGCGCTGTGTTGGCTCGCCAATTTGAAGGACCCCTCTGGCCGTCTTGGGCGGTGGAGTCTGCGCCTGCAAGAGTTCGACGTTACAATCGTCTACAAATCCGGGAGGAAACACTCCGACGCCGACTGCCTGTCCCGCGCCCCTGTCGACCCGCCACCACAAGACTCCGATGAAGACAGCGCGTTCTTCGGGGTTGTTACGGAGAGCGACCTAGCCGCCCAGCAGCGTGCCGACCCCGACTTGCGCGTAATGATCGACTACCTCGAAGGACGAAACGTCGCCGTGCCTAGAGCGTTCAAGCGTAACTTACCAGCATTCAGCCTTAAAAACTCCGTCCTCGTGAAGAAGAATTTCAGCCCCGGAACAAGAACGAATTATCTACTTGTCATCCCCGCAGATCTTCGTGACGAAATTTTGGAAGCGTCCCACGACGACCCGTCTTCCGGACATCTCGGCACAGCTCGCACTATTGCAAAAATTAAGGCGAAGTACTTCTGGCCCCGCCTTACATCCGACGTCACCCACTACGTTCGGAGTTGCCGGGACTGCCAGCGACGAAAAACGCCGCCGACAAGACCCGCCGGACTTCTGCAACCGATCACCGTCCCGTCGAGGCCCTTTCAACAGATTGGAATGGACCTCCTAGGCCCGTTCCCGACGTCACGATCGCAGAACAAGTGGATTGTCGTAGCGACAGACTACATGACGCGCTACGCAGAGACCGCCGCTCTTCCGCGGGGGACTGCACAAGAAGTCGCCAAGTTCTTTATAAACCAAGTTGTGCTGCGACATGGAGCCCCTGAAGTCCTAATCACGGACCGCGGAACGGCCTTTACCGCGGAGCTGATGCAAGGAATCTTACGCTACAGCAACACGGATCACCGAAGAACGACGGCGTACCACCCCCAAACGAACGGACTAACGGAACGTCTGAACAAGACGATTGCGGATATGCTGTCCATGTACGTCGACGTTGAACATAAGACTTGGGACGAAGTCCTCCCGTATGTCACGTTTGCGTACAATACAGCGACGCAGGAAACTACGCAGATGACACCGTTCGAGCTTGTCTACGGAAGACGACCGACTACGATGCTCGACGCCATGCTTCCGCATCTAGAAGACGACGACCTCAACGCCGACGTCCAAGGATACCTTCAACGTGCGGAGGAGGCCCGCCAGCTCGCTCGAGTTCGTATAAGGGACCAGCAGCTGGTGGATGCCGGCCGCTACAACCTCCGACGCCGAGACGCCGAGTACCGCCCAGGGGACCGTGTGTGGGTTTGGACTCCCATCCGACGACGCGGACTCAGTGAGAAGCTTCTGCGACGGTATTTCGGACCCTACAAGATTCTACGACGTGTTGGCCAACTTACCTACGAAGTGATCCCCGATGGTGACTCCGGCACATCACGACGACGTACGCGGCCCGAAGTCGTCCACGTGGTTCGCTTAAAACCTTTCTACGGACGATGACGAACTTTTATTTTTATTTTCGGACTGTCGCTTATGTTAGCATCGGGTCGATGCACTCTTAGAGGGGGGGGTAATGCCGCGAACCATACATTGGGTTTGTTTATTTGTGTTTTGCTTTTACCGCCCGGCTGCGCCGGTCTGTGTTATCTCCGTGCCAAGGGAAGCGCGTGTTCCATTCCTTCTTTCTGTGCCGCATGTGTTATCTGTTGTGATAGGGAGAGCATTCCGATTTACGTGAACAGCCCGGAATAATCTTCTTGCATCTACAATGTTCTCGATGCGAATCGATGGTTCCAGAACCACGCGCGCCGAAAGATAAAAAGCCTGCAGAGCAGACGCCGGGGCATTCGATTCTGCGACGCTCTCCGACGCACGTAACGTCACTTTGTTGACCACTGCTTCGCCGCCTCTGTATTCTTTTCAGTTGTTAGGGGAGCACCAGTTCGCTCCAATAAACTTGTTTCTTTTCCAAACAACTGCTTCGTCCTTGGCTACGTGACAATATGTTGACAGAAAGATTTTTGGGCAGCTTGGATGTTCACTGTCGGTGTGGGAAATAGCCAGAGCCCCAGGAAGTGATCGAGGTGTGGAATTTGGCAAGAGAAGAGAGGGTTGGCTGCATTCCCGATAAGAATGAGGGATGAATGGGTAGGAACAGTCTTGGGCAGTAACTAGCTGCTGGCAACGCGGTACAGGTAACTAGATACATACTTTTTCAGTAACTTGTAGTTACTTTTCATTTAGAGGAAATTGTAACTGTAACGTTGTTACTTTATTGCACAGTAACCTTAAGAGGAAATACCGTTACAGTTATTTCCTGTCTATTATAAAAAATATCCAACAGTAACAGTCGTTAAAAGCCGACCTACAATTCTTGTTTTTTTTTTCAATTTTTTGGACATTCTTCTTCCCCATATCCTCTCCAGCTTTCCTCTTTCCACAACACGGCTCCCCTGGCAGTTTAGGAGGGGAGGTCGCTCAGACGGCTATCTTCCCTGTAGAAGACCGAGGTGGGAGGTCGGTGTTTGAAATGGTTCATTAAAACTTTTCCTTCGTCTTGAGTTGAGCGCGATCAAAAAAAGAAAAAGAAAGGCAATTATATCTCCGCCCGGTATGAAGCTGGTTTTTCTTTACCCCTGTAAAGAAAAACCACTACACAGAGGCCTACCGACAACGGGGCACCCATAAGGACACCAAGGGTGCGTCAAACAAAAAGTTGATGCAATAAAATGAGGCGTACACAACGATTGTTCGTGTTCGGCTTGAGTGTGCTTCTTTTGTGGTTGCCTTCGTCTGGGATTTTACCACATTCAATGTTGACTACCCGCATGCCTTTGTACGTTTCTAATAAGTACTAAACTCTACCGTTTGGTTTCTGATCTATAACATAGTTTGACACGGTAACGGAAAAGTAATGACGTTACTTTTTCACAGTAACTGTAATTGTAACAAGTTACTTTTGAATATTTTGTAAGTGTAACTGTAACAGAGTTATACGTTTTGGGTTAGGTAGCTGTAACACGGTTACTTTTTACTGATACTGTAACATCTCAGGGCTGGGTAGGAAGAACAGGTGGGACAAGAAGGACGACCAGGGCATCAATGGATACAGTGAAGAATGTGATGGAAGGCAGTGAAGGCGCATGCGCCTGCCGAATGACGCACGCAGATGGGGGATGTGGAGGTGTGAGAATGGGGAGGCCTTCTTTTACACGCTGGGCGCGCAAAGAAGGCAGCTTGAAGCGCACTAATGAGTGGGAACCGCCGTGAGGTGGTACAGGGTTGGTCAGGACTTGAGATGAGCAGGGAAAGATACTCAGTCTATATGAGGGTACCGCCATGAGACGAATTTGTTCGGATAGGGAAGAACACTACATTGACTGGCAGTGCTTTAGGGAGGGAGAAAAATGCTTCAGGTATAGCTATAAGTGTGTCAGGGTGACGGACCACCGAAATTTGTTATCCTACGTGAAATTCTTGCTTCTGCCCTTGATTTTCCGCTTGCGCAAAAAAGCTTGAAGTCCGCCGAGACCGAGAGTAGCTCTACATTGGCAGTTGCAGTGAATCGTATGTTTTATCGTACCAGCGCACTCGAAAAGATTCGCACAAAAACAAGTTGCAATCGTCGAACACAGCTACGGCGACTGAAGTGATGATGTGACACTAGGCCACAAATCTCCCCTTTTTATGCCTACTGGGTACGAGATGTTTTGTTACAGCTTTCCTGGGTGTTATCTGAGTTCAAAGGCACTGGTGCCGCCTCAACTTTTTTTCCCCTCCATGACGAAGAAAAGCAGATGCGCTGGGTTCACGTAAAAGCCCGAAGACCGTACCAGGGGACCAACGCGCGCTGCTCGACAGTCACTGTGCCGGAGTAAACTTCAAAGGTAAGAAAACGCGCCGCTGCTCGAACCCAAACCACCTAAACCTATCCAGCTTCAGTTTCTCATCACCGTTAGTTTTAGTCGGGCTCATAAATAATGCTATTGCTGGCGTCCTTTACGTTAGGCCGTGAGCACGAAGATTTTCCTTCATACGGGTAGGCCTCAGAGATTGTCCCGTTTCCTCTTATTCACAGAAGTCCTTGCGCGCAGTGTCCTTTGAAGCACATGGTAAATACGCATAGGGCAGGAACAGGAAGAGAAATCCGCCATGCGCCTACATTGTGCACGAAGCTCAAGCGACTCCCTTTCTAGCTTAATTAGAGTGCAATTAAATTAAGCCCTGCGCTTCTCAATGCGTTTCACCCGGCCTGCGTGCCCTCTTCGCCGCAGCACGACACGCGCGCACTTTTAATTGGAGCGTCTCTCTTGTTTTTCTCTTCGAGCAAAAGTAGGCGCTTTGCGCGGAAATGCGGCGGCGGCGGGGCTTCTTCAAATGGAGCCTGAAGCCCAGCGTTACTATCACCGTTCTCAAAAACTGCTCCCGTTGGGTAGGTTTCTTCTAATGCACCCGGTGCTCAACTGAAAGCACGCTTTACAGTGCGTAAACGAAATCTGGAAAGGCCCTGAATCGGGTCGGGGAGAACGCTCGCGGAAAGCGCTCCCCCCGGAGTGAACTAAACGCGGGAACAGAAAAGATTATCGATAGAAGAAGAAGAAGTAGGGAGGCAGAGTGAAAGAGGGGTGAGACCTAAGATAGGTTCATGGTAGGAAATAGCTAGGGATTTCGCTGTGCGAGTTGACGTAAGACAGCGCTTCTAATAAGTGCGAAGCGGTGGCGGTTCCCGCCACTGCCGGATAACTGTAAGTTTATATTGAAAGTGGTATATTGATTTCTTCGACTAGATGAAGGAATCTCAGACCAAAAGGTGTTTTTGTTTTACATTTCGGCACATGATTTTATTGTGTTCGAGTGGGTGACATTGTGTTCTGTAGCGAACAAAGGACCAATCTTAAGGCAACGCCAGCATAATATATTATATTTCTATTTGGGAAATACCTGCAAAACTTCCATTTCCAGATTGATGTGAGATCATCCCTATAGGAAGGCAAGCCTTGAATACAAAGCATGCCCTCATGACTGCCACTACCCCTCGAATGGCAATAGTTATTTGATGACCATTGGACGGAATCCTGTAATACACGATTCAGTCTACTGGAACTTCAGATCACATCATCGACGAGCAGAACAATTGTTAAATAAATTTCCTACCAAATTCACAGTGCTTGTTATAATGCCCACACACAATTACTCGCGATAAATAAAGTGAGAAGGCCTTCCTGGGCGGAAGAGTTAAAAGATAGGAGCGAAATAAACATTTTTATTGAAAGTCAGTACAGGTACCCATAAAACACAATACATTAGACTTAAAATATGCCAGAATAACCGTGTCGTGAAATGAGACATCATTAAAGGATTTTTCGGAAGCGTGCAAATACGCAGGCGGTATTTAATTCTGACATGGTGCCAACGAATAATTTTGAAGACGATAGTTTTTCTTGGGTTACTTCAACGAGAAAATCTTGGTCTGTCTGTCTGTCTGTCTGACTGACTGACTGACTGACTGACTGTAACACGATCCAGCCACCCGGCCGAAGTGCAACATAAGCTGCACAATAGGTTTATATACCCACAGCCGAATCTAAACGTCTAAGTCTGGTGGCAATGTTCATGCTTGTCAACATTGTTGAACAATAACAAAACATTACGCAAATATGAGGCAGAAAATTAATACATAAATCGTATTTGCAGTATTCCTTTATAACAAATCCATGGACGATTGATTCATATGAAATACTGCATTTAGTGAAAATAAAAACAATTCACTCCGTCACCTGCTGTCGCACGCGCCACTATAGCTTCTAGCGGCATTTTAAGAAATCAAACAGCCACAGTAACGAAAGGTTGCACTAGATAGGTTCCACAATACGCTTGTAACGCACGTGGAGAAGGGCAAAGCGGTTCTATAAACGTTGGGTTAGGGTGCCTCGATTTACACGCGTTTACGCCGTACGGCAGTGCAGGCACCGAGGCACCCGACCTGGAGCAGTGGAACGCGGTAAATGTAAATATACTTTAGCAAAACTCTAGCGCGTTTACCTCGGGACGAGCGTTACGGGAGAAAAACAGCATGAGAGGTGAGCGGGAAAGCGAAGGGAGGCATTTGCTTGGCAAATGTTGACGAAAAACTATCGTCTTTATTCGACATTTGCAACGAAAGGAGCAGACACGTCGCTAATTTTCTTCGACATGTCTTTATTTCTATTTGCGTCCTTTCCCTATTTAGAGCTTGTGATTACGTCTGTGGCTGAGAAGTACGATAACTTTGAAGAAAGAAAGCCTAAAAGACGCCCGAATTTGTCTCCGTCTTGGAGCACTGTTATGTTTCTAAGATTTACGAGGCCACGCGCCTTCATAACAGGAACAATTATAGAAAAGTTCGCTACTTCGACGGAACCTGCTTTGACAAGTGGATGAAACGGGAGGGTCCTGGGAATAGTGGCGGCGATGGGCCGCGTTTGAAAAAAAATGTTGGACATCAGGTAATAGTAGTCACCCCTGTAACGCGATAGCGAACGGGAAAATGCAAGAGTGAGTTAAATAAGGAAGCACTGTAGAATAGCACAACAAGAAGCTACGATGGGATTTACCGACGCGATGAGGAAACCTGCAAAAAACGGCATGCCTCAGCAAAATTGAAGGCGTTCTAAAATGAGGCGTCAGCTTTGGCCTAAAACCTAAGTTTGCTCAAAAGATAAAGCGGCATCAGTATTCGTGGCTGCCTACTGCATGCCTACTAGGTCAAACACCGTGGTGCAATATATTTAGCCAACATAATCTGCCTTCATCGCTGTCTTCACTGTGGTCTCCCGGAGTAAGTATTGCATATGGAGCATTACACAGACCACATACAGGATTCGGTGCGTTGTTGTTTCAAATAGGGCCATACCGAATTCCCCCAAAGAAAAGAGATTTATTCGTAGTCGAATGCATATAAATTGTGAAATATTAATCTAAGTTGAATCTAGGTGCGAATAAAATCAATTGGGAATAACGTGCGTTGAAATGTCGCGTGAAACATGAGATCGATGTACTGCATGTCGCAACGTTCACGCAGATGGCGAACGCTCACAATACCGAGCTTAGCATCTTTTTCAAGGAATTACTTTTATATTACATGATTTTGAATGATGAGCTAGTTTTAGTTTTTTTGCGTTCAAATATTTTAGACACTGTTTGTGCAGCCAGTGTTGCCCAATAGGATAAATGTGACACGTACGCCACCTTCAACCTTGCCCCCGTGGCACAATTGTGTTCTTTACGACCTGGAGTAACACCCAAATTACACTCAATTCAATTACTTCATTTCAAGAAACGGACAATTTTGCTTTCAGAGTTCTGCCTTAAGGGGAAAAACAAGCAAGATCTCATTTAAAAGAGCGAATGCAACAGCTCATTACCATTGAACGATCCCATTTTGCACGGTCTTCTCGGAAGGTGCCAACGTGCCTTTTTAGGTCTTCTTTAATCCGTATCTTTTCCCTTTTGTCTCCCTTTTGTTAAATTTCTATTTGCGTTCGCTCTTTGTCATCAAATTAAATTTTCTCCAAATTGGAAGCAGCCAGGGGTCACGCTATTCCTTCTCTGTTCCTCAAATTCGAGAACAACGCCGCCGCCTTTTAAGCAGAACGGCGTGGAGGACTAGGGCGAGTGCGACGACTTCTCGCTTTTTCCCAAGTGGGAATTGCTTCTTCTTTCGCGCCTCCGTTTCTTCCCTAATCTTGCTTGTTTGCAATCCCTGTTTCCCCTTCACCTTTTCCCTCTCAGTCGCCGGCTCTCCTCGTCCCCCATTTCTTATTCTGCCTCATTTGCTCCCCATCGGATGTCGTCGCAAGAACCGGAAAGAGAGGAAACACGACGGTGTTTCTTTTAATTAAAAATCTAATAACCTCTTTCTCCCTTCCACTTTTACGTATACTCCCGCCTTGATATCGCTCGCATCGCCACTTGTGCGCTCTGTATTTAAAAACGAAACGGACGGATAGGGAGGCTGTACGTTATCCCCGGGGTGCTTATCTTTGTATGCAAACTGACGATCTTGTTATTCGTTCGGCTACGTCTTTCTCAATTTGAATTTCAGCCTCGCTCCTTACCGCCCCTCCTTCTCCGCCAACCTCTACCTCTCTTTCATTTAATACGCTCGATCCGCGAGCTTTCTATGACAGCGAGAACAGCGCCATCGCGCCCTCTTGTTGATTTTTTATTACACATTTCCTTAGCACGTGCGACAAGGAGCCGGCACACTGAATGTACTGAGAGCGCTCGTGCAACCCGGATCGTCTGCTACGTTTCCTCTCTTGCATAATAAATTCTGTCAGCGAAAAAACAACAACAACAAAAGAAAACAAAGACGATAACAGCGAAGACCTAAACAAAACGCAGATGTCTCTCCCTCTCTCTCTCTTTTTTTCAGAATCCCGCAGTTTTCAACTCCAAGGAAAGCGTGGGGAATAGGTTTACTGTTTTTAAAGTGCAGGGAACTTTTTTTAGGCTAAGAAAAAAAAGTAGAGAGAAAAGCATGCGCCCAGAGTAGTGACCCAACCCACGCCTTCGGATAACATGCCACATGCCTTATTAATCTTGATTACTAAGGCTTCAAAAAATACACAACGCCACAGATTTCGTAATTTTTCCATGTTCGAGCGGAAAACAAGGGTGCTAGTTTGAAATTTGCCAGCCTGTATCAGATCGTTTTTGAATTATGAGTCAAAAGAATTCCGGGCCGTTTTTTTATGAACAGGCAACTGTTACTGGAGCATTTTAAATAAAAATTCATATTCGGACGCCAAGAAAATTTTAGAAACGCTTTCAGCGACTTTCAAAAGGACGCCGAAGGCGCTCGCGCGTTCACTCGGCAGGCTAGGCAACCCGCGAAGCAAGGGCTTATTCTGTTGCTTAGTCGACAGGCGTACCGTGGCCATATTTCAGCAGCAGTATGCAGCGTGGTTTATCTACGAGGCTGCTTGGCGCAAGTGCAGCGCCAGTTTGTTCTAAGGGGACATCATAGTTACGGCCCTCCAAGTTATTACATCGAAGAATGACGCGTATTATTGTCTCTCTCCGGACAGCGCACCCCTTGCTCTTCGTAGACTGGTGATGATGATGATCATGATGATGATGGTGATGACGACGATGTTTAAAATCATCCAGGGCTAGTCACCCATGCTGAGGTAATTATGTCTGGTGATTTCAAGCTATACGACTACGGTCGTCAATACAGGACTTCCTCACCTTAAGCGTGAGTCTCTGATGCTTTAGTGAGTTGCTAATTTTCTCTCAAAACTGCAGCGATTATTTTGTGTTTTTTCTATCCTTGCCATGAGGTGTTAAAACACGTCACAATGTATAGCGCCGTTACACCCAGTAATGCGAGCGACCAAAGAGCGCATGGATGTGCGTGTGTACGTTCGCGCATGTGCACGCCGTAAATCCCGGCACCGTCCTTCTAATGTCGAATCATTCGCTCTGTACAGAGCATCAATTGAAATTACTGTTTACAGCGGCGTCTATACTTCCTTGGAGATCTGGCTGGCTGCTCAGGTGGAAGCGCATATCCCCGGAATACAGGACGTCCTGTCCTATCGGAATACGATAGAAACGTCCCGGTGCCTATTAAAGCCAACCTCGTTGACACGGGCCCACCCCCGACGTGGAATTCTCCTGTAGGGTTGGACTGTAGGACTCTACATAAATGAAGCGTTTCACCTTTTCTCACTGCGGCGTTTTAACGCTGATTGTTCCCTACATAAAAGGTTTAGCCTCCTTTTCCTTCGTTCTTCCCTATGCTTCACGTATTTGTATTTGTTTAGAATCTGTCCCAACAACGAGCTTGCTTGTTTTTTCACACGCCGGAACCTCTCGGCAACACGTACGCTGGTAGTCGTCACGAACACACACACACACGAACATACACACACACCCGCGCATCCGCAAACGCGGGAAAGAACTTAACGAGTAAAAGGATGAGAAAGAAAGAGACACAAGCACTCTCGCTAGGGGGACCGTGATAATGTCGCGAAGTGCTAGATTAAAATCGAGGCGTGTAGCCGGCCGCGTACGAAAGCTGGACAAAGAGTGTTTTGAGCACGCCCCGACTGCGCATGGGGTCTGCGCGAAGCAGATGAAAACGACAAGGGTGGGCGGGAGTTTGGAAGGGGGAAAGTCAAACACTGGACCCCCTTTAAACGCACACGCACATGATTTCCCGGGAGATTGAAGCCGCCCAGTGCTGTCCTGCATCCCTGGTGGTATTCATACGAACACACGGAGTGGAAGTTTTCCGGCAACTGTAATTCCATTACCTTAACTCAGCTCTGTCGAAGGATGCTCCCGTTGTGTTTACGCATGCTTTAGGGTAACGTAGCTCAGCATCTCAGCATTCCGGCGCGTAATATCGCGCCAGCCCATAATAAGTTGAAGATGGGCTAAGGATAAGAAAGGATGCGATATTCCGTTCCATGATAGGTACACGCCAGGCGTTTCCGGTGGGATAGAAAACGTTTGTGAAACTTGTTGATACGCCGCGCCCCATCTCTAAACCTGCTTAAATCGTATCAGACCACTTTTATTTGGGAAAAAATGCGCAAATTAGAGCTAAATGGACAATTTACAGTGCAAAAAAAAATCACGCGGTAAGGAAAAAGATATTAGCAATGCTGGGCGTTGAACCCGGGGCGTTGTTCCAGAACCCATGATCCTACCCCTAGGCTACTGGCGGGAAAGAATCAAGCATTTTTAGCAGTTGCATTTAAGAATAGAAATGCTCCAGGAGAAGCCGCTGGGTGCACACCGGAAATGCCGGGCTTGTACCCACAAGCGAAAGGAATCTCGCAAGTGGGGTGTTTTTCTTGCCCGCTGAGCTTAATCATTCTGCAATACTACGGAAATTATCGGAATATTTATGGCTTTGGAATAGAAACCTGGCATCGTTAAAAGCGGGGATGATTTTCTCTACGCGCACTACCGTGAAACGAAACTTTATCGTTCCTTTCCAAAGAAAGTGGAGAGAAGCGCGAAAACTTTCTAACGTCACAACTGCGGCAAACCCTTTTCTAAATGTGCATCCAACCTTCGCTGGAAGTGTGCCAAAACAGATCGTCAAACTTTCAAAGACCCAAATCACGAACCAAGAACGAACCCATGCGACGTTTTTCCGCCACTAAGTAAACCCATCACGAACGACCTAAATGTATACCGAGACGCGGTTTATCAGATAAAGGTATACTACTAATTATACTTCTTCGTCGTGGGCGACGCGCGTATTTTCTTATCAAGAGCCGTTTCTTTTTCGTGATTTTCAAGTTAACTGTTCTGACACAATGGACGCCCGGTTTCACGCACGTGCTGTGTGTCCTTATCTTATCGGAGCTTTTCGGTCGACCAACTTGTCTATGGGGTAATGCTTAAACTTTGTGGCGTGATGCCATCGGCACCACAAAGACAGCTTTCGCTTTTAAAACTTTCTGTAAAGCATTGCTTCGAGCAAAGCGATATCGCTAGAACGAGGGTTTACTCCTGCCCCTTTACACATTACGCTTCTTCAAGCTACTAGTTTACTGCCGTTGTTCGTCATGACAGTCAATGCTGTCGCAGTATAGCTATGACTTGGAAACAGCGCAGCTTAGTGTATTCGTATTGATGGTGCAAAGCCTCGGAGGGCCTCCGTGAAGGCAAATGTGAAGCCGAAACTGTGAAGGCACATTTTAATTGCGCTTTCCAAGATGACAAAGCGCGCGTCGGCTGACATCACCAATCGGAGAGTGTGACCGTAAGGATATCATATTCGTTTCTAAAGTAAGCACGGCAGAAACACCGCCTTATACTGGATGGCCAGGCATATCCTTCGCATTTGAAATTTGGCAACATTGGTAAGACTCTGCACAAAATATTTTATTTAATTCGTCTAAACTAGGTGAAACATCTTTCACGTCATACAAAGTGTTACGAAAATAGTACACTGGTCATTGAGTTTTAGTATGAAGTGCGGACCGCTGCTTTGTATAGCGATTTCTGTACGTGAATGTGGGTTAGTTTTACATGTTCTGTTCAATACATTTTCTCTGAGCGACAACAGTGATCAGTGTTTCGCAGGGTGAAAAATACATGACAGCCGTTCCATTTCGCAATTGCATCATTTGAATTTCTGCGCGCTCCTTCTGCTTGTCGACAGTGGTTGCGGAGTTTTAGTGTTGATCACTTGTTACCAAAGCTTCCCTCCAATTTCTTTTTGGAATGAGTTTGTTTATTTCTTTGTTATGTTTTTCACAGCCCAATTTCTCGATAAAAACGGGTGATAGTTGAGCTTTTGCCTCTTCCGTTGTCAGCGTTGTTTGCTTTCTGACAACAAGGACAAAATAGTCATCAAACCGCGCACTTCCCCGCGATTACCCGGCTTGGAATCTGGACGTTCAAAATGTGTAGAGGCTCGCCGCCTTTCTGACCTCACTGCAGCTTATAAAATTCGAACGCCTCGTTCAACTTGACGCTCCCGTTAAAAACGTTTATGAGCTTACCTCGCACTTCTCGACGTCCATTCCATGTGACGCCCGGTGTTATTTTGGTGTTATTATAGCCACTTTAAAAACCCCCGGTGTTCTAAATTAAATCGCACCTGTTCACTACGCCTCGCGTCAAATAGCTCAGCACAAAACAACTATTTGGATTGACGCTCACCTTCTGTGCACCTAATTAATTAATTAAAACGAGAATAACATGCGAATAGATAGAAATGTACCACCCACCAACCGACCAACCGAGTAGCCCGCAAAATGATAGATTGCCTCATTCATTAATTATAGTTTGACTGACTTGTTGATTATATATAAACATACTGGCAGACTGTTAGGCAGGTAGGTAGTCTTTCTGATGATAAATGAACAGCTTGACGGCTCGGTTTCATCGAATAAATTATAGGATGATGATGATGATGATTGTTATTATGATGATGATGATGAAAAATCCTTTATTGTCGTCTCCGTTCAGACGGAGTCACTGCTTGGGCATGGCAGCATCCTCGTCCCTTCAGACGGCGGTCAGGAACCCATGGGGCCTGGCGGCGTCTTCCGCCAGCTGGACGATTGCTGTTTAGACGTCGCGTTGGGAGATAAGCAGCGCGGCCTCCCATTGCTCGTGTCTTGTAATGCGTACAGCTGGTGTGGGTGCCTCTGGTTTACTGGGACACGCACAAACCATATGTGGAAGCTTTGCGGCTGCTTTACCGCACCACTTGGACTGATCTGTGTATGTATCTTGAAAGTTTCAGAGGCACAGGGCGGGGTGTGGTAAGGTGTTCTCTTGTACCCTGCTCCACATAATGGACGTGGCCGACGTGTTATGTCCATTTATCAGCTCAAGAAATGAATACCTAAATGTATAATTTTGTATTTCTGTGATTCTGACATTGAGACATCCTTTTTCGAGATATGCCCGCAAATGCATGCTTGTGGTGTACGTCTAAGCCCGCACAAACGAGTCAGTCCTCAAATCTTATTCATCAACTGCTAGTATTTGCACTCCCAACCACCTCGGCAGCCTACTCACTCCTAGATTTCCAGATAAATACCCTTCGAGAATCGTTAAAGAGCACCGTAAGGCATGCACATCTGCAGTAAGAGATTGGGAATGCCAAGCAGGTATACTTAGTGTGCGTGGTAAACGTCTAACCTCCAACTCTGTTTCGCATCTTTATCTAGGAACAAAAGAGAAATTGGCATTTTTTCGCCTAAGGTTTAGTAACCAAAACATAAACGTGAGCTTGCCATAGACCTTCCTTGTGTGTAATGGAATTCCAAAGTATACTTAACTTCAACACTAACGGGGATGTACAAACTGTACAAACGGATTATTAACGAGTGTACCAGCCTCATCTAAAGCTGCACTCTCTTAACGATTAATATTTTATTTAAGGGTGGTTTCCTTTAGAAAAGGTTGGTGTCGATGGCCTCGCTTACGCGGCAATGCCGGGAGCAAGCACGCTCGTCGGGACCACGTTACTTTCCCTCTGCAAATGTCTACGTGTTGGAGAGAACAGGCGTGACGGGCGCCTCATTAGTTAATGCGACGTTCACTGGAGGAAAACTGCTGTATGTTGATAGCTCGCCGCGAAAGCCCGCCCCACGCGACAACGGTGGACACGGTATACGGGAGGGTGGCTGCGATTGGGGATCTGTCATCATTTACCCTCTGTTCTGTCGTACGATAGGAACGAGAAGGGGGAAGAAGCGGCTTCGTCG
>CM023449.1:3920132-4130132 GCA_013339765.2 Haemaphysalis longicornis | reverse complement strand
TCCTGAGCGCTGAGGTACAGAAATAAAGGACGTAAGGCATCTTTTAACTGCGAAGCTGTTTATTAAGTCGTAATTTTCCGTGTCCGCAGTTAACGATGGCAAGAAATTACCGAGAGCGCGCACATCATAGCGTACCTCCCGGCGACTGCCCGGAAGTTAGCAAAACCAAGAAAATGCCTACCGCTTGTGTGTACGTGCCTCGCGGCGAAGTTTCAGCGAAGTTTCCGTTAAACGTGGTGTCAGTGTGATCCTAACACGGCATCATTCAAATGAACCAATTTTTTGTTTGGTCTGCATGGCCCCTTTAAGGATACAGCTACGAGTCTTCCGTTATTTTTTTCCTCTCAGCCTGCTTCTTGATGCCCTGTTGATCGCACACAACTACCAGGAACAGGCTGAAAAAAATTACACCATCTTCCCACGTGGGAACCCTGAGGGGATGCAAAGCCGTGCAATCTGGATCAGCTACTCGCCGCTGGTGTTTCAAAGCGGCTTCTCGTTCTGGAAGCGAGGAATCCGCTGCTCGACGCGGCCGTTTACGTTCGGCGTCGCGAGCTCTCCTGTGTGTAGCTTTGTGTTCGGAGGTGCTCGCGGTTCTGACAGTGTGCTGGCTGGCGCTAGTTGAAGGTGTGCCAGGCAGTTCGCTGAAGGAATCGTTGGCGTCCATTTCCAGTCATCGGACGGCGCAGTACCGAAAAAGCAACTGAGCGAAGCGCGGACCGGGTGTATTTGCAGAGCCGAGGGAGTGGAGAGGAGGAGCGGCACGCATGCGCGTGATTGGACAGCTGGTGTGGAGAGAGGAGAGGAGGAGCAGCTCGCGCTAGCGCACAGGTGGTGTGGAGAGGCGGAAGGGAGAGATTAGTGTTATCAATCAGGTGGTGTGGAGTGGAGGAGAGGTGCGGACGCCGGACGCCGGACGACAGAGGGTCGACTAAGAGACGCTTTGCATCTAAAAAACTGGCGCAGCTTGCACTATTGGTGCAAGGCTAGACAAACAGCACAGCTGGAGGTCACTCCCCCTTCGTCGTAGACCCAGACGTTGCACCTCGCATGGGCTTCCGAAGTTGCCGCTCAAAGTTCTCCATGACTGGCAGGCTCGAATCGTTTCGTCCGCAGCCTATCGCGTCCCTCCCTAAGTGTACGGCATTAGCACGCGCTACAGCCCAGGACCAAGTTCACAGCAACGCCCGCGCTACGAAACCATGGGTTCGTAGCACGGGCGTTGGCTGTGGACTTGGCATTTCTTTTGCAAAGGACATGATATGCCCAAGGAGTGCGATGATGGCTCAATTGCATAGACGCCGGTTTCATAATGCGAATCACCGAGGTTCGATTCCGAGCACGGCAAGCGTTCGTTTTTTTTTTTAGTTCCGATTCGCTGCACATGTTATTGTTCCCCGCCTCTAATAGCTTCGTACCCATAGCGCCTTTCGGGTGGACCCATAGATGGGGTCGCTGGTTTCAGGGCGTAATGGTCACGGGTTCGATTCCAAGGACCTCCCTAACCACATTTTCCTATTAAGGCACGCACTCCAAACGCATTATCGTGGGCTCCTGAGTCCTTTCCACCTCGCACCTTTCCCGCACACTTCCTGGTTTTAGGTACAAAGCCCGTTAGGGGCTGGGGCTGTTGGCGTCTCCTGTCGTCGTCGTCTTCGTCGTAATCGTCATTCGTCTCATGTACTCACAGTATTAAAACACCAGGAAACCCGTTTACGCCTCCCGCTAGTACGGCACGCGTACTAGAAAAACACCGGGACACTCGTTAAGTAACGCGGACTAAGAAAACAGCGGGAAACTCATTTATGCCTCGCGCTAGAGAGATTCGTGCTTCAAAGACACGAGGCTTTTACAGTAAAGCTGCCCCCCCATTCCCCCCTCTTCCCAGAGGCTTCATCTTTGTTGGCAAACTTCGCCCCTTCCCAGGTTTCGCGTTAGTCGGGATGGCCCGGGAGTTTCACTGAACGACCAGGCGGTCGAATATGACGCTTCTTCAAGGACAACATTTCGTTCACTACGCCCTAAGAATCGTTTTAAAGCGGCAAAATAATTCAGGGAGACACCTAAGACTGCTTGCGTGCACGATTGCTAAAACATTACATTTTACTTGAATGTACACGATCCTCTGTGTAATGGTAGGTCTCTCGGGATTATGTCATCTTCGGTTGCGACAATGTTTTCGCTACCAATGGTGTATATATGTATGGAGTGTAATCTATTTAGTTAGCTCCTCTGCTTTGAAACAGTCCTTTTGTTCATTGTCCTCGCTTGTATCATTTTAGTGACGTTACTTCCCTCGCCTTTGGATTGTTTTTAGTTACCTCTGGTCAATATTCTCGCGCCTGTGTACAGTAACTCGACTGTAGAAATATCAGCCTCTCTTTGTTTTGATGCGACGGACGCAAAATGCTCGTCTTAAACAGATCCGCTGTTGCAAAGGGAAACGTTTCACGACTTGCAAAAAACAGCGGCATCCCAGAAAGTTCACTTTCGGGTGCACAACTAATTTGCGTTGTGGAAGCTTCCTCCCACTTGCAGCGGCCAACATTTAACAATGTTCCCCTCAACAGGGCTTTGGCACATGCGAAGGGTCCGCAACTGAAGGTACAAGCTATCCCGGCGGTACCCAATCTTGTAAGCAGCCGGGGCAGCCCCCAAGGTTCGTCGCTGTCCCGTCCACTTTTCCCAGTTTGCGAAGCTACTCGAGATTGAGGAAGAAACAGGAAGCAAGGGCGGGACGTGTTAGGGGGAAACGACGGCCAAGGAAATAGAAGGCGAGGGAAAAAAAGGCTCAGAGATAAATGAGAGGTTAGGGCACAGCGAATGGCAGCCTTTTTGTGCCGCAGTCTCTAAACAACGACCAAACGTCCACCTCATCTGTCTGGGATAAGGGTTTTCCGGGTTTTCAAGGCAAGCAAGGGTGTGCCAACAAACAAGAAATTCGCGCGCAAACAGATAAAGAAAAAGCCCACGAAAAAAAAGCGCGCGAGAAGGCGAAGCCCCATCCCCGGCCACTTCCAACCTTTCGTGCCAAGCAGAGTCGGCGCTACGCCAGGGAAAAGGTGAAAAAGCGCCGCTTGGAGGGATTGACGAGGATGGCGTGCCTTTGTGTTGCTGCGAACGAGGTTGTCGCTGTTGCCGCTGCTGTTGATTACGAGAGGCGCGCACGCACTCTTGTGTGAAGTGCGCCGAGTTTGCTGGCCGCTAGGAAACAATGGCGCACGTGAGGCACCTGCTTTGTCGGTCGCGAAGATAGACAACGCTTGCTTCTCAAAAGGGGGGTACCTGCGCGCAAAGAACAGTTGTTCCTCTCGTTTGTCTGACTGAGGGAAAAAAGGGAGCGGCTCATCTTTTATTTACACGAAATATTTATAGGAAACAATGTCTGCGCGATGTCTTTCCTGTTTACGTACTTTTACGAAGAGAGTGCACCAATTCGGCTTTGTGGTATTGCAAAAAAACCTGCAGAAATTCATAGAATAAGTTACTAATGCGTAGCCTTCTTATGCCGCTTTTCTTGAGTATGAGTTTGTACCAGCCAAATTTTTGGTTTTTCTAAATCCTGTCCGACCAATCATTCCCATTTACGCTATTATAACGATTACAAGTGAAGCTTTCGCGAAATCTGCATTATTATGAAAATGCAGGGCGTTTCACGGTTCCCAATTTTCCTTAATTTTTTGTTTTTCTTATTTTTTTAGTTTTCCGATATTTTGCTGGACAAATTATCTTCATTTACGCCATTATAACGATCACAGGTGGAACTTTCCCGCAATCTGCATTATTGTGGAAATGCAGGGCGTTACACTGTCCTTGCTGTGGCGGTATGCGGAAATAATGTTACGCGTTAATAATACACCAGGGCTGTCCGATCTTGTTCTGGTGTGTAACGGCTGCGTTGTGATTTCTTCTGTAAGTTAGAAAGCTGCACAGTAAGTCAATATTTCAGTAAATGCAGTGTCGCTGAGTCAGTTTATAGAGTGGCAGGATAAGCGACCTCGGCCTGCTACACTGTGCACAGTTTCCTTAGAATGCCTGACGTCTCGAATTACATAGTGCCCATACAGACTTTATGCCACCTTCGTGCAGGGCGCCTGACGCGGGAGTTGAGCCGAGCGCTTCTTTGGGTACTTCGCTCGGTCCTAGTGGGGCAACGCTGGCAACAGTTTTTTTTTTTTTTGTATTTTTGCGGAGCACAGGACTGGGTGAAGTATTGTGAAAAGCTCGGTTATATTTGTGACTCAGAATTTTGGGATGAAACCTGGCGTCTTTTCGTTTTTGTAATTATTTTGCTCGCTTTTTTCCGATCCGGCTTTGCAAGCCACGCACAACGGCTTGGCTAAAATCGCCTCCGCCAATAAATTTATTCTCTATATCCCTCTCAAAACGCCCTTTCCCCCTAATTTCTCGCTCCTCTTCTTGAGTTATACATTTGCACGATATTAGAAGTCTAGATACGGCTGATCATCAGTCTAGATCATCGTCATAATCATTGTCATCGTCGTCGTCGTCGTCGTCATCGCCGTCACCACCACCACCACCACCACCATCATCATCACCATCGCCACCAGGCCGCCTGCAGGCGATTTTAATAAAGTCTTCACTCACTCACTCACCACCATCATGATCATCATAATGACGACGACGACGACGATGATGATAATGATAATTTCAGTGGTGGTGGTGATGATAAAACCGACCTGTACAAACTTACGCGGCTTTTCAAGGTTCCCACAGAGTTTTCCCCTTTACAAAAACGCATGCGAGATAAGCACCGAACACATGATGCCGGCCATTTTCCCGCTGAGGCACGGTAAATATGAATGCGAGGTATAGCGACAGAAGGAGTTGGGCAAGAGTGTGCCAGAAGCGAAGCGGAAAAATACGGAAGGTACCCCAACCCCCCTCTTTAGGTAAAAGGAAGAGCGTAGGAAGAAAATATAGGAGCTAGATAAGGAAGAAAACGGCCGAAAAAGAAAGGCCCTGGGTAAAAGAAGGCCCAAACCCGTGATGAGCCTTGCGGTGGGGGTATTCGTGCAGGAAGAGGAGACAAAGTGCAAGCTTATGCGGAAAATGGGGCGGATACAACGAAAGGGAGCGAGTCAGAAGGTCATTCGGGTTTTTTTGAACAGCAAGTCGTGCAGTGCAAACAGGGTGAAGGCACGCCCACCGCCGTGCATGCTGTTCTACCTGCAGCAATTTTCGCGGATCGCCTTTCGAACGTGCCACAGAGTTCCCGAGATTCACGCTAACATGCCGATTGATAACAACGGGCATCGTGATACCTTTCCCTAATTCACTTCTTACTAAGCTGTGGAGCGGGATGTACTCTTCTGACAAGCATACGTAAACACTATACGTAGGAAAACCCCCTCCCCGCCCCCCCCCCCCCCTCCTGATTGTTCTGATTAGTAGGTACCCACCCTTCTAATCTTACATTCAATAACTGCAGAAAAAAAAACAGTTATCCTGCTCTGTACCCCTTTCCATGTTTTGCGAGGAGTTTTAACCCGTAGAAACCCACATAACCTATAGGTTCCCCAGCCGTGATCCTATACCCCTATAGTAAACCTTCAGCCAGCTTTTGAATGAACCCTGATTTCTATGGGGACTCAACGAGAAAACCCAAGTGTAACGGCTGATGTATCACGATTTTAAAAATCGTAGCAAGCCTAAGCACTCCTTATGATGCAGTGAATGCGAAAACAGTAATGTTCAACAATATAACGGATATCCCGGAATTGGGTGCGCCCCCGCATATCACAGACGCTGTTAAAGTAAACGGTTCAGAGCCCATGGGCGAATGCACTGCACCGATGAAACTCGTACAACAAGCGTCCCGTGGAAGGCAGACGTTGAGAGATATAATTTGTATTCAGCCTTTGTGTACAGTAATCAAGTCGTTTTTAACGGGGCTGAGCGTATAGAAAAACGGTTGAAGTAATTATTCCCCAGTTCCCGGTTTGGAGATTATAAAATTTTATTTTCCCCACTACTCAAGATAACAGCCATAAGGATACTCTCTCTTTTTTTGACGACGCTCTCACTACGATGGCATACTTTTTAAAGCAAAGCTTTACTACTTTCGTCCAGTGATTTCGTGGAGGATGTGCACACGGCCCTGTGACCCGGAGACACACCCCCGGCGACACACCCTCGAAGCGCATCGCATGATTCGCCGGTCCCGCTGTTGTAGCCTGCGGGTGCCGACAGCGGTCGCCACCACCGCTGCGGCCGAGGCAGGAAACTACCCCGCAGCCTTCCATGCATGCGGAGCCGGGTCGTTTCGGGCAACGTGACTCGTCTCGCGCCCGGCGAAGAGGAACGGTGCGTTCGCCTTAAATGAACGCTACGTTCACCTTAAATGAACGCTGCGTTCGCCTTAAATGAATGCTGCGTTTGCCTTAAATGGACGCTGAGTTCGCCCGGCCTCTTTCTGTGAGCGTTGCACCGAACCGAACAGCTTTGAGACATGGTCGGCAATACAGCTAAATCAAAGGTTTAACCAAGCGAAACCAACACTCAACCAGACTAAGCCAAGCTTTTGCTTTGCATATCCAGGTTAACTAAGCTAAGCCGCAGCCATTTTTTTACGTTAATTCACCCGCCAGCGAACTCTTTCAAGCACACAAAGTCGTCCCTGAGCTCCTCGGCACCGACCGGCCATTTGCGACGCTCCCGCGCCCATTTCGCCAGCAGCAATTGCCTGTGCCTGTCTGCAGGAATTTCGCCTAAGTAAAATGGATCTCCCCTTAGCCCGAAAGCGGCCTGCTGCCCACTGGGAATAGAATGGCTGGCTCCGAAAAGGCGACTATTTCACTTGCACCCCTCCCACACCCGTCTGGCTTAGAACACCGGTTCAACACAATGACTGTGTCGCAGGAACGCATATTGCTCAGTTTTTTTTTCGCCTGGCACAGCATCTGAGGGCACGACGTTGAGTTTCCCTGCGTGTATACCGTTCTGTCATGCTTTGTAAGAACTGCAATCCTTTCATTGTTGAACTTCAGCAAGATTTGTTGACGGGATAGTTGGTCTGACACTTGAAACGCCATGAGGATTTCGCGGAACGACGACACAAGTATGCCATCTCCAAACAGGATGCGCTCCTCCTGTTGTCTTCTCGTTGTGTCGTCGTTCCGCGCAATCCTCATGGCGTTTCAAGTGTTGAACGTAAGGGTGAGTTTAAATTCGTTTGACGCTCTCAAGTTTACGAATGTTTCTATTTTTGAAGAACAGAGATTCTTTTTAAGTGCGAATGCACTTCTTAAGCGAGCCTGAATCGTCCGCCGCCGTCGTCCGCATAGCAACAGCTGCGGGTGCGCGCGCTCCTCGTCTTCCTCCTCGTCTTCCCTAGCAACGGGGGGGGGGGGGGGGGGGGCGCTAGTCTCTCCTCCTACTACTCTCCGCTCAGTGACTGCGGGTGTTGGGCGCCTCCTCTCCAATTCGGGCGGGAGAGCTCTCGCTCGCGTAGCGGGCGCTCCGCATTCCGACGCGTGAGGGCGCTCGTGTAGCCCTCGCCGTAATGGCGGGCGCTACTCTCCTCCTCCTCTCTCCGCTCAGTGACTGCGGGTGTTGGGCGCCTCCTCTCCACTCCAAGATCACGATATCCACCGTAATCGCGCAATCAACAACCGTGTATTCGCACTTACACACTCTCCCCCTCGGGGAAGTGCGAGGGAATTTTTTTCTCGTAGACACACTGAAATGCCTGAAGCGTGCACAGTCGTCGAGCCTTGTTGTGTATCCAGTGTTTAAGTTCGCGTGTCTCGTCGAGACAAATCGATCAACTCAAAACGAATTTTTGAGCTGTTTGTTCCCCCTCAGTGTCTTCACTCTCCGTATTATTCCCGGTGGAAAATAGCTGATTCCTGCAAACTCGTAAGTTCACGGCACTAAAATTTTTCTATCCTTTTCTGCCAGTCTCCAGCCCTTCCAACATCACTCGGTTTCGGCGGATCCAGGGACATCATGAGGTGGCGCCCTTCTTCAATACGTATATAGTTCACGCGCGGCGCCCCCTGCAGACGCAACAACCTCGTTCGTGATCTTACCGCGCTCTGGCAGTAACCCGTCGTGGTATTGATAATCGTTGTCCCCGTACACAGCACGGCGGGAATTTCGAATGACTGCATGGCCCAGACTATAGACGCCGCCTGCATGCCTTCTAATCTCGGTGGCGAGGTTGTTTTGTACGCGCCACGTCAACTTCTGATAAAACCGAGTCGAGAGTAGAGAGGAGTGGTCCAGGCGGGGGTGGCGGCCGACTTGCTTCAAATTGCCTTCGTTTGTCAGACAGCACGTTCGTGGTTTTGAGCTTCGCGGTTTGCGACTCCTTCACAACGGCCAACGACGCAAAGCCCGTTGCGTCGGGTGGGCAGTGAGCGACCGTGGAGTCATCTACTCTGTGTACGTCGTGGGCGAAGAGTTCCTTTGTCGAACTTTACTGGTGCGCGATAAACTTAACGCGGAAGCTCGAAGGGACCGATATTTGCTGCCAGTTTTATTCCCAACCTTCTTTTTGGAAGTCCCGTTTCGAGAATTATTTAAAGTTGAAGCTTACGTATAAAGCAGCCGTACAGCAATAAGATAGGCGAAAGAAAATAGAAACTAAGATTCCTTTAAAGAAAGGACACTACGCTCAGGCGGCTTCGCTGTGAAACTTATCAGTTCAAATTTATGTTTCATGTTCTGGTGCCAGTAATGCCTTTGCCTACACGCCGAATGACGATCTAGAATGGATGTGTTGGGAAATACTCCCCTCTCCCCCCCTTCTGTAGGTGAATATCTGGAGCACGGAACGCGTTATCCGCAGGTTCTCAGCTGGGAATTTCATCTTCCATCATTTCAGTCATATCCAAACATTGCAGAAGTTGAAGTTTTTTTTACAACGCACAACCCGCTAGTTCCACCGCTACGTCACTAGTCATTCTTGACTCTAGCCTTCCCCCTTATATTTTGAATCTATGAACGCTTCATGCCTATTTAATCATCATCATCAGCATCATCATTATCGCATCAATGTAAACTGTAAGGCGGACTCACCAATGGACTTCAGGCACTCTTATCCTGGCCGTCAAAACATGTTTTCTCCGCAAAACCTGCCGATCTCATACTTCATAGCGTTATCGGCCTATTGATTGATTGATTGATTGTAGGGTTTAACGCGCCAACGCAGCGCAGGCGATGAGGCGCGCCGTAGTGGAAGGCTCCGGATTAATTTTGACCACCATGGGATTCTTTAACGTGCGCCGAAATCTCGAACACACGGGCGTTTTTGCTTTTCGCCTCCATCAGATAAGCGGCCGCCGCGGCCGGGAATCGAACCTGCGACCTCCGTTATCTGCCTATCTAGTCGCGTCTCTGCAGCCACTCCGCTATCGTGGTGGGAAACCCGTTGTCCGTTTGCTGCAGTACATGTTCCACTCCTTGTCGCTAGGTTGAGCCGCGATGTCCTTCCGCTTCTGCTTTCTCCATTATTTGACACACTAGTTTCGTATCCCTAAGCGTAGACCTCCATTTCTTCTTTCCATCATAGAGTTCCTCAATATTACCTAGTGAGAACTCTATGCTTTTAGCCGTTCGTAGGGCCGACGTGACTATTCTTTCGATGGTGCGGAATGTCTCGAAATTTCTGCAACATAATTCATCCCCTGAGTGCAAAGTGATTGTATACCTCCCGTTTTTAATGACAGTGGTAGCCTGCAGAGCCTTATTCCGTATTGTTTGCCAACACGCACGCGCGCGCACACGCTCACAGACGCACACGCGCACAGACACACACGCCCACAGATGCACACGCGTACACACGAACGCAGACACACGCACACGCCCACACATGCACACGCCCACACACGCACACGCACGCACACGAACACATACGCGCGCGCATACCCGCACAGACGCACACGCACACAGACGCACACGCACACACGCGTACACACGCACACACACACACGCACATACACACACACGCACGCGCACACGCACACACACGGACACGCACACGCACGCACACATACACACACACACGCACATACACTTACACGCACACACACACAATGACACACACACGCGCGCGCGCACACGCACACGCCACCACACGCACACAAGCACACGCATACGCGCACGCGCACACGTGCACGCACACACACACACACACAAACACACACGTAGACGCACACGCACACACACACGCACATACACACAAACACGCATACAGGCACATGCCCATACCTACGCGCGCCCACCACGCTCACAGACGCACACACACACGCACACACGCGCGCGCGCACGCACACATGCGCGCACACGCACACGCACACCCAAACACACGCACTTGCACGAACACGCACACACACGCGCACGCGGACGCGCAGGCACGCACACTTTTCCGTTGTAGTTCTGCAGTCCTCAAATAACAACACACACGCGCGAGTGAACGTATTGAAACAATTCACGCGGAGAATAAAAAAGGGTAAAAGGGTGCTCAATCGAAGCTATATTCGCTACCCGACACCGCTAAACCGACAAAGGAGCCCTAATAGGTTAAAAAAAAGGAAAACAAGAAAGAAAGAAAGCGTGCTCACGAACAAACAAAGGTAAGGAGCAGAAATTCGGGGTCTGGACTTTGTCAAAGTGGCGAGAGAGACAATTTTCGAGAGCGGATCAAAGGCTGGAAGAAGCTGTTGTAGATGCGACCAGACACCTTCCTTCCCCAACAAAATTCCCGTATCCACTGTCTGTCTGTATTTGTTACAGTGCATTTCGTATGTTTGTTCGCTCGTTTGCACGTTTGTTGTATTTTTATCTCACTGTGGCGACAATGAAATGAAACATCCTCCAGAGGCCGAAAAAATAGATATCTTTTACCAGCAGCGCGAATTGTTCGGGCATTTTGAGGGAAAGGGAAACCAACGATAAGAAGACTGTATGTTGAGGAAAAGGAGAAAGGAAGTGTAGGGTAACGCTGTGTGGAGAAAACGGAAACGGGTCGAGACGTAAGCGGAAAGATATTTCCAGGCGTTCCAGAGACACTTGACTCCTTTATAACCTCCCAGCGTTCCAATGCGCCTGGCCAGTATAAAAACTCACATGTTCAGTCTGATTCTCCTTTACCTTAACCCTCCCCCCAGCTTCCTCCATATTTTTTTTATATTTCCTTGTCTTTGACCCGCGCATTGTCTTTGTGGGCACAAACTCAAACATAGGACTTGGAGAAGCAGCATTTTTTATTTGCCTTGTTGGGTGTCTTTAAGGTTGTCTTTTCTCCTTTTTATTTTGTCTCCTCGGGCAATTCGCCACTGGCGCTTCTAGTAGCTGGTTACGCGTGCATTTTCATATCAACTGTCCTTTTTTTGTGTTATTCTCGGCATCCTATTTGCATCGAATGACCACATACTTCGCATTCTTTTGTAGCTCAGTCACGTGATGAGGGTACCCTCCGAACATCGGTGTTTCTCGTTCTCCGATTCCGCAAGGGTTCCATTTTGTTGATAGCGCCCCTCCCCCTCACACGTACTGTGTAGACGCCTGCTCCATGTCTCGTGAGCCGTATATTTTTTTGCGTAGCAGTATTGTTTAGCAGTTGATGTCGATGGTGTCACCTCCGCCGTTGCGTGGCTGACGTCGTTACTGGTGGTCTTCCATCGTCATTGTGGTCAGTGTGGTAATCATTCTCCTCAATGCTGTGTTAAATGGAGCGCTCGTGCAACTTTTTCTTTGAACGTCAGATTGTCTCCACCTTTGTGAGCGTGCACGCATGTCAAAGTTTGAGTCCCTTTCTAAGCCTACTTCTTGGTCCGGGGCAAAAGTGCAAAACCGCATAGCATCTCAGCCTTCTCGACATTTTCTCACCGACGTATTTTTAAAGAGAGAGAGAGAGAGAGAGAGAGAGAGAAAGAGAGAGAGAGAGAGCGCCTTTATTGTGGCAGGAAGACTCTACATCAACTTGGGGAGTGGGAGTAGAAGGTGGGGTGTTTGTGGCGTGGGTTATCTTGAAGGTGGAAGCTCCGAGCAGAAACAAGTGGGCTCCTTGAGCGGAACGCTTCGGGTTTTTTTTTGTCTCTGCGCGGATCCTTACAGAAAATGCCGCTCGCCAAACTGCAGAAGGGGAAAATTCGAGGCCAAGAAAGTATGCTAGGAAGTGGCGAGGCGGCAAGGAACCCACGATCAGAGGGTGTTGGGGGTGCGCGCCTCAAAAAAAAAAAAAAAAAAACTGCAGAAACTCACAGAATTCTCTACGAATGCGTATCATTCTTACGCCGGTTGTTTAGAGTGTGAGTTATTTACAGCCAAATATGGATATGAGTAGCAAAATACGTAGCATTATTTTATTCGTTTTAAGGTTTTTAATTTCTTTTCGCCAAAAATGCAAATATGCATGATAATAGCGATGAAGTGTCTTTACTTCACTAATGTTTTTTTTTTCGAAGTTGCAAGGTGTACTGCAGAGTTGGTCCGTTTACGCTATTTGTTGTTCATATTTCGAATGTTTTCTTGCGGGCATTTTTCGTTTATTCTTTGGTTTTGGCGGGAGATGTACAAGATGCACATGTTTCTCAGATCATTTTAGTGAAATTTTCATATTTCGCTGTTTTTTATTCTTTAGTTCTTCAAAATTCGGTCCGACCAATTATCTCTATTCACGCTATTACAACGACTACAGATGTTACTTTCGCCAAATATGCGTTTTTGTGGAAATTCACGGGGTACTCTGCAAAAAATGATGCGTATATATTAAGAAAGCTTCCCGTGGTCGCACTCGAATCTGGGTTTTTCGCGTTAAGAAACCGGCGTCTATCCGATTGCGCTTTCATCGAATTTAGGGCGCACAGCATTTTCTTTGGGTTCCTAGCGGGGCATTGCCTTTGGACTTTGGCTGAGTTTGACTTTGGTTTCGGGCTTTGGCAGTGTGGATTTTGGATTTAAGGAGAGTTGATTGTGGACTTTAATTCGACTCAGTCTGCATGCGTCGCTTTTTAACCACCTTTGTTTTAGGAAAGGGGAAACCTAAGAATACTCAAGTTAAAACTACTGACGACCAACAGCTCCGCTGCATGAACCATCTTCGTATCTGAATTGCGAAGGTAACGGATTGCTTTTAAACTTTATGTTGATCCACATTCGAACTTACTTCGCGTCTCGAAGCGCTCACTATTTCCTAAACTTGACAACAAGAGTTTTGTTTTTACTTTTTTTTTTCTCTCTCTTTCCGGTTTCGTTCATAAGAACGTAGTTACTGATCCTGATCATCCGCTCTTCAACATTCTTCTGTAGTTTCCACGTAGCCTTTCTTTTGTTTCTATCTCGGAAAATATCTTCAGTGTTCTTTCTCGCTGACCTTTGCACTAGGAGCTGAATTATGCGTGTCATGAACAAAGGAGTGCAGAGTTGTAATTTTACACCTGACCAAAAAAAAAAAAAAAAAACATCCGCGTATTGATGGAATTGCACAAAGGGGCTTGGGGTGCGGCCTGACCCCGGCGACCATTGCCGGTAATGCACTCCCTCACCAGAGCAGGATTGGCCACCCTGGTGTAGTAATGGCCACAACCTCCCATGAATACGCCAACTAACCCTCGGCCCTCAGTCCCCAGCGGCTGCGAAGCAACTGACCACGGCGGCGGTCAGACCTGTGACGCAGCAGAGGGTGCTAAGAATCACTGGATCCGGACAGGCTGCCAATGGAATCTGAACCTGGCAACGTTTAACGCGCGAACCTTATCTAGCGAAGCAAGTCTCGAGGTGTTGTTCGAGGAATTAAAGGGCATTAAATGGGATGTAATAGGGCTTAGCGAGGTTAGGAGGGCAGGCGAAGCCTTTACGGTGCTGAAAAATGGACACGTCCTATGTTACCGTGGTCTAGAGGACAGAAGAGAACTGGGAGTGGGATTTCTAGTCAATAAAAGCATAGCTGGCAACATAGACGAATACTATAGCATTAACGAAAGGGCAGCAGGTCTTGTAATTAGGCTAAATAAGAGGTACAAGCTCAAGGTGGTGCAGGGCTACGCGCCCACATCCAGCCACGACGACCAAGTAGTGGAACGCCTCTATGAAGATGTGGAATCGGCAATGGCTAAAGTAAAAACACAGTATACCGTAGTTATGGGGGACTTCAATGCTAAAGTAGGCAAGAATCAGGCTGGAGACAAGGCAGTTGGGAACTATGGTCTGGGCTGTAGAAATAGCAGGGGGGACCTACTAGTTTGAGTTTGCAGAACGGAATAAACCTACGCATAATGAATACCTTCTTCTGTAAACGGGAGAGTCGGAAGTGGACCTGGAGGAGCCCGAATGGGGAGCACAAAAATGAAATAGACTTCATATTATGCGATAACCCTGGCGTCGTGCAGGATGTGGAAGTGCTCGGAAGGGTAAGGTGTAGTGACCACCGTATGGTAAGATCCCGAATTAGGCTAGATTTGAGGAGGGACCGCAACAAGCTAGTACGAAAGAAGCCGATAAATGAGCCTAACAGTAAGACGTAAAGTAGAAGAATTCAGGATCGCGCTGCAGAACCGATATTCCGCTCTTAACGAGGAAGCCGAGTTTACGACGCAGGAAGCCAGCGACAACCTTACACGCATTATTACGGAGTGTGCAGTAGAAGTCGGGGGCACTATAGCTAGACAGGATACTGGTAAACTTTCACAGGAGACGAAAGATCTAATCAGGAAACGGCAAACCATGAGAATCTCCACCGCAGCTGACAGAATAGAACTAGCGGAGCTCTCCAAGCTAATCAATAAGCGTAAGACAGCTGACATACGGAAGTATAATATCGAGAGGATCGAATACGCTGTAAAGAACGGATGGTAGCCTGAAAGCAGTGAAGAGACGTCTTGGCGTGGGGAAAACTCAGATGTATGCACTTAAGGATAAGCAAGGCAATGTCATCACAAATAGGGATAAAATAGTCACAGTGGCCGAGGAGTTCTATAGGGATCTGTACAGTAGCCAGGACATACAGGATAATGCCGAACGAGACAGTAGTTCACAGGAGATAGACATCCCACCAGTAACGACCCGAAGAAGTAAGGAAGGCTTTTGAAAGAAATGAAAGGGGGCAAAGCACCTGGTGAGGATCAGATAACAGCAGACCTCTTGAAGGATGGCGGAGAAATTGTCCTTGAAAAAACTGGCAGACCTGTATACGCAATGCCTAATGACCGCAATGGTACCGGAATCTTGGAAGAACGCGAACATCATCCTAATTCATAAGAAAGGCGACATGAAGGACTTGAAAAATTACCGGCCGATCAGCTTACTGTCAGTCGTCTACAAGGTATTTACCAAGGTAATCGCTAACCGAATTTCTGCAACCTTAGATTTCAGTCAACCTAAAGAACAAGCAGGGTTTCGTAAAGGTTATTCAACAATGGACCATATTCACACGATCAATCAGGTGATAGAGAAGTGCGCTGAATATACTGAACCCCTATATATAGCCTTCATAGATTATGAGAAAGCATTTGACTCGGTCGAAACCCTAGCAGTCATTCAGGCATTACGGAACCAGGGGGTAGATGAGCATTATGTAACAATACTAGAGGATATCTACAATGGGTCTACAGCTACGATCATCCTCCATAGGGAGAGCAGTAAAATACCTATAAGAAAGGGTTGTCAGACAAGGAGACACAATCTCTCCAATGCTATTCACAGCATGTTTACAAGAAGTATTCAGAACGTTGGATTGGGAACAGGTGGGTGTAAGGGTTAATGGAGAATACCTCAGTAACCTCAGATTTGCTGATGACGTTGCCTTGCTAAGTAACTCGGGGGACGAATTGCAAAGCATGCTTTCCGCACTGGGCGAACAGAGTAGAACCGTGGGACTGAAAATTAATATGCAGAAAACTAAAGTAATGATCAATAACCTCGGGACAGCACAGCGGTTTGACATAGGTGGCGAGGCAGTGGAAGTGGTAAGCGAATATATCTACTTAGGCCAAGTTGTGGCCCCAGATCCAAACCATGAGGCAGAGATAATTAGAAGGATCAGAATGGGGTGGGGTGCATATGGCAGACATTCTCAGATAATGAATAGCAGCCTACCATTGTCGCTGAAGAAGAAAGTGTATGACAGCTGCATCTTACCGGTACTCACCTACGGGGCAGAAACTTGGAGGCTCACTAAGAGGGTTCAACTTAAATTGAGAACAACTCAGCGGGCAATGGAGCGGAAAATGATAGGTGTAACATTAAGGGACAGGAAGAGAGCGGAGTGGGTCAGGGAACAAACTGGTGTTAAAGACATATTAGTAGAAATTAAGAAGAAGAAATGGACGTGGGCAGGACATGTAATGCGAAGGCAAGATAACCGCTGGTCATTAAGGGTAACAGAGTGGATCCCTAGAGAAGGCAAGCGTTGCAGGGGGCGGCAGAAAGTTAGATGGGCAGATGAGATAAAGAAGTTTGCGGGGATAAATTGGTCACAGTTGGCACAGGACCGAGGCAATTGGAGAATAATGGGAGAGGCCTTTGCCCTGCAGTGGGCGTAGATAGGCTGGTGATGAAGTTCATCAATCTTGAAAAACAGCCACCTAGCTGGTTCTAGTGCTCAGGCGAAGAGGGTGAGAATGCGTTGTATATAATAGTGAGTTTTAGCTGACCCTTTTCGACGGTCCCCTCAGGCTCGCTCAGCGGCGCGCTCGGCGCAACCGGAGTCAATGCCGTTCGCCGCCAAGTGCGCCACGCATGCGCAATAGCGCTTCCGCTCGCTACCGGAGCGGAGCGACCCGTCAAAAACGGTCAGCTGAAACTCACTATTGTGTTCGATGACCCACATCGATGACTGTGTACACGGTTTGGGGCTGAACTGAAGGACATAAGAAACGACATTATGTTCCTTGCTTCTTTATTTCGTCATTTGTTAGCCACAGCGCCTTCTGGCATTACAGTGGGTAGGGGGGGGGGGGGGGTGGATAACAAAAAGAAATAAATAAACGAGTTACACTGATGACCAAAGAAACCTCTCCAGAGGCCGCGAGGCCTTTACGAGATACACTCGTTCACACAAGGAACAAGAAAAAGAAAGGGAAACAATTTAATGATGATGATGGTTGCATTTTAATGGCGCAAGGCCAACTGGGGCAAAGAGCGCCAAAAAAAAGATGGTTAGCTACCACATATTAAAGTCAATACTAGAAGTGAATAGCACCAGAAGTAAAAACAAATTAAGACAATGAGGATGGCTGGTGTAGAGGGCCAGGTTGTGATTATGCATGATACGATATGAGATTCAGAAATTTAACTTCTGACAGATAATTAAAAACACGTTTGATAGTAAACATTGGTTCATCGCCTAAGAAGTGCGATGGGTGGAGTGGGATTTGTTGTCTGTAGATTTCTGGAAAGTGTTTGCGTCGTGTAATGTGAAGTGCCTTGCATGTTATTAGTATGTGCACTACGGATAGGGCCTCTCCGCACCTGCCGCACTGGGGTCTAGGAGATTCCGTCGGCAGATACGAGTGAGTTGCATGCGTGTGCCCCATCCGTAGCCTAGCCAAGGCGACTTCTGTGTTTCTGTTGTGCGAGTCAGCTGTGTACCGTCCCAAGTGTGGCTTTATTACATGTAGTTTGTTGTCTGTCTGTTCGTCCCAGTGTGTTTGCCATGTTCTGCGCAGGTGTTGTCTTATGTGTGGCTTGAGGTCTGTATATGGTACGCTTGTTATGTCTACAGTGTTCCTGAGTGCAGCAGCACCGGCCCTCTCGTCTGCCAACTCGTTCCCAGCGATCCCAGCGTGTCCTGGGACCCAGCAGAGGAGCAGCCGATGCTTGTCCGCATACACCGACATGATAGTGTTGAATACAAGATTAACTATGTGGTTTTTGGGGGGTGTATGCGATGACAATGCGCGAACAACACTCAAAGAATCTGTGTAGATGATAGAATTGGGAATTGATTTTCAAGGATATGTCGTACAATCAGTAAAATTCCGTACGCTTCTGCTGAAAAAATTGTTGTGTGCACGCTCATGGTTCTGGCTGCATTGAAATTCGGACCATGAGCAGCGCACGACACCATAGTGGAGGTTTTAGAAGCGTCACTGTAGAATTCAGCACGTGGGTATTTGAACTGCAAAGAAAGAAAGTGCTGCAGTATTGCAGCTCGCGGTACACGATTTTTGTCAAGCTTTATAAAGAAAGGTCACAGGACACAGGGCGAACTTGCCAAGGCGGTAAAATGTTTAAAGAGGATGACCTGTACACGTCTAAAAACGAAGCACTCAGATCCGAGGCTTGCTCTCTCGCTCGAAGTGAAAAAGGAGGAGTAACGGACGGGCGATTTACAAAGAGCACAGATGTGGATGTATCGTTAAGGACAGGATAAAAAGGGTGGTTATTCTGAGATGAAATTTTAAAAGCATAAAGTAAGTCCATGTACGTTCGCTGGTTCTCAAGGCTCCACTTATTACATTCAACATATAGACTCTCGACAGGGCTAGTGCGAAAAGCACCCGACCGCAAGCCGTAGCCCCAAGTGTAGTACTGGGTCAAGCATTCGCAATCTGTTTTACTCGCCGACCCATATACCACACTGCCATAGTCCAAACGAGACCCAACCAAAGCAGTATAGAGCCGTAGTAGGAGTTCTTTGTCGGAACCATACGAATTGTGGGAGAGAACCTTCAGGATATTCATTGTTTTAAGACATTTATGTTTAAGTTTCTTGATGTGTGGAATGAATGTGAGTTTCTGGTCAAACACAACACCCAAAAACTTGTGCTCCTTGTTCACAGGAAGCGACACGCCATTAAGAGTAATGTCTGGGTATGGAAGGATCCCGCGCTTCCTAGAGAACACAACGCAGGAGCTTTTTGCAGGATTCAATTTAAAACCATTTTTGTCTGCCCAGCTGGCAAGTTTCTTGACGCCGAGCTGGACTTGACGTTCGCATATTGACATATTACAAGATTTAAACGATATCTGCACGTCATCTACATACATAGAGTAAGAAATTGTAGGCGGCAGTGCCTTCCCAAGGGAGTTCATCTTTACTATGAAGAGAGTGCAGCTTAGAACTCCGCCTTGCGGCACGCCATTTTCTTGCACGTGTACCTTTGACAGTGCAGAACCAACTCTGACGCGAAAGGTTTCTCTCCGACAAATAGATAGCAAGGGTGTTAAACAATTACCAGAAACAACGAATGACTTCAGGTCAGTAAGGATCCCATAACGCCAAGCTGGTGTCATAGGCCTTTTCTAGGTCGAAAACACAGTTAAACAGAACTGTTTATGCACGAAGGCATCCTTAATATACGACTCTAGGGCCACAAGTTGATCATTCGTGGATCGCCCCGCCCTGAAGCCTGCCTGGCAGCTCTCGAGAAGGCCGTTATACTCCAAAAAGTACACGAGCCTCCGGTTTATCATCTTCTCGAGAAGCTTGCACAGGCAGCTGGTCAGGGCAATGGGTCGATTAGCTAGCGGGAGAAGAAGGGTCCTTCCCTTCTTTCAAGAATGCTACAACTATGGCATCCCTCCAAGACTTTGGAATGTGCCCTCCGAAAGCCATATCTTGTTGAAAAGGTGAAGAAGTGTTACAAGAGTGTCTGTGTGTAAGTTCTGTATCATTGTATATGTAATGTTGTCTGGGCCTGGAGCTGAGGGTTTACACGTGCTCAGAGCAGCCCTCACCTCTAGTAGTGAAAACAGGGAGTTGTAAGAAGTCTGTGATTTGTTGTTGTCTGGTAGGGACTTCTTTTCACAAGAGGCTTTATACTTCAGGAAAGTGTTCGTGTAGTGTGCTGAACTGGACACGTGTTGGAAGTGTTTGTGCGAGTGTGTCAGCCTGGTCTTCCAGTGTGTCCCCTGTTGTTACTGACCAGGGGCAGGCTGTGTGTATGTTGTCCTTTGAGTTTGGCGTATACTGTCCATACCTTGCGTGTGTCGTGTGTATGAGTTTATAGATGTTATGAATGAGCGCCAACTCTCTCGTTTTGTCCTCACGGCGCACCACGTTTTCCTAACGCCTGGCCCGTTTGAACAAAATGAGGTTACCCGACGTGGGGTACCGACGAAGGACACCCCACGCCTTGTTCTGGGCCCTCTCGCGCCCGCCTACAGTCCTCATTCCACCCTACGGCCTCCGCTGGTTGCGCGGGGCACCAGAGGCGTGGGGAATGGACTTTTCGGCGGCGTCGAGGATGTGCGCCGTGAGGAGTTGTGCGGCTTCATCTACGTGTAGGTTGTGCTATGGAGGTGTGGTGTAGTTTCGATGACTCTGTAAATGTGTTCCAGTTAGCTCGTGCTTCATTGAACCTATTATGGGAAGATGAACTGCTTGGGCCTTTACCTATATATCTAAGTGAGGTGGGGAAGTGGTCACTACCATATGGGTCAGTTTCCCACACCCCACTCGAGAAGAGGAAGAGAACTGCGGAGCCAATAGCCAAGTCAAGGACATGAGTATGTGTTGTGTCCTATGTTATGATATGTAGGCTGTTTATTGTTGAAAAAGGCATGCTCCAGAAGATGTCAGGAATTTTCTCTATCAGGCGACCCTCGGGAATCCGTTCTGGAAGAGCCCCAAAGAGAGTTGTGAGCATTAAGGTCGCCTGTAAGGATGTATGGTTCGGGCAGCTGGTCAACCAGCGCCTCGAAGTCGGAGCTCGTAAGTGCAACATCAGGAGGAATGTATATGGAGCACTACCGTTATCAACCTATTAAATATTATTAAGCGTATTGCTACAGCCTCAAGGACGGTGTTCAAGGTGACAGGGTGGCATGCTAAGGATTTGCCGGTGATTATGGCAACACCGCCAGAAGAGTGTGTGCAGCCATCCTGTCTTTCCTGTATACCATGTACACTATTCAAGAAATTTGTGTGTTTGGAATTCAGATGTGTTCCTGGACACACATTATAACTGGCTGATTGGCATGCAGAATCTCATAAACGTCGTCAAGATTATTCAGAAGGCCTCTGCGTTCCATTGAACAATATTTTCTCTTCCCTTATTATGTGTTCAAGCTACTGGAGTGTGACTATTTATGTAGGGTCTTTCGGGGCTTGGACTCTTGGAAGGGGTTTTCTGGCCTTCTCTACTGACCTGGACGTCGCAGCCCGTTCCTTCCGCTGCGATGAAATCCGGAAGGGCTCGACGTCCATGTCATCATCTGAAGGCAAGGGGGTGCCCAGCGGACTGGGCCCCCTTGACGTGGTACCCTTTCGGGTGTTCTTTGCCTGTGCTGCCAGTGCCGAAGGCGTGGGGAGCACCACAGATGGCACAGGCAGTGAGGCGGGGGCGGGGGTCGCTGCGACTGCCTCCGTCTCCATCTCGTCCGGGCCCTCGCGTGTGCTTCGGGCCGGTAGAGAGGGGGAAACGGTGGGTGCAGCAGCATCCCCACCGGACGTGGATGCCACCACAGCCGCTGCTGGCTCAGCGAGCGGTGCGGAGGCGGGTTGGGCTGCCAGAGGCAACCCAGGGGGGGGGGGGGGGGGGGGGCGGGGGCGGGACCAAGTCCGACTCGCGGTACTGGGTCCCCGCGAAACCAGACGCCGCTCCGCCCCCCGGCGAGCTGCGTCGGCGTACCTCCCAGAGGGAAAGAGGCGAACCTCTTCCGCGCCTCTGGGAAAGTGATGTTTTCAGTGACTTGATGTTATGATTTTTCTTTTCTAATTGAAACTTTTCGCATTTTCTGGAGTAGGCCGCATGTGGACCCTGGCAGTTTACACAAAGAAGGTTGTTGCACGTTGCAGTTATCGGCCGGGTGATCGTTGCGGGCGCATTTTGCGCAGGTAAGTCGGCCGCGACAGGGTTTGTTTGTGCCGTGCCCGAACCGTTGGCCACTTGAAGCAGCGCCGTGGGTTCGGGATGTAAGGCCGGACTGAACAACGAATGTAACCTGCGTTGATGAATTCAGGAAGGGTCGCCTTGTCGAAGGTTAGGATGAGGTGCTTTGTCGGTATTTGTTTATCGTCTCTGCGGATGGTTATGCGCCTGACCGCTGTTACGCCCTGACTACGAAGGCCCTCCAGCAGGTCAGCTTCAGAATCATTGATTAGGTCATACTTCGGAAATCACCGCCCTGGGAGCGTTTAGGCTGCGGTGGGGCGTGACTCGGATGGCCAGATCGGCGATGCGGGTTTGTGCAAGTAGTTTATCAGCCTGATCCTGGCTACTGACTTCAACAAGGATTTCACCGGTTCTTTGTTTTTTGGCTTTATATGATTCGCCGATGACACCTTCAAGAAATTTGGAGACGAGAAATACTGACTTGAAGCAAGAGGGTTCAAACTGGTCAACTGATTCTATTACTAGAAGCGAGGGTAGTTGTTCGGTTCGAAATACTCAAGTGGGAAGTGGTGGGAACGAAGCTTCGGTGCGGCCCCTTTTCGGGGGCCGATCACGTTTGGGGGGGGGGGGGGGGGTTTGGAAAATGCCCATATGATACATTGGGAAAGCAGGAGGACGGGGGTACTTTCTTCTCTGACCTTACCCTGGTAGCCAAAGAGGTCCCGGAGTTCCCTGCCTGGTGAACAGACAGGGAGCCCATCCGCCGGAGCTTGACCTGGGCTCCGACGGCCACCGTTCGTGGTTTCTAACCCTCCACCTATAAACACATCGCCACGGTTGGATCCAGCTTATGTTATGGGTGGCTCGGGGTCCGCGGTATCGCCAGTACCGTCACCAAGATTGCTCAAGGTGCCCCGTGTGGGGGGGGGGGAAACAATTTGCTTTATGCTCTTCAAATTTCCCAACTCACACCTGTCAGTCCCAACGCAAACTGGTACGGAGTATCTGTGCCGAGAAAAGTCTGTGCCGCTTCCCTCCCTTGCTTTCCATTCAGTTGCTGCCGCACATAAAAGGTAACACACTGTATCAACGACAGCACAAGCAACAAAAAATAAAAAAGTAAGAGTACAATTCGCTCTTTGTTCTTCACAAAAGATGCCTTTTGCATAACAATAAATGCGCAAGGAACAAAGGTGCATTAGTGCAAAGCTTTTAACAAACACACCGAAGCGTAAAATGCATCCGCAGACAATTCCGTAACTATGGGTACAAGTAACTGATTTTATTGAAGTAATTGTTTAAAAGAAAATGTTTGTGAACGCTAATGTCTTGCATAGAATTTCACGCACCTTGCGGGTGTGATCTATTTGCGTTGACACCTAGTGAGGTGTAAAAAAAAATCATCTCGCGGATTGTTCATTCCAGAGTAGCCTGTGGAATCGAATAGTTTTAAACGAGCCATTGCCCTTCGATCTTTTAGTGCCTCCCACTTCAAAATCTTTTTGCAGGGACTTGCTGTAATTTCTTGTAAAAACACTGCGCTAAATTGAAATTACGAAGACGAAGGACGGCGGAACACACGACGCAGACTTACGAAAGCGCTTTCGTAAGTCGGCATAATGTGTTCCGTCGTCCTTCGTCTTCGTAATTTCAATTTAGCGCAGGGTTTTTACAAGAAATAATGTACCAACTAGCCCAGAAGCAAGCTCTCATTGACTAGACTTGCTGTAAGCTCTTTGTACCTAAGACACCAATGCCATACTGGGCTGCAAGGCTTAACAAACATTAGTGTTTTAACATACGTTACATCTCTTGTAAATGCTGTTCAAGCGGTTACTCTGCGGGGAGAGCCGGTTTCAAACCCCTTTGGTTATACAAGCGTTTTGTTATTTACCCTTCACCTGCGGCGTTCATTTTATAGACAGGGCAACGAGGACCGTTTTTCGTACGATGAGGCACTTAAGGACTTTCGCCTTAAAGGAAGTGGTTATGGCTCACTACTGCTGCGCAAGTTGGGCAGAACAGCACAAACTCTCCTTTGCGTACGTTGAAACCAAAAGCAAAATTCTGAACTCTCCGTCGTGGACGAGGGAAAGAGGGATTTTTCGAACTGTTCTGCGTAAATGGTGGATAAACAAACCAAAACTTTCCACCTTGGAAGGTGGTCAAAACCCGAGCAATTCATCCACAGAAATTTATACCACCCGAAATCCGGGCACCGAACGCACTACAGAACTCATCTTTGCGCAATGGCGGACAAAAGCAGTTCCGGCTTTCCAGTTCACAAAACCCCACAGCCTAGGGGTTAACTCTGGGGCGACGAAAGCCCGCGAAACGTATGAATTTGAGATAGCGAACCACGGGTATAGCTCATTCTGAGCCCGCCCTTGGCAGTTGCTTGTATAAATAAACTTGCGACCTTTAACGGCACTTCAGATATTTCCCACACAAACAGATCCAAGCAGCCTGCTGTGGTCGCATGAATACATAGCACTGTTGCATTTAAATATGTTGTTCAGCTCCATTTCTCTCAGACGTAAAAAACGTGGTCGTTTCGTCTGTCCACCAAATACATTTTTCAAGCCGGAATTTATTTAGCCCATTTCCGGGACTCCGCTCGACGCTTATCCTACGCCATGCTTTCTATTTCCTCTCTCACTTTTTTTTTTAGTCGGCGCAAACAGTAGCACGCCAACAACAAAGCACTCCGAGATCGGCCTCAACAACCGGAATCGTTCTGAAACGTGAGGAACACCGCGGCATTTGGAAAAGCAAACACTCTGCAATCGAGGCAGACAGAAGAAGCATTGCGGTGAAACGAAAACAAATCAAGGGGAAATAAGCCAACGACTGCAACAGACGCCGCTCGAAAGAACAGCCTCTGGTGGTGGGCGGTCGGTCAGTATAGTGGACATATGGGTCATCGACTCCGCTGAGCCGTATCGCCTTCAGCGAGCGCCTGTTTGTATTTCCCCATTACCCCCTGATTCAAAGATTTCGCTCGCCTCAGGCGGAACTTATAAATCTGGAGTGGATTTGGTTCCCTCGAAGCAAGTGCCGCTTTGGGAGCAAAAGAAAAAACAATAATACGAGAAAGAAGTGATTTCGCTAGAGATATACAGATGCCCGCTTTGCGTCGAAGCTTTATCCCTCAGGGATTCACGCAGGGATGAGAAAAGAAAAGGGGACAAAACGGGACGCCATGTGGAAGATTCGGGAACGAAAACCGATGGAATTTATACGTTTGTGTACAAGACGTTTCTAGCTTTGTTCCTTCTCTCCTGTATTCGCCGCTTCTAAGGGTTTCTTTAAGAAATATCCGATCATTCCTTTACGAAAGGACATCTCCGATGTTACGCATAGCGTTCACTGCTTGGGGGGGAAATGCAGTTCGAGGGCAGGTACAGATGGCTTGCAATGTCTGTATTCCTCTAAATTGAAAGTAAGGCTACGCAGAATCAGCGTTGGTCAACGCGGTTGGGATGCCGACCGAGGTGATAATATACAGCGCGACAACGACGGAGATGAACTTCTACGCATAGTTATCATGCAGTGTTACGTTCCGACGCGGTGTCTATCAAAGAGTGTAAACGTAGAGAGCCACAAGGCGACGCGATCCGTTTACGCTATTCTTCGCTATACGTAAATAACGGTGCTCACAGTCCCGCGTGCGGCGACAGCGATGTCTTGGATCTTGTTTCTTCCAAGCTGGGGAGAGTTTCATTTTTGTTCTTCGGAGAAACGTGTAAAAGGAAATGCTGCGATCTTCTGCGAAATGCTGCGAACTACTACGCCTGTTTTAACCAATGACGCCTCGGTAGCTTTGACGATTCACAAAACATTACAGGGTTTTAGCTTACCGTGTGTGCCGTGTCAGCGCGTAAACCAAGTTTAGGGACCCGACTGCGCATGCGCGTTGGCACGTCAAGGCGGGGGCCGCCCGCCAGAGGAGCTAAGCCACCTTATCGGAACGAATGCGCACAAGCCCAGTAGGATGCTGGTACGCACGGTACACACGGTACACGTGGCATGCTGGAACTCTCAATTACAGAGAATCGGTGGCTTTCAATTACTTCGGCACACTTTACCGAGTACGGATTGACATGTACATTTGGCGCGCATACTGTGGCAAACATCAAATTAGGCATATCGAAAGCAAAACTCTAGCATTTTAAATAAAATATTCGTTCTTCTTTTTCTCTATACAAGAAAGTGCCCCGACAGAAAAGCGTGCAGCGCGCTTCTTGTCCAAAAAGTGTCACCCATTGTAACTCCTAAACGGTTGCAAATACTACAGTTTTAGGTAGTTTGACAATGAGAATGTTCTTTGCACGGAATAATTTTGGTAGCATTTACAAATAAAGGAATGCAGTTTCTGGAATTATCCAAAAGAAAGGTTATTTCTGCGACAAAAGAAACAATGTGATGGGCATAGACTGAATGAATGAATGAATGAATGAATGAATGAATGAATGAATGAATGAATGAATGAATGAATGAATGAATGAATGAATGCACAAACAGGGAGGGGGCTACGAATAGAAACGGCACAATTAAACAAAGCAGATTGAAACAGCACGTTGTTATATACAGGATCTTTTGTATTACCAGCAAAGCGTGTTGTCGTTCTTTTAACAGCGGAATTGTAGTTACTGGCCGTAAGTTCCGTGCTGCAGGAAAAAGTAGCATGAAAATGCCAAGCGCTCGTGAGCACGTGCCTCACGGCGACCGCCGAGTCCCCTACTCGCGCAGTGGCTTTAGTTTGCCGTAATCGTGGCAACACTTGCTCGGAACGAGAAAGACACGTCATAGCGCACGCTTCTCGTTCCTTAGTCCTCGTGTCGCCGTGAGCATGCTCTCGGTACCGTAGAAGAGGCCTCGCACGCGCAGCGTCTAAAAGACACCACGCTTAGGAGAGGTCACCGCGGCGGCCACATTCTCTGAAAGCCATTATGGATAATTGGAGACATGGCTACGAGTGTGCCAATTCTTCCCGAGACGACTTGCAGGCCCCGCCACCTCTGCCTCGAGTCGATGACAAAGAGCTGGTAGTAGTCTACAATACCGACGATGAGTTTGCATCCACCACCCGCCACGAAGACGACCAGGACCTCTTCAATGTATATGACGACTGTTACTGGCACCGCAACTATGCAAATAAACAATGGTACTGAAAGTTAACTGTGTCCGGCAAAGCTCACCTACAAAAGCTCCGCCATTCAAGTCTTTCGCATGAGTGCACGCTTCCCTTAATTTTTTGGTTTGTCTGGAAAAATGGCCTAAGACATAACAGCGAGTAAACGAGAATTCAGTACATCACACGCACGGATTAGCGTAACAAAAACTAACATGCCCACTTGCCTGAATGTTCACTTGATCTTCCTCCATCGTACCGCTGGTGTCAAGAATCGGGGGTTGGTTTCTGCGTTTTTTTAACTGTGCGCAAACAATCCACCCTCATCAAATGCGTTCCGTAGATTTTTGCGCTTCTTTAACCAAATACAGTAAAGAAAAGCAGGAACAAAGTCGTTCGGAGCTTTTCAGCCAAACATTATTCTTGTTGCTTCCTAAATATGTAATTTTATTTCGGCCGGTATAAGCTACTCTGCATCGTGTTCATAATTTCACTCTCTCGATGTCATAGCGGTGCATTATGGTAATTACAGAATAACTTAGTTCCGAGTCCCCACGGTACGCGAGTTCTGCGTCCTTCTTGGAATTTCAAATGAATATAGCCCGTTTTTCAACTAGCTTCTTGCTCCACTCTCGCTTTTTCTTTTCATTCATCACTTTATTTTGCGTTCTTAAGACACCTACGGTAGTCGTGTTTCAGATGAAGCACTCAGGATAGAGACGCACGAAGACCGGCGTTCCAAGCTCACATGTATGAGTACTTCAAAATACCAGCGAACACTTTTGTAGTTAAGCCTGAAGTGGACGGCAAATATATGTTCAGACCACAGTGGCTTCTTTAAAAAGCAGATACCCGATCGAATTCACTAGAGACCCGCGCTTTCAGGGCAGCAGGGCGCTTTTAATTGCATCGAGCGCACTAGCCTTGCTTTTTTTTTCACTTCTCAACAGCGGTTGGCCGATCTCGCGATTTTCGCTTTGGGAAACCGATTGTTGTACACATTGTCCTCGGCAGACGATAAACTCTTCTGAGTAAAAAAAAAAAAAAAAAAAAACAGGAGTAGGCAGGAAAAGAGGAGTCGATACTCCAACAAAACACGCCCACAACAAGGTTCCCAGCGACTGTTCGTGATTGGAGGAGGTAGGACGAAGATGGAGCAGCAACAGCGATTCGCTCGAGCAGAACCGTCGCAGACGATATGCGCCATTTCAAACAGGCCATCGCTCGATCGCGCGCAATGAGCTGCCGCCATGCCTCGGTGTCATTACGGGGAGTGACCTCTTCAAAGTTTTACGAGGAGGCTGGCATTAGGGAAACATTAGGGAGGATTTCCCGACAGGCTTAAACGGCGGCTTCCCTTTGCAGCAGACCACGGAAGAAAGGGAGCCGCGAGCGCTAGGGTAACGTCAACTTTCGAATGCAAGTGTCGTCTGCTATCGGCTGTGCAGACGATGGGAGTGACTCGGTGGCCAAACGACTGGGGCAGCAGACGATACAATGGCGAGCGGACGGGTACTACGAGTAACTTCTTGAGTGCACACAGCCAAAATTTGGCCTCGGGTAATTATCGACCGATTTCAAAGCGTTTCATCGATCCCTCCCGCTTGCGCGTGGGGTACTTAAAGGATCTCCATTCACCCGTCATTGCTCCGGAGAAAAACGGAATCGTTCATGTAAACAATTTTACGTTGGTGCATGATAAAGTAAGTGTATGGAATAAAGTAAATTTTCCGGCCGAAAATATAGGAGCAAGCGGAGCTTGGTTTGTTATCGGACATTTAGGCTGAAGCAAACAGCTGAGCACAAATTTGTGAGGCTTATTACCTGCTCGCTATTACGGGCTTGTAATTATCGACTCAACCCGCAAACTGATGGTTGATGTCTTACACGTCTCTAAATGCGCGGGGAACAATTATTAAATTAATCGACCAACAATCACCTTAATCGTTCTTTCAGGTAACCTTTTCCCTTGAGAAATGGCGTTATTGTTGTGTTTATAAGGATTGGCTGAACGGAACTGATTCAACTCGCCGGTGGTGCCCGGTCACAGAATATACTCATTTTTTACGCTTCGTTGTTCTTCCTTGCGGCGCTAAACTCTTGCTACAAACATTGAAAACATAATCAGTAATAGCATCTACAAACGCAGGGCTGATTGCTCGGTTACCTGCTAATACCTACTTCAGCAAGCGACGAACATTTCCTTGGGTTCAAATTACTTGTATGTAAATACAAGCACGACCGTAGCAAAAATCTGCCTTTCTAGCTATGCAAAGTATGCCGAACTACTGTGCATCAGACTATATCGCTAGAATGTTAGCAGCATCTCAGATTGTTTCGTTTCCAGAAAAGATTGATTGATTGTAGGGTTTAACGCGCCGACGCAGCGCAGGCGATGAGGCGCGCCGTAGTGGAGGGCTCCGGATTAATTTTGACCACCTGGGGTTCTTTAACGTGCGCCGAAATCTCGTGCACACGGGCGTTTTTGCTTTTCGCCTCCATCAGAAAAGCGGCCGCCGCGGCCGGGAATTGAACCCGCGACCTCGTGCTCTGCAGCGCAACGCCTTAGCCACTGAGCCACCGCGGCGGGTCCCAGAAAAGCGAAATGTTTCAACGCTAAATGTTCTAACGCAAACGGAATAGTCAACTCTGTAGGTGGAAAATCCGGCGTTGTTGCCAAAAGATGGCGCACAAAAAAGTCGATGGCCTAAAGAATAAACGGCGCGAGAAAGAAAAACTTTAATAAGAAGTATAGGCAAGACCGGTCCGATCTACAAAAAAAAAATCCCGAGCCATCTCCACTAGCGTGAAACCTGGGGAGGGGCGAAGCATGCAGTGTATAAGTGTATTCTTGGCGCCTTGGCATATACAGCTTTTCCGTAAAAGTCTCTTGTTTTTGAAGCATGAAGATATCTAGCACGATTCGTAAACGAGCGTCCCGGTATTTTAGTACCATGAATACATGAGACGACGATTACGACGACGACAGGAGACGCCAACAGCGCCAGCCCCTAAGGGGAGGAGGAGGAGGAACAAACTTTTATTGAAAAGCAAGACTTTTGGTGACGCTGATGGGTGGGGTCCCTAGTCCAGGACTCCACTGAGTCTGGCCTTCTCCCGGGCCTGGTTGACTAGATGAAGCTGGTCTTCCAGGCTCGAGCTGGCCAGGGCTGCCTCCCATAGCTCAAGTTTTTTCTCTGGTGTTGTATCTTCACGCCAATTGCTGTTGCACTCCCAGGTGATGTGGTATAGTGTGGGAGTGCTGCCGCAGGTTGGACATTCTGATCGGTATTTTCCTGGGTAAATAAGGCTATACCTGTGGAGGTTCGGATAAGTATTCGTTTGAATCTGTCTCCAGGAGGTGGCTTCCATTGCGTTTAGCTTTTTGTGAGGGGGCGGGTAGAGTGCCCTGGCTGCCCTGAGTGCTTCCAGTCTTTCCCCATAGCCGTTGGGAAGTGGGGTTAAAAACGGCGTGCTGTCACCCGCCCGGTTCGTCAATTCTCGGGCAGTGCTGTTAGCCGCTTCGTTCCCCGCCAATCCCTCGTGACCGGGGGTCCAGGTCAATCTGTGCGTGCCATGGGGTCTTCCTTTGATCTTGTTCAGTATGTTTGCTGCCACCCGTGGTATTCTTCCTTTAACGAAGTCGTAGCATGCTTGCTTGGAGTCCGTAATTATGTGCAGGCTCTTCTGTTGTCTCTCTCCGTGGGCGAAACCAAGGGCTATTGCTGCGGCCTCCGCTTCCTCGGGATTGGTATTCTTAATAGTCAAGCAATCTATTAAGTTGTGGTCAGAATCTATGACAGCCGCCACCGCATCTCTGTTGTTTTTGTACATTGCTGCGTCAGTGTAGAGTGTGTTAGGGTCTCCATGAAGTTTTTTTTCTAGATATGCTATCCTTGCTTTTCTTCTTCCTTGGTGGGCTGTCTTGTCCATGTGTCTTGGTATTGGTGATATAAATAAGTTTCTGCGTATGTCCTTGTCGAGGTCGACTTTACTTGTGATGTTGAATTTATCAGCGGGCGTGCCTACTCTTTCGAGTATGGCTCGGCCTGTTCTAGTGAGTTGCAGCCTTTGTTTTTGAGCGATCAGCGTGGCTTCTTTGATCTCCTCAAAGGTGTTTGTTACGCCCAGTTTTTGTAGCTTACTCGTGGCCGTGCACTGAGGAAGTCCGATTGCGGTTTTATAAGCTCCCCTTAATATCGTTTCTATTTGATCGTTCTCTTGTTTGTTTAGCCGGTGATATGGTAGGCTGTACGCCACTCTGCTGACCACCAGGGCTTGTACCAGACGGAGAGTGTCTTCTTCTGTCATTCCTGTTTTGTTTCTTGTTATTCTTCTGATTATTCGTGTTATTTGCTGTGTGGTCTTCTTGAGCATCTGTATAGTGTAGTTGGCCTTTAGGTTGCTCTGTATCCAGAGTCCGAGTATCCTGATTAATGAGACTTCTTTGATTTTTTGTCCTTCCAGAATGACATTTAGGTCTCCCGGGCTTTTGTATCTGCTGTTATAGACCCTGATTATTTCTGACTTCTCTGGAGCACACCGGAGGCCGCTGTCCTTGGCGAGAGATTCTACGCAGTTCGCCGCCTCTTGAAGTGCTTCTTCCTTTTGGGCCAATGAGCCTTTGGTTGTCCATATGGTTATATCATCCGCATATAGCGTATGGTTAATGTTTGGTTATTTCCTGGAGTTTTTTGCTAGCTTTATCATCGCTACATTGAAGAGTAAGGGCGATATTATAGATCCTTGAGGTGTGCCTTTGTTGGGCATTTTGAGCCTTTTGGATCTGACTTCCCCTAGTCCTATGCTTGCAGTTCTGTCTGATAGAAAAGCTTTTACATAGTTGTAAATTCTCTCTCCGCAATGGAGGTTATTGAGCTCTTTTAAAATTGCGTAGTGTGACACATTATCAAAAGCCCCTTTTAAGTCCAGGGCCATGATTATGTGTTCACTTCCCTTGGGAATGTTGGTGAGCACCTCTTCTTTCAGGAGCAAGAAGGCGTCTTGCGTAGATAGGCCTTCTCTGAAGCCTACCATGGTGTGCGGTAAGAGGTCGTTGTCTTCCAAGTAGTTCTGTAGCCTTCTTAATATTATTCTTTCGTAGACCTTCCCCAAGCATGAGGTCAGTGAGATTGGTCTAAGCGCTTCGATTCCTGGTTTCTTCCCTGGCTTGGGGATGGCTATTATTTCGGCATGTTTCCATTCCTGTGGGACTTCTCCTTTTGTCCAGAGTTCTTCATTTATGTACTTTGTTAGTGCCTCTATATGGTCTTCGCTTAAATTTCTAATCATTGCATTTGTTATGCGGTCCGCACCCGCGGCGGTGTTTTTCTGTGCCGCTCTGATTGCCGCCCTAACTTCTTCCTTAGTTATTTCTGCGTCCAGGGCTTCATTTCGGTTTCCCTCGTATGGTAGGTTGCAGGGTGCCGTCTTCTGTGTGCCCAGGAATTTGTCTTTCAGGGCTTTCAGTAATTCTTTGTTCGTGCCTTGAAACTGATGCGCTAGCTTTTTTAATGTTCTATTATTTTCGGTCCTTGTCTTGGCTGGGTCAATCATGCTTCTGAGAATGGCCCAGGTTTTTGAGGTGCTCAACGTGTCTTTCAAGGAGTTACAAAACTGAGCCCAATTTTGTTGTCCGAGCTGGTCTGCGTATTCCCGTGCTCTCGTTGTCAGTTCTTTAATTTTGTTCTTGAGCTTCTTGTTGCGCTTTTGCCTTTTCCACCTCTTGACCAGACTACGCCTTGCTTCCCATATGTGTAGTAAATGTTTGTCTACATTTGGTTCTAAGTTTGTGCGTTTCACCGCTATTGTTGCGTCCTGATATGTTTGTTTCAGTTTTTTTACTCCATTCTTTTATATTTGTTATTTCCAATAATGAAGACGACCTTTTTCTGTATTTCTCCCAATTGGTGATTTTGGCTTCTCCTAAGGTTCTCCGGATCATCGCCGTGGGGATGGATGAGCTTATTATACAATGGTCACTACCTAGTGTTTCCTCTAGATTGGACCAGTGTACTCCTTCAGCGTTCTTGATTATTGCGAGATCCGGGCAGGTGTCCCTGCTAGTTTGGCCTCCTATCCTGGTGGGACATTCTGGATTCGTGATCAAGGTTAAGTCTTCATTTTCGATGGCTTGGATCAGGTTTTGTCCTTTGCGCGAGTTAAAGTTATAACCCCACTCTCCGTGGGGTGCATTAAAGTCACCCATTATTACGAGTTGGTTCTTGTTTGCTATCTTCATGGTCTCCCTGAAAGTTTCGGTGAAGGTTTCCTTCTTGTTGCGAGGGGGACTGTATACGTTTAGGATGAATGTGCTTCTTTTCCCCCTCTTGTTTGGGATTATTTCAATTAGAGATGCGTGCGCTAACTCTGATGAGCTTAGCTTGTGCTCAATTGCGGTGAGGTCTTTGTTGATCAGGGTCGCTATGCGAGGGTTGTCTTTATCGATGATGACCTGGTATCCCAGAAGCGCTACGTTTGGGCCTGCCTCCTGGAGACATATGACGTCTGGGTTTACATGGGATTGGTTAATGTACTGTCTTAGGCTGTGTCTTTTCTTTTGGAAGTTCCTGCAGTTCCACTGCCAGATCTCTAGATATTCCTGTGCTGTTTTTTTCTTATTCATCTTCGCTGGACATTTCATCTTCATCGTCGCTGATTTCTAGTATTTGTTGTTTTTCTTTTCTTATATTTTCCGGCATTGATAGCTTTCTTTTAATTTCGAAGCCTTTGGTTTTGATTTCATCGACCTGCTTTTGTAGAGCATCGAATCTGCTGTTTATTACCTCCATTATTTGTATCAGGTAGAGCCCTATGCCGCTTGGGTCCTGCAGCAGCCCTTCTGGAACTGGGGGCTGGGGCAATGGGGGTGGTTGTGATGAAATTTTATCTATGCTGATAGTCGTAGTTTTTGATTTACTTCTTGCTAATGTTCTTGGAGGGTTCAGTACTTGTTTTTTTAGTTCTGCTATCTCAGCATTTTGGCGTGCAATTTGGTTTTGCAGCTGTTCTATTATCTCTTCATGTTTAGAAGTGATACTGTCGACTTTGGTATTGGTATCAGCCAGGGAGGCAGCTACATTGGGCCAGCTCACCTGATCCTTTTTCGATGCTCTTTCCGCCATGAGTTTCTTCTTCTTGACCTTCTTCTCGTTGTTTTGGATGATGGGCCTCGGGTTGTGCTCTGGTGTTTGATTCTTCACCGTATGCTTTGATGGAGACAGGCTTTTGCTTCGTTTCTCCAAGCGTGGCCATTCAGAGCTCAACCATCGCTGTCTTTTGTATTTGTCATCTTCGAGGTCTCTTCTCGATTTTCTTTGATTCTGGTTGCCCGGTGGGATCACTGCACGTCTCAGTTTCATCGCGCACTCACGAGCCGCCGTAAGGTGGGGTTCTCCGCACAATGCACACTTCACTGGACACTTGTGTCCCTCCACTGGGTTCTCTGTCAAACACTGATGGCATGTCTTGACGTTAGGGGTCGGGCAGACATCAGAGAGGTGCCCAGGCTTCATGCACACATGGCACACTTGTCTGGTGGGCCGGTACAGGAAGCAAGGCATCTCCCCTCCGTAGTAGTAGACCACCTTCGGGACTGTGTTGCCTTCGAATGTAATCAAGGCGGTTTTGGATTTACCAAGCATCCTTGCTTGGATGATCCTAGTATTTTGTGTCCGGATCCTTAGTCCGTCCATTAAATCTTGCGGTGTGGTGCCGGCCGGAAAACCATGCACAACACCCCTCACTTCCTCCTCGGAGAAAGCCACATAGGTGGTTATGTCATGGCTGACCCCTCGAAGGGTGATTTTCGTGATCTTCCTCAACTCATCGGCAGCCTCTGTGTCAGGCGTGCTGACGATCAAGATATTCGAACCGTTTCTAGGTCGGACCACATACTTGTGCAGTAGTTGTCTGCCGCCCTTGCAGGCTTCAGCGATCGCCTTGGTGATTTCTACAATACTGTGTTCTTTAATGGGCAGCCCTCTAGCTGGTCGCATGATTATTTTGATGTCCCCTTTTGGTAGCGGGGGCAAACGCCTGCGTGGCGTGTTCTGCCCGCGGCTGGCAAAATTCGAAATGGTCTTGCCTGCGTGTCTTGTATCCTTTTCCAACTGCACTGGTGTAGCTTGGACACCGGATTGTCCTTCCGCTTCTTTGCGCAGTTTTCTCTTCGCTCTTCGGCCGAGGGCTTGTTTCCAGCCGGCGTCGTCGTCATGGTGGTCTCCCTCCGTCGGCGTACTGGTGTCATTGTTGTGAAGTTCTGTATCTTCCTCGCTCTCGTCAGGAAGTTCCATGTGGGATTCGTCGTCGCTGACCACGGGTTGTTGCCCTGTTGCTTGGATGCCACTGGGTCCCGCCATGCTCTGCTCCTGTGGGGTCTCGAGTCGCCCGGCCATGCCGACCGGGTTTGGCCCAGCGCGGCGTGGCCGACACGTTGGTTGTTCCTTTTCTTGGCGTTAGGCTTAGCTCGGCGTGTCACCGCAGAGATCTTCAATCGCCCATAAGTTGATAAAGAATCCACTCACAGACGAAAGAATAAAGTCCGCCAGTGCCGCTGGACGTCGGGTCGATGCTTTCACCAAAAGATTTGGCATCCAAAGGGATTTTCCGGAGGAAAATGGACTTTGCGGCCGGAGCCGATAGCAAGTGTGTTTGCTACTCTCGGCCCCCTAGCGGAGTCCCCCCCCCCCTAAGGGGCTTCGCCCCTAAAATACAGAGCATCTTGACAAATTGCGCACATAGAGGCCTTCGACGTTTGTAGATGGGAAGTCCAGCGAAGCTGACGGTCTGGTGGGATTTGCTATGTTGGTGTTTAGCTGTATTGCGCATATGTTATCTTGAATTATATGGACAGAGCCGTGATCTCTACGTCACAGAGTAAGGACACACACGATTGGTGGGCAGAGGCAATCGCCGCACAGGTTGCCACCGTATAGAGGGCAGCATTTCGCAACGACATGGAAGAGAGAGAGAGAGAGAGAGAGAGACGCCGATCGTGGTGAGGAGTACGCACGACTCGGGAATGAGCAAGGCCACCAAGAGAAGGTTTCTATGTCTCTAGGTGGCGTTGCAATGAGGCGGCGGTGGAGAAGAGTTTAAAGTGACGCTGTAACCATACCCCCCTCCGTAGATGGCCACGCTTCACCGTGCAGCCCACAATTTGGGAAAGCCAGCTCACGCAGACAAAGCACACATTGATATTGTTGAAGTCAGATTCCCCTCTAGAACGCACTGCATTGCTGCGAGGACTTTTTCCGGAAACAAAGAAAGCCGTTTTTGATAATAAAATGAAGGTCCTGGGGCCTTTTTCCCCGTTTATGAGATTTTTTTAGTGCACTGAAAATGATTGGTCTATGCTCGGCCCGTCTCCTGAGACGATCTGCTGGATCCTTGCAATAGACAGCTGCGCTGGAAAACTGCCGCCATGGCTCTCACATGCGAACATTTTACAGCCCGGAGGATTTGAAAACTTTTGGGGACTTCACGCGCCAAAGCTACGTATGGGCTATGAGGCACGCCGTAGTGGAGGGTTTCGGGGTTGATTTTGACCACCAACGGGCGCCCCTCCACTACGGCGCGCCTCATTGCCTGCGTTGCGTCGGCGCGTTAAACCCCACAACCAATCAAGCAAAGTACTCAGCCAGAAATTACTGCTCTATGTCCATCAGATAACTTGGAAACTCGCTTTTTTTTCTTTCTTTTTTCTCTTTCCCGGTCTTGACGTTCTTCGAAGGCACGAATTACGTCACTGAGGCCACTTAGCGGCTGTTGGCCGGTTTTTCTTCAGTTACAGCAATGAACGTTTTTTGATAGCGAATTTAAAAATAAAGCCACAAAAACAAAGCCGGAACGGACGAGCAAATCCCGCAGTGCCGCTTCTCTGCGGGCGATAACTGTAGCTTGCACAGAGCTTCCAGACGCGAAGGAAAGAGTGAAAGCATGTATCGTAAGCGTTGCAGGGTCCCTTCAAGTATACAAGTTTTTTTTTTAATTACGCGCTTAGATTTACGTGAACATTAAGTATACAGTCAGGCTACGCGCCCAGGGGGACAAAGAATGAGGTGGTAATTATTAATCTGAGTGGCCCGATGGCTAAAATTGAAGAAATAACTTTTTAGTGCGTGCAGTAAGCAGGTGAGTTTGTATTGACAAGTGACACGTAATCGTCTTTGTACACAGGTTCATTTGGAAGAACTCTTCTAGCGCATCCGTAGCCCGAAATATTTAACTGCGAAGTTTCATTGTCGTTCGCATGATAACGCATTTAAGGCAGTCAGGACCATCGCAAAGTTCCTCAAATTTGTCAAGTGCCTGCTGTGTACGGTGTTTAGTTTGATAACGGGGTGGAGGCACAGGCAAAAGTTGTAACTGTTCCTACCTCACTCTCGGCTGGCGAAATCAGGAAGAAGAGCCGTTCCGAGTACTGCAGTGTGCGATTACGCAAGCCAAGAGTGAAACGGTGCCAGTTATAACTTTTGCCTATGCCTCCACTCCTTGTCGAACCAAACACCGCACACAGCAGGCACGTGACAAAAGGAAGGAGTGTACACTTATACACTGCACGCTTCACCCCTACCCAGTTTTCACGTTAGTGGAGATGGCCCGGAATATTTTCTTTGCTGGTACATTATCATTGCCTTATGCGTACCGCCACTATTCACTGGTTTCTACTTCAAAGCCCAGTGTAGAGGAATGACGAAAATGCTACTTTACACACTTCTGAACCCGCTGAAAAGGACGATCAAAGTTCAGCCCCCCCCTCCCCCCTTCCCCCCCCTCCCCCCCATGCTTACACATTATAATGTACTCCATGCAAGGGCTAAGAGCACACTACCTCTTTTAATCCGCCCGATCGCCTATCAGGCATCCATCAAGCCTCGTTGGCGGCATTACGCAGCTTTGCAAGCTTGCTGTTTCGTTATTTCCACACCACCGGGGAGACACACGCGTCAACAACCAAAGAATGGCGCCCCTAAGTGTGGCGCCGCTATTGCATAGTCGACGAGGTTGCTTAAACTGGGATAACTGTATACGCTTAGACAAAAGGAGGAAGCAATACCCCGGCGAACTTCAACGCCAGCTGTTTCTCGCGGCGACAGTGATGAAGGGAGTGGTCGTTCCTTGCTTCGGGGCTTCTATTCATTCTTCTTCTCCCAACAGCGATGGTAAATTACTAGAACAGCAACATGTCAATCTGGGGTGCGCATGCGCAGAAAGAGAAGCTCTCAGGAGCACCTTTCAGATGGGGAAGTGCGCTTCAATTATCTAGAAAGTCTCAAAGACTTTCGTTTAGAAAACAGTGCGTGGGAGGTTTTGTATGCAATAAGCGCGTGAGATCTTAAGGTTGCAGAGCCTGTAGAGACCGCTGTGACTCTTGGGAAGCATTCTGAACTATATATTATTGCTGTCGGTCCGCTGACGAACAGGCACTGTGCCACACGCCCACTTCGCTGGTTTCCGCTACATACTTTTTGTCCGGGAAGGATGAGGGCCAGAGGAAGGAAATAAATTATCGCCTCCTGAAAAGCGAGGTCGTGGGAGACTGGCGAGCGCCGGAAGTGCGCGCGCCGTTCGTGCCATCTACATTTGGCCGGATGTATACGGGTCCGTAACCTGTCTAGTTTTGCAAGACAGATAACGATAGTAAAACACTCCAGTTCTCCAGAGGACCAGAACCAACTCGCTAGAGTCCTAATTGGCGTTCTAACTTTCGAAGAGTCATGGTGCTAAAAATACTTGGGCTCCAAATGAAAGGCTGTTTTGTAGCGTAAGCTACACTGGCCGAGGTTGAGCAGTTTCGCGTCGACCTTGAAGGACCGTGCTGCGCAAGCGTGATGAGCATTGGATTGGATTTGATTTGAATTGGATTGGATTGGAAATCCAATCCAATAGGAGTACGGTGGGTAGAGAATCTGCACATTTGCCGGTCCGCGCATTCAAGAAGAGTGACATCATAGCTGCGGGAGACGCACTGGCGCCGGCGCATACCCAGCTGTGCGCCTCCGTTGCGCAGTAGCCAAGTCTGACGCTGCGCCGGAGCCGCTTGATAGCAGTTTCGCGTGGCTCCTGGAGAGCCGTGCTGCGCATGCGCGAAGAGCAGTGACTGGACTGGACTGGACTGGACTGGATTGGATCGGATTGTAAATCGTTTTAGCAGCAGTAAGCACGATAATAAGCTAATCCTAGACAACCAGGAAACCTAAGAATAACCAGCTGAACCTTAGCTCACGCTACGTATATCCTGGCATAGCCGAGATAAGCCACTGCTAATTTTTTTGAAGACAATACGAATAGCGGTATCGCGATATCTAGGCAGGGCATGAGTCCGCTCCTTATGTTACCCCCACTGTCGTTAGAAGCGGGATGAAATGAAATGTCTCTTGTCATCACATTAAGAAGAAAAATTTTCCTCAGCCCTAAAATTAGGTGGGAGTTTCTATTCTTAGCCGTATCCTTCCCAAGAATACGGCTGGTCGTTTTCTGCCCAAGTTTTATAAGGTCAAATTTTTTTTTTCTAATTCTGTACTGAAACAAGGTTCCTCCATGCATAGTTGTTGCTGCAAACAAGAACAAAAACAAACAAAGAGGAGCCAAAATCTTGGTGGTATTGTTTCAGACGTGACAACAAATCAATGCCAATTTAATAGAAGAAATGAAGATGCTTCTTGAAAAATGTGGTTGTTCCTTCTCTCAACTTTATCCGCTTACGTCGACATTCTCTCGTGTTGAGGACGAGTTTTGTTTATGGCAAGCCAAGCAAAAATACACTCAGCAGCTGTTTTCACACAACTGTGAAAGGCAGGAAAAAGAACTTTGTTTCCGACATGCAATTTTTGAGGGTGGGAAAAAAGCGGCACTTGCAGGGCGTTCATTAGGCGTTAATCGTACATCTGCATCTCTTATGGCTAGCTTCAAAAAATGTACCCAATAATACAGCACAAACTGCCGCAAGACGTACCAGGACTGTCATCATCAGTATCATAATCACGAAAGTATTGAGAGAACGAACAAACAACGCACTGCCTATTCTGTGGACCAGACCACAAAATAATGTTCAGCTTTATCCTGTGGTCCAGACCACAGGGTTATGTTCTGTTTTGAGCTGCTGGTAAAAGGGTTCCGTTGGCCGGCTTCCGTGGCGCAGTGGTCGAGTCTTGGGTTTTTGGCGCTAACGCCCTGGGTTCGAGCCTTAGCAGTACTGTAGCTTCTTTTTTCTCTTTTGCTCTGACCTGTTCTCCTAAGTCAATTCTATGCATTATTTATGTAAATAAGTGTATTGATATCTTCCAGGTTGCTGTAGACGAATAGGGATCAACTGTACCGTGGTACGGTCTACAGAATAAACCTGAACATCACCCTGTGGTCTCGACCACAGAATAATGCTGCACCTTATCCCGCGTTCATGATCATCATCACCCACTGGTCCGCATAATAAGCACTGCCAACAAACAAAAAGAATGAACTACGAATGAGAAGAAAAAAAGAGCAAAAGACGGGCATATGGTAGAAACTAGGACGTCCAAACCCGAAGGAAGCAGGTTTAGAGAAGAAGAGACCCGTGAAATTGGTGTAGATCTCGCCCCCTCAGTTGTCACCTGCGCGGCCTACGAAAGGCGGCTGCTGCTGTAGCTGATAACGGCCTGGCGCGTCACCGGAATGGCGGGGGAGGTAGCGAAAAAAGGGAAAACCAGCAACGGTGAGGCAACCGACATCTGTCACGACGACGAACGGATAACAAGAGCTAAAGATCGGAGAAAAGAGGCAGTGAAGCAGTCGCGGCTGTCACACTATATACACAGAGTGCGCTGAGCTCGGCTAGAGTCCAGTGAAGATATAATTGCGCTTTCGCAATTAGGCAGCGTTCCATCCACACCATTAATTTTTCATACTCTATAATTTAATGGTAATTTTCAATCTTTTTTGTTCTGCTCGTGTGGTTTAAAATAGGCGGTGTGGTGGCACCTGTCACGGCCATAAACAGGCCGGTTCTTGAACATCTCAAAGGAGCGTTAGATTTTTCTACAAAAACGGCGTATTAAATGCTCAGCTTTTCTCGTGCGAGTAAAGGGAAATAAATACAAGCGAGAAAAAGCCCGAGCCTGAAACTGACAAGATCCGAGAATTAGCATTAATTGTAAGCAGGTGGTCTTAATTAAAAATGAATCACTGTATACTTTATATCTTTCATCGTTTCCATATAACTAAACCTCTCTACTGCATATTCGAATGGCCGCCGCCACCATACTCTGCCGTTGCGCAGTTTTTCATGTGTTGTACGGGGGTGTTTGAGTATACGGATCATGAAGAAATCACTAGAAATGTAAATCAGGATATCAGGATCGCAACTGGAATAGCCATTAATTAAAGCGCCAAAACTAAACCTAGGCGTAGGGTACAGGTGTACAGGGTGTATAGCAGTACAGTTAAAACCCGATCTAACGAAGCGAGAACTTCGTAAAATCGCCATCGTCATTTTACAGGCAGTTGATTCCATAGGAGGAGCATCCCAGCGGCTATGACATCGTAATTGCGGTGGCCGCGGCGCTCGCCTGCCCATAATTGAGCAATGCGCTAAAAGCCCGCGGTGAAAACATTAACAATACAGCGATAGCGGTTATTGGCGAAACGAATTATTTCACTGGCAAAAAACAAAAAAAAGCCTGTGATTTCCACCTGCATGCGGTTTTTAGAATGGGGAGACAGACTTTTTGTGGCGCGCAAGCGCGGTCAACAGGTCCTTGGTTCCTTCGTAAGATAATGAATGGCAGCCTACCATTGTCCCTGAAAAAGAAAGTGTATGACAGCTGCATCTTACCGGTACTCACCTATGGGGCAGAAACTTGGAGGCTCACTAAGAGGGTTCAACTTTAATCATAGGCGTCCCGAAAGCAGGAAAACCACGGATAGACTCAGCAATCTACGGCCGATTGCTCTGGCATGTACCTTATGCAAGCTGGCTGAGCGTATGCTAGCATCAGGCTTACATGGTGGCTTTGAGGGCAGGGGTTGGTAACCATCCCTCTCAGATCGGCTTTCGGCCCCACATCGGCGCAGAGGACGGCTTGAAGCGTTCTCTACTTCCGTACTCATAGGAGGACGCTCTTGTCGTATTCGTTCTGTTCTTGCCCTAGATGTGAAGAAAGCGTACGGACCATGTTGAGCCATCAAGCAATCCTACAGATACTGCGTTGGCTTGGGTGCCCGGCGCCTGTGGTGTCCTTTATAGAGTCGTTTTTAACACACCGCACATTTTCAATTAGAGTCTTCAGGACAGGCGGTTGGCTCCTTTTCAACATGCCGCGGGGTACCCCAAGGATCGGTCCTGGCACCCCATACTGTTCAACCTTGCCCTTCTCCCGCTCGCTTGCGACAGTAGGGGCATTGAAAGATCTAAAATGCCTCATCTATGCGGATGATATCACGCTCTGGTCGACACTTCCAGACATTGCGGATTCAAGAACACGCTCTTCAGAGTACTTTAAATATGGTTGACACGTGGTGCAAACGGCGTGGGGAATCATGCTATCCCGAGATAAGACAGTGTTACTTATCGTCGCCAATCGAAGGGCTCGACAAAAACTGCAAAACCGACCCATTTTACTAAATCTTGATGGCGAGCCAGTGACGAAAGTTACTTGTCACCGCATCCTTGGCCTGGACGTTGCGGGCCTCCGGCTCAGCTACGCCATGGCTCCGGGAAGCTCGCCGGCGCGCCTTCAACTGCTACATCTAGTTCGCCGGATTTCCATGAAATCGGGAGGAGCTCGCACAGAGATGGCTCGGCTTCTCGTACGTGCAATCCTGCAGCCACGCATCACGTACCAGGCTCAGTTTCAGTACATGACAAGGGCGGAATGGGATCGTCTAGAGGCCATCAATAGAGAAGCCATGAGAACTATTACCTGCCTTCCTCGCTTAAACGCGCATCTCCACACTACAGGAAGAAGCTGGCCTTAACACGATAGATGAGTTGGTTCACCAGCGGCGACAGGCACGATCTCTTAAAGCGCAGGTGTACACATCTGTGGCTGCTTAAGGTGGTATATGGGCCTCCAAACAAACACGCCGCCAGATCCCTCTCCAGAACCCGCTCCTTGGACCCGAATATTAATTACTGACTGCAAGCCTCTGGGTCGGTCAAGCCGTGTTGCGCCGCAACTCTCATCCAGTGCTGGCCAAGATACGTTTTACGTCGACGCCAGTATTTCAGGAAGCCTTATTACCACAGCCGTCGTAACCCAGCCATGCAGTTTTGTCAAACCTGCCATTACTACGCCCCTCAGAGGCCTCCGTCAAACACTTGCTGAGCTCAAGGCGATTTTCGACGCCTTGACGACTATAGAGTTGCTGAGGCCAGACCAATCGCAACCTGTCAACATCTTTACAGATTCAATGCAAGCAGTCCGAGACCTCCGGAAAGTACTTCATCAAGTGCCCATGTCCCAAACCATCCACGCGAAGGCTGCGGCCCTAAGTTTCAGAGTGAAGATTACTTGGGCCCAGAGGACATCGACCCCTGGACAGCAACAGGCGGATGCGGCGACCCGTATACCTCCAACGACGCATCCATTGCCCTTATTTCCAGTTGACGCAATGTCAAAGTTGGCCACCGACAAAGAAGACCTTCGGCGCTCCACACGCGCACTTATTCCACCGTGTGGATCAAACCTCCCTGGTGGGCTCACCCGCCGTGAGGAGGCGGCGCTACGAAGGATTCGCGTCGGGGCTGCTCTTACACCAGCTGTCACCCACACCTGGCCCCCGGATCGACGGGCTCCGTTTGGCCGGACATGCCCATTTTGCACCACGTCGGCATCGACCGCAGACATTCACCATCTTCTGTGGACTTGCCGTGGCCTCCAACGTTCCCGACAGCAAGTACTACATAGTGTGGGACTCAACCCAGGCCGACCACCCGACTACAGACGCTGGCTCTTTGGGCCGTATCACCGGAGCCTTTTAGACTTTCTTAGTGAAAACTTCCTGTTTACGTACATTTAAACACACTCGCCTCCACCGTTTTATGCTGCAGAGCAAACTTTCGCAATTAAAAAAAAAAAAACTTTAATTGAGGACGACTCAGCGAGCAAAGAAACGCAAGATGATAGGCGTAACATTAAGGGACCGGAACAGAGCGTAGTTGATCAGGGAACAAACGCGTGTTAGGGACATATTAGTAGAAATTAAGAAGAAATGGACGTGGGCAGGGCATGTAATGCGAAGGCAAGATAACCGTCGGTCATTAAGGGTAACACAAGGGATCCCTAGAGAAGGCAATCGTTGCAGGGGCCGGCAGAAAGTTAGATGGGCAAACGAGATCAAGAAGTTTGCGGGGATAAATTGGTCGCAGTTAGCCCAGGACCGGGGTAATTAGAGATTAATGGGAGTGGTCTTTGCCCTGCAGTGGGCGTAGATAGGCTGGGGATGATGGTGATAATGATGATCAAAACGCGCGCGCGCGTTGATATCCGGGTCCGTCACTCCGAAAGAGTGATACACTACATGAGCTATTGCCGTTCTTAACTTGTACCCACGTATTGGTGCAAAATTCGCCTTGAAAAAACGTGGCTGAAATCCACGACACAGAGTTTCATATCAAAATTTGTTGCTCAATATGCACGCCTGTACAGGGACATCATGTTTACATCCCAAAACACGAAGCAATGGCATCGAACGCGCATGATGGGGCACTTCACTAACTCTACATGGAAGCCTGAAGAGATCCATCAACAGCGACGCTCCGTGAAGTTCACACTAAAAAACCTCTTACGACGTATCCATGCAACACAGCCGTCCACAACATTTCTGCTTCCCTATTGAGGTAAACCCAACCGGCATTTTTTATTAGGAGCAATGTTACCGAAGCTTTCCCAGGCATTCGCTGCAGATACAAACACTACAACGTATTTGTACATCTTCGGGGCCTGACTCGTGGCAAAGAATTCATGATTCTGAACGTAGCAAGCCTGCTGTGGCTGGAACACGCGCGGCTGTGTAATTAACGCACGAATTCTGTTAGATTTGCGCTCACAAACTACACAGGCGCACACAATCACTGTAACAATGCAGAGAGAGCTAGAAAAGAACTCTCCGCACCCCCGCCTTTATTGCCCTATAGAATACAGCCCTCAAGAATGAGTCCGACAATCAAGCCCCATTAAATTGCCACTGTGACGGTTGTCACGGCTGAAATGAGAATACAAAAATGCGGTGGGGTGGCAGAAAAGTGGATTCCCGCACACTGGGCGAGCGACTAGAGAGACCAGCAAGTATTGACGAAGCTGAAGCCAAAGCCAAATCCAGACGTACGGCAAATGCAATTGGAGTTGTCCGGGCGATGCTTGGCGCGCCGAGGCAATTGGGGTCTTGTTCCTGTAAATGCCGCTCCGATGTTCGGCGGATTCCCGGCTAACCAAGTTCGCTGAAGGGAGGCAGGGGAAAATGTGAGGAGAAGGCCAGTCGAAAGCGCCAATTAGTGCGGGCACCCGGCAATTATAGGCGTGCGCCGGTCACTGCAATGCCTGCTCCTTTGATTGCATGAAGGCAGGCGCTCTAATGAATCTTCCATACGGAGGCCGTTACGCGGAGCGAGCTCCGAATTTACTGGCGCTTTGGGTGACTCGTGTTCGCTCGACGTTGACCATGCGCTAGCTTGTGTCGTTCGATGACTGATTGATTGATTGATTGATTGATTGATTGATTGATTGATTGATTGATTGATTGATTGATTGATTGATTGATTGATTGATCGAGTGAGTGAGTGAGTGAGTGAGTGAGTGATTGATTGATTGATTGATTGATTGATTGATTGATTGATTGATTGATTGATTGTTGAGTTAGTGAGTGAGTGAGTGAGTGAGTGAGTGAGTGAGTGAGTGAGTGAGTGAGTGAGTGAGTGATTGATTGATGGATTGATTGATTGATTGATTGATTGATTGATTGATTGATTGAGTGAGTGAGTGAGTGAGTGAGTGAGTGAGTGAGTGAGTGAGTGAGTGAGTGATTGATTGATTGATTGATTGATTGATTGATTGATTGACATGGCGCAAGGGGAGGATATCGATGGAGATAGAGTTGTTTTAATTATAAGCTTTAAATTCTGCATGCAAGAGAGTTTGGCGCATATTGAAGAATACCGATTTATAAAGTTATTTGTTGTTGTTTCACTATGCTTGGTATTTCTTTGGTGAGCCATTGAGAGCAAGACTGATTCACTGACGGAACAAGGAATGGACAAACCGTCACTGCCAAAAAAACGCTGCTCTTTTGTTTTAACGATGGGCTCTACGAGAGAAACCTGCATATGCCATAATTACCTAATTGCCTGAATTAATGCACCTTTAGCGCTTCGTCGAGCAGAAGACACTTCCCGTTATAAAAGGGTCATGACGGCAAAAAACGGTTGGTTCATTAAAAGGGCGATTTTGTCCGGATAACAACAATGCCAATTTTATCACCAACCTCAAACGCATAATCGAGATAAAAAAGAAAACATACTCAACAGTGGCAACGCCCGAGCCGCTTTCCGGCAACTTTTCTATGACGTCGCAGAATCCTGTTTCTGCGATTGGCGACCACCGACATTAGTCACCACTAAAAAACATGAACCGAAGAATGTAGCGCGGCCTCCAGTTTCGTTTCATCGTATCATTTAAATCGTAACGCGCGGTTTACACAATGATAAAAAAGTCTTCAGCACTGGTCGATAAGACGTCCCACCTGCCCGTATTACGTCACCATGGCGCAAAATTTGAAAGTGGTCCACATTTTTTGCGCTTTTTTCTTTCAAAAACGTCTTTCGAGATTGCAATCAAGCTGAGAAGGCTACCGAAATCTAGTTATTCAGAACGAAGTTGTGTTTTGTCTTTGTGGCCCCTTAATTTCCTGATGCATCTCTCTTGCACTCCACCCGCACCCCCGTGCCCGACACACACGAACGCACACACAAAAAGAAAACGAAAGGGTCTCGGCACGCAGGAATAAAACGAGAAAGTACCAAGTGTCCAACTCGGCTAAAGTGCACATACCAAACGTTTCGCCAGTTCCAGTGCACGGGCGATATTTCTTGGTGCACGTGCAAGCAGTTAAATAGCTCCATCGTTTGTTCCTCGCACTCAGTGTTCGCCTAACAAGCACGCAACAGCGGGCATGACCACAAGTTCCTGGAGAAGCAGACGGAGCAGAAAGCGCTTCCCGCAGACGATTACAGACAGCAGACGAACGGTCACGCGCGGCTCCCCCAGAGCAGACGATCAGCAGCAGACGACGTGAAAGAAAGATGCCGCTCCGTACGCAATGGAAGTACAGACAACCAAAAGCTCACGTCCGCGGCCAAGAAAAAGGGCCAGCATGAAGCGTTCGTTTGACCCCAAGTATCCGCATTGCCTTCCAGCAGCGCTTTCTTTCTTTTTAAAGCGGAAGGTTGTGAGCACCTGAGCCGAGAAGCGGAGTCTTGGCATCGGTTTACAGCTGAGCTTCCGTTCTTTTTTTCTTTTTTTGCTGAACATACATATGCAAGCGACGAACGTGGTTAAGGTGGCGGAAGGCACGCGCTTCCTATTTAGGTTTTCGGAAGGTTGCTCTGGTCAGGCACGACCGGGGGCAATTGAAGAAGCCGTGCAGGCACGAAAGCGAAGCATGTTTCGTGTCCTAACGACCACTGTTGAGAAAGCCAAGGCGTCTCCCGTGCCTACCGCTGTAGCCAGGTGTGCCGGTGAAAGGGTGTTTGTTGCTCGTAGTAGATCGTCTGAACATTTTTACTTACCTGGAAGCATACAAAAAAGTTTGCAGAGGTCAATAAACCACGTATTCTATCGGTGAATGCCCATAAGAGGCCACTTTTCGAGCCCCTTGTTTTGGTCGTGAATTGTGACAAATTAGCTGGACGAGCCTCGCTGAAAAAAAATTAGCAATGGCTCAGCTCGGCGGTGCAAGGATATACGTAGCGTGAGCTAAGGATGAGCTGGTTATTCTTAGCTTTACTGGTTGTCCAGGATGAGCTTGGTCATCATGTTTACTGCTGCTTTAATGACACACACACGGTATACGCATTATGCGGCACATGCATATTTATCGAGTGGCTCCGGCGGAGCGTCCCCAATATCCCCAGAGCTAAGCTGGTTCCACAGGCGCACGCCGGTGTTGTTGCGACGCACGAGCCATTGGTTCCACACCCGGCCACCCCTCGCATGATCATCAAGTGGACCGGGCCGCCACGTGCGGAACGGAGGTCGGCGAAGACGCTGGGCGCGTGGGGTGCGTGAGAGACGCCGGGCAGCAAGCAAAATTCTGTGCGCCGTGTGACGTCACTGCTCCTCGCGCATGCGCAGCACGGCTTTCCAGGAGCCACGCGAAACTGCTCAACCTCGGCCAGTGTAGCCGACGCTACAAAACTAACGTCCCTACCGAACGCGTAATTCAGAGCAACAACCTCTTTTTTAGGGCCCGTGATGTCCGCTTCGCGCATGCTTGCTTACTGGCCATTTCCAATATCCTCCCCTCTTCCTAAACTTGTTTTTTTTTATGGTACCCAGTGCTACTGAATCGACCAAAAGGAATACATTTTCCCATCCCGTCAGGATACCCTTGTGGCGTCCTAAAACATAAAACGCATCATTCTCCCATTGGCTTTCCCTCACAGCGCTGCTTCCTTTGCGGTGGTCACGCGACAGGGCCTGTACTTTCCACAGTGCATGCCACTACTAGTGTCACCAGATAAGGGTGCGGAGTTTCGGCACTCTTTCCTCCTATTGTTCCGTGCCGCCGCCGTGATCATTGGTCAGTTCCCATCACGTGACATTTGTTTACACTGCGACTGTTAATGGGCGCCGCCATTTTCTTATTTATGCGTTTTAGTCGGTCAACTCTGGTAGGCTTAGCTCGTCCTTCGCTTGCGTTGACTGGGGCTGCGCGCCAGTGACGTCGTTCCGAACGCGAATCAAAGGCAACGCGTGTAACAGCATTTCAGCAGCAGAAGTGCGTCCGATGATTCCGTTGTGCTGCACCTTCGGTAGTGTTGTTAACAAACGACTCGTTCGAGGTTAGCGGCGAGGCTGTCGAAGCGGAAATCTTGCAACAGTAATAAACGGTAAAATGGCCGCCGTTGCTGACTCGCGCGCCTCAGTGGCGGTACTCTGATACCTTATCCAGTGTACACTAGCTACGACTGGTTTCCCCGTGCCACTTCCATCACCTCGGGTCAAGCCAAACCTAGCCTAGCCGCGAGCACTTCGGAATCCAGTCGAGCGGAAATAACGGCTGACCGTGTCCGCCGTGATAGCGTTTTTTCTTAGCCCCTTACCGCACGCCTGGCAACCGGGAGTGCATCCTGTGTTACATACTATAAGGGAGGCAGCCGAGAGCTCAATCCGATTATGAAGGAGAGGTGTTGGCGTCTTCTGCCGAAAAAAATCCGAGCAAGTGGGGTAGAAAGGCGTTGTAATAAAGTGTGTTTATGTGCTAGTGTTTTTTTTTTGTGAATGCGAGAACAGTGTGTCTCTTATCGAGTCATCGATTGAAGCACTCCTGACAGAGATTTGTCTCATGGAGGATTAGTAGTTGCAATATTGGCACCAACGATCACGTACGGCTGACACAAAAATGAAATGGCTGCCCGCTGCTTAGCACCTGGATGATGTGTATACCCTAGGTAGGATTTAAACATTAGGTAGGATTTAACCAGCCGACGAATCGTGTGCTTGATATGGCTTGAAGACGGCCACTTTATTTTAACGCTCGTATCCTTTTATTTCCGGAACAAACATACGCATTGTGATCTTTACTAACTGGTCCCGATACTAGTTTATTACTCGTCATTGCAGTTTGTCGATATGACTGCTCCTTTCGATTTTTTTTTCTCGGTGGGCTTCTATTAGGAGGGAATAATTTTTTCATAAAAATTACTACTATCTCGCGTCGGGTCCCCTTTCTCCCTCTCCCTCTCCCTCCTCTCCCTCCCTCTCTCTCTCTCTCTCTCTCTCTCTCTCTCTCTCTCTCTCTCTCTCTCTCTCTCTCTCTCTCTCTCTCTCTCTCTCTCTCTTTGTATCTCTCAGCCGCTTCAGTTAAAGTTCTCTCGAGGTAAGAACGCTTGCAAATGGCAACACGTCCCCTTCCCAGAAGTCTCGCAAAAAAAGAAAGAAAGAAAGAAAAACAAGCATCGTTCAACAAATTTTTACTGGGATGCGGTACGCATACTTATAACACCGAAGCAGAAGTATTCGATCCGCATAAATGTCCCGGGCAACAGCGATCCGCGCTAATACGAAAACACACTACCTTCCCACACATGTGCGTTCTACCGCTGCAGAACCAAGCCAGGAAGGCGGGCAAATTTCTCGACCCTGAAAGCCGATATCTCCGGTCGAGATGACGACTCTAACCGAAACCCTCTTCCCACAGAACAAAACGCCCCCGAGCGGACCCGCAACATACCGGTGGTGACTCACAGCTCCCCGAGGCGCGCAGGTTAGGCGACATCGAGAAAAGAGTGGATAAGACTTCCTATACGGCGATTACGAGCCATCGGTGGGGACCAGTACTTCGAGGAGGCGGGGCGCAGAGCCCTACACAAAACTCCGGAAGGCACATTTACGGTTATTAGAAACTGAGAAGAAGGAGAAGCGGCTGTTCGCGCTTCTTATGCACAGAAAGAAAGGACCTCGCGGTGTTCGACGGCATACGAAGGCCGGTGGCTCGATTCTTGACTTCCGATTGGCCGAAACCGTGCGGCGTCGTACACGAATGTGCACGAGCCAGTGGTGCGATGACCGTAGAAAAGCCAAAGGCCGAACGAAGCCAGGGTCTGGAGCATTCAGGGTGTTTTGGGGAGGACAGACGGGATGAAGTGACTTCGAGGCGGACGCGAATCGATGTATCGAACTCCACTTCGATCTAACGGAGTGCAACGACAAACTACCCATAGGCAGAAGCGAAAATGTACCACCTGTGGAAGGAGTCTGAAAGGGGGGAAAATATGAGCCTCGCCAGCAGTGCGGTTACGTGCAACGGCTTTGTGAAACCGCTAGAAGGTGCAGGTTCGATAAGCATCAGGAACTCCGCTCCATTTCTCTCTTCGTCATTCCTTTCCGTTCTTTATTTTTGCATTGGTAGGCGATACAGACGTCTTCCTCACCACTGGCTGGAGCGTTCTTTATAGGTTGTTGAGCCTCACCTGCCTGAGTGGACCACAGAAACACGTATGCAGCATAAAACGTGGTGTTACGGGGGTTGCTGGCGTGCGCCGCTTGAATGCAGCGACGCTGGCGGTTATTCAACACCCTTCAAGAAATCGTTTCCCGTGTCGTAAAAATAATAAAGAAAACATCTCAGGCCATCTCCACTAACGTGAAACCTGAGGAGGGACAAAGCATGCAGTGTATAATTGAATGGATGGTTAATGATAAGTGCATGATAAGTGTATGGATAAGTGATAAGTGTGTGGATGTTGAATGACTGTGGGCGAAGTAAAAGAAACTTGTGGCCGGAATCGAGCCTTCGTCCCTCGCGTTATCAAGGCGGAGTCAGTGCGATTGCTCCTTTTTTTCTTTACTGCATAGAAAACTGCGATTATTACGGAATACAAAAGTTATCAGTTATCCAAGAAGATGCACATCTTTGCAGCTAAAAGAAGCCTTCTGTCAAAAGTCCGGCAAGCAGACGCACGCATCCAACAGGTGGTGCCACTCTGATGGGTCACTTTGCGCCGCATAATTACTCCGCACCAACGCAGCCCGCTCCCCAAAAATGGACATCGTTGAGTGAGAGGGTTAACGCATGCCAGTCAGCGATGCGGCACTTCCACAAGCTATACAATCCCATCACAACAAATATATCATAACGCACTCCAGTTGCATCTCGAAAAGGCAAGAATCGAATTGTATAAGAGGCAATTTCCATGTCCTTTTTAACAGCCCGTTGCAAAACATCCCAGAAAAACACCGCATCCCGGCACAAAACAAAGCAATGATTAATGGTTTCAGGTTGATTGCATATTCGGCAACTGTCGGACCAATAAATAGATATTCCTTTTTCGCGCAACTACCGTAATTACCCGATTCTAACGCGCCCCCGATTCTAACGCGCACCCTATTTTCCTGGCAAAAAAGCCGAAAAAACTTGCACTTCCGATTGTAACGCGCACGGAACTTTGTGAGCAAGAAAAACGAATACGAGATAAACGGGCGATTTACTTCTCGAAGTAATCTCACCCATCTCCCTCCTCGTCGCTCTCCGCTGACCACAACATCTCGTCCTTGGTGCCATCAAGCGCGTTCGCGATGCCACACTTCATAACGAACGTTCAACCATGATCGATGGGATCGTGGCCCACGCCTCGCACGCCCATCCTGCGAACTTCTCCAGAGGCGCACGCTTCAACCGACCACTCGTTTTGAACGCCTGAGAGCCGCTGCTGTCATTGCTTTTATCAAGTGCGCAAGTGGAACTATTTGACGATTTGTGTGAACGCCGATAGAAAAGCCGGGGCGCCTATGCTTCCTCCGTCCGAAAAATTGTTGCTAAAAGCTTTGGCGCCATCTTGAGATGGCGATGGGCGAGACGAAATTTCCGTTGTTTCGGCAGTTTCGGTTTCGTGTTCGATTCTAACGCGCATGCGATTTTTCGACCTATTTTTCCGGAAAAAAGGTGCGCGTTAGAATCGGGTAATTACGGTATGTTTTCACTGGGAGTGTTGATGTATGCAGCTTAAATAAAAACGTTTTCCATTGGCGAAAGACACATACGTATGACACGCTTTAAAACACTGTCCTCATGATGGCCACTGTAAGGCTGGCGATGAACCGGCACTGGGAACAGATTTCGACGTGGTCGAAACTCAGTCCAAACTCAAACGTCAATCATAGAATCAGTCGCAAAAAAAACTTCGCCTTCAACCGTCGTCATCGTTAGACAGAGGGGTGCAGGATTTTTATTTCGCCTATTAAAGGGGCACCAAAGGCTCACTCCCCAGTTCAGTTCGAACAAAAATTAACTTTTGTTACACTGAAAGATAATACGTTTCGTTGCTCTCTCGGGTTTGGTTCGACGAGCAACGATGCGTTATTTGCTGAGAAATAAGTAAATAAAGCTGGCGTTTCTCTCACCCACTTCTCTTTCATTTTTTCGTGGCGCAGCCATTGCGTCACAAAATAACAGTGAAATAGCAGCGTGCTCACTCCGGGCATTTGTCCTGCGGCGCAGAGCGGCGCGAGCAGAACAGCTTGCGGCGGCGGCGGCGGCGGCGGCGGCGGCGCACAGGTGCACTACGGCCGGCGCGGCGGCGCACAGGTGCACTACGGCAACGTTTCCCTGGCCAACGAGGTGGCTTGGACTTCTGATTTTTCACCGGCGTTATGAGAAACGCGTTTAGATGCTCGAGCGGCCGGTGTGCCCGCATACGCTGACGTCGCAGACCCATCGAGCTGGCTGCGAGCATATTGTGCTGCGGCGAAGCTGCTTTTGAAGAAACAAGGGCCGTTTCGAATATCAAGCGCGGCGTCCTGGGCTTCTGGCCGCCCCCGTTCAAGCTGATGTCTTTACATTATACCTCTTATGGCGATCACAGCCATTTAGTATTATCTTCTCTTGACCAGCGCGACAGCCATTTCTTATTATCCTCTCTTGACCAGCACGAACCTAGCGTGAAATACATCATCTTCACGGCAGTCGTGTCCAGTAGCCGTCGTTGCCCGCGCAGAGCGACGCACGCTTTACGGATTATCAAAGATGGCTCGAAGCGAACGGGCGGATCGGTCAGCTAACCACTCGTAGTGAGTTAATTTCACTGGCGATTATGTTTGAAACGGGCGCACTTTACCGATAGCAATATTTTAAATAAAGTGTTACTTCTCCTCTACCTCCTCCTCCAACGCGCGCGGAAAGCGGGAGGTTGGGAGCTCGGGCGGCTCGCTTAAGCACCTGCAGTGCATCGTGTTCCTTTTACCTATTCTAATGAATATTGCTTGCAGAAGCTCGGGCACTCACCGTTGTAGGGTCTTGGCGTCGCTAATTTCATACCAATGTTTTCAAAAACGAAACGGAAAGCCGTCCTCGCAGCGTATAAAAGCTGTAGTATGTGCTTTTTAGATACGATGAGCTCACGCAAAGCGTTTATTTACGCTTATTTCACGTGCTCAACCACTTACGAACTGTTTATTTCAGAAAACATCTATAGATGCTTCTCCAATGAGCTCTCGCCATTCACCACTTTTGTGAAGTCACAAACCGTGGTACCTAAACGCGTACAGGGCGTCCTTCCCTGTTTGCACGTATCTGGCATTTTCTGCCCTATTAAACAACTGCTAGTTGCGAGAATGGTGTATTTAGATTCTCAGCACCGTAATCCATCGATGGAGACAGAGAATTGAAGCGCTAGGACAACGGGACAAGCAATTGTCAACACACAATAGACGCTAGGCCAACCAATCGATACAGACCAACCTGTTTCCTCCCTTTAGACTCTGTTTAATTTTTCCCCGCTGCCACACATCAAGCTCACAATTCTCTTTATTGTGTGGGGATTCAATGTATAGCTCGCTTAGCAATATTGGAGCTAGGACTCCAGTAAAACCTGCTTGTAAAAGTGGAGTGTGGGCCAGTGACCTTCTAAAGCAGGAAATAAGTTCCTAAGTATGATCTTCCATACTGTCGCTCATCTACGTTCCAACGAAGTGTCTTATTGGAGCCCGCTGAATCCTACGACAGCGATCGAAAGCTCAATAATTTTATATACATTAGCATCATTGTATGACCGAGGCAACGTGCAGATCAGTCTACGCATGTTATCAGATTTCATATCTAATGCCGTCATCATACGAGCATTGGCAGGTGCAGCGACATCTGAAGAAGCCGTTGATTATGTATAGAATGTTACGGTTCCAAAAGTAAACAATTTCAAAGGCGTCCGCGAAAAGAAATTGACGGCCAAAATCGACCGTAAAAGCGAAGTAAGCGGTCATTGCGTAGTTTCCGCACCACCACTGCTTCCGTGCGTACACTCACAAACCTGTTTGCCAACTAACATGGCGCAAACTGGACGTGGTCGTAGCATGACTACGTAGTAGGACTGCATTTTTGCTGCCACCACTATTTCTAAGGGAGCTGGTAGCCGGACTGGTTATTTTGACACGGGCTTTGCCGATGCCAGCGCCACTGCAACTCAGCTTCACAGCACCCTAGCAGGCGCGGCAAGCCCTCACGTGACAGATGCCAAAACCCGAGTTTGGCGACGAGGCTAGGGAAGCTTGACTCACCTGGAAGTAAGCAAATAAGAAATTAAGCGTTAGCTCTGATAGTCAACACAAACACGTTCGACGTTATAAAGGTGTGAAGTTGGCGCATTACACAGCACGTCACCTGAACGTACAAAAACGTGTGCCGCGGATTGGAAACATGAACGAACTCTGTTTACCCTTTCAGTCACCGTGTCTCCATATGGAGACGCGACTTTCTTCGTCGTTTTCCTCGTGAAAACGAAAAGAGTTCATGCTGCAGAGCGGTGCGGCTGATGTTCGAAACCTACGGAAGTGAAAGGTAGCACCTTGTGATGTGGAATGGCGGAACCGCACTCATAAACATCGTTTCAAAATGGACGCCACCAAGTTTTGTGGGAGCTCCGGTGTGTTGCCGTCCTAAGTTCTCTTTTACTGCGGCGTAAATCATTTATAAAGGCTAAAAACACCTCTTTCAGGTGCACAAATTAATATTTCACCTCCTTATTTGTAAACTCCCTCAGGATATTTATTATTATTATAGGGAAAAGCAAGATTGAGTAATGGTGTCTCCGTATGAGGACGCGACGCCATTTGCGTAATAAGTATTCTAGAGAGACTGAACTTTTTTTTCTTACCTCTAGACACTTCACACTGCTAAACCTCCAAGTATGGAATTTTTCTGCAGTGAATATAATAATTCGCGACTGAAAGGGTTAAGCCACAGAAGATAAAAAGGAATCGGGAGGTTTTATAAACAATCGGAAGGTTATATAAAGCAAACAAAATTTGTCAATATTTTCATTGCTGAATACTTTACTTCCTCTTTTTATAATTGTCTCCCTGTGTATGTTCTTTCTACTGTTTTTTGTTAGTGTGATTTTGTCCCGCCCTACCTCCCAAAAAACAGAGACACACGCCGCTGGCATTTGCTGTTGGTCCAGAACAAGAACAACCAAGAAATCTGTCGCTCATGGAATTGGTTTCTGGAGAAATCAGTGGCGCATGGCATATAAATTTTTTAAAATGGTATTTGGGAAGTAGTTTAGGAAGTCAGTGGTGTTTAGTACGATGGCAAAACTTAAACCCATCGAATCCTTCGACTGTGACAAGGGTATCTGTCCATACAAACACAGGAAGAATGCCGTCTGTACGAATAGATTTACGTGGCTTGCGCAAAGTGTTTTTTTCTGTTTGGTTTTTCGTTTGCTGTGCCATGTCGTCTGGCAATCTCGCCGAAGGCCATGTTGCCGAGCCACCGGCAACAGCGCGACAGGAGGCAACGCAGTCGTAAAGGAACGAGCTACGATTCAACCCTAAGGTAGAACTCGTACAAAAAAACTGGCCGCGTATCTGCTCCTTTCGTCGCAAATGTCGTCAAAAGACGATAGTCTTTGTAGATATTTGCCAAGGAAATGCCCCCCCCCCCTTGCTTTCCCGCTCACCTTTTATGCTGTTTCTGTACCGTCGCGCTCATCCCAAGGTAAACACACTAAAGGTTTGCGCAAGGCGATTTGAATTTACCGCGTTCCACTGCTACAGGCCGGGTTCCTCGATGCCAGCGCTGCAGTACGGCGGAAGCGCGCGTGAATGGAGGCGGCCGACTACAAGTAGAACCGCGTGGCCGTGCTCCACGTGCGTTCCAAGCAGAGCGTGGAAACTAGCTAGTGGAACGTTTCGTTGCTGTTGCCGCGTGATTTTTTATATGCCGCCAGGAGGCGGCGGTTTTCTTCAGAAGATGTAGAATATTATTTTTTATCGACAAACCACGCATTCATGATTTTTTTAATAAAGGAACACTGTAAATATCCCTTATGTACTAATTTCCTGTCTTATATTTGCGTAATGTCTTGTTCTTGTTCAACAAAGTTGACAAGTATGAACATATAAACCAGGCTTATACGTTTACATGTGGTTGTGAGTATATAAGACTATTGCGCAGTAAGCAGTTGACTTTGGCCGGGTGGCTGAATCGAGTCACAGACAGACAGACGGACAGACAGACATACAGACAGACCAAAATTTCTGGGTTTAAGTAGCCCAAGAAAGACTATCGTCTTTAAAAAAAAAGCAAAAAGGAAAGTGTCGAGGCCATCGTTCAGTGTCACGTTGCTTGCCCCTCGACTTTCAGCCAAGTGGCAACGAGGGGTAAACAAAGACAACAACGTTGTGCGACAAAACTAACATTAATGAAGCCAAACACAGACGGTGGCAATGCACAGACTGAACGAACGAGCGCACTCAGACGACAACAAAAGGATTAACAAAGAGACTTTACTGAAGGACCAAGTCAGGATGTCATTTAACCCCAGATACAGGATAAGGCAGCACACAGAAGATGTTAGAACCTCGTCTCGCTTTTAAAGCAAAGATTTGTACCTCTACCAGCCAACGGTTTCGTCATGGCGTGCGCCAAAGCGTCCTGGCGCTCCCGCGGAGCTCAAGACTGGACGAAATTCTGAGACAAACATGAGTAGGGGACTGCATGCGGGATTGAGATACATGGGGTGATAATGACGTCTTCTATACTGTCAAGGTGTGGTACGTGGTTGGGGATATGATAACGATGGAAACGCGCCTAAATTTTTTTCTTCGATTTCTTATTCCAATTTACGCAATCTCGGTGTCAGTTCAGCATCACCGTCATCTGTCCCCGTTTTTCTTTGCCATTATGACTGCTTTCTTTCCTTCTTTCTTTTTTTCAAGCGATATCGCCGCTATTCAAATTACCCCTAGTCATATCTCCTTGCTCTCGGCCGACAGCTATCACCGATCATACCATGGCCATTTTTATCAAGCTTGTATATGTAGGTTGTTGCGCTCAAACTACACCGCGAAGACATTTTCGCGTATGTCTCTGCACTACATTTTGTGGTCTTGCTAAGCCATATTACGCACACCCACGAAAAAAAAAAAAAAAAAAGCAGCGGTCATGTCCGCGACGCGGGAATGACATCTCGCCCGATGAAAGACGACACTATTTCGCGGACTCGAGTTTCTTGGAACGTCGTTGTCGTCTTGCTCTTCTTGATTTTTCTCTGTGGTATCATTTCCTCATTTCCTTACTGCCAACACCCGCGAGGGTGTGCATCACGTGCGTCTCGTTACGCGCAAATTTATGCCGCACGTGTTGACGTCATTCATAGTAGTGGAGTCCGTTGTCAGCCATCCTACACGCCTACACGGTGCCGCTTTATGGCCATAGGCGTCGTGATTTGTCGCCGACCCAAGGACATGCGGAACGTCGTCCAACCCTGAGCGCGTGTACTTGCACGCCTGCCTTCCTCTACAGAAGGCGCGTACATCATTCCACAAATGAGGTTCTTCCTTCCTGTGTTTTTCAGGCTTACCTAGCGTTAGCGGCTCTTCGAGTGGACATTGGGGGAACGCAAATATTCGAGATTTCGATAGTGATCGAATGGGGGTCATTTTTTTTTATATTTGGAGGTGGAGGAGGAAGGAATAAACATTTACTGAAGTATATGCGTCCATTTGCGGGGGGGCCTCTTTAGCACACGAAACCTTGATCCTTTGCTGCCAGATCTCGATTTTAGATGTTTTCGAATATCCTGTTTCCGCCGAATATTCCTACCAAAATTTCGTAACAACACCGAATTTCGTGTTTTCGTCGGAGCGTGCTACCTGGAAGCGCCACTGCGTAGGCGAATGGTAAACATGCGGTGTAGCAAAAACTCACCGTCGAGAAATAGTCACGCCATTAGTGGTAAACGTGGAAAAGCGACTTTGCGTTTCAGCTACATTTTTTTCACCGTACCGTTTGTGGCAACCAGGCTGTGTGTACCTTTAAAAATGTGGTTCGGTTATCGTGTTTTTAAAGACACGCTAAACAAGCGAAAAATATGCGGTACTCGATTCGGTTAAAACATTTCGCTGTTCAAAGCCCCCTCTTCCTCCTCTGCCCCGTACACAGTTTGTGGTAGGGGCAAGGGAAGGTCGGAGAGAGAGAGAGAGAGGAAGAATAAACAATTTAATGTCAAGAAAACCCGTTGTACTCGTATATTGGGTGGTAAATTTAAGTCTGCGCGACAACCGGAAATGCCAGTGACTTGTCGCGCTAGCTTGACCAGTAAACCAGGGCGATAACTCTGATGAACGAACATGCCGAATCATGTCGATGAAGCCAGACAAAGGCTCAAAAAAAAAAGGCTTGCCAATAAGATAATAAATCCACATGTTTTATGCTTCCCCCAAAATCTAACCACCCTGTTCGCCGTAAGGCATAAATGACTGCATCAGAACCCCGAAACACGGGCAAGTGGACACGAGACAACAGAGCCAATAGCCAACTGTCTGTTGCACTTCAAGCAAATGAAACCCAGTAATGACGTCAACGTTAAAAAAGTAAGCCAACTTAGTGACTTCACCACGTTTCCTTTTTGTGTAATACTATTTTTTTTCCTCTCTTATCTATCTTCGCCAAAACAGGGTGCGTGCCCTCAGGATACACTGCCGGTGATACGATCTTCTCCAATACCGCGACAATCCAAGAAAAAATTACGCCCACCTCCCCTCGCGGGAACCCTGGTGTGATGCGACGCTGAGGGGGGGTTCAAGCGCAAGTGGAGAGCAACCGTCGACCGAAAGGCCGCCGGAGAGCGGCACATCGGTTATGGGCGCAGCGCGCTCGAAGGAGCGGAGACCGCAGAGAGAGCGAGTGCCGCGGCTATGACGCAACACAATCCAACACAATCCACTTTAATCCAATCCAATCCAAATCTAATCCGATTCAATCCAAGTCAAGTCAAGCCAAGCCAAGCCAAGCCAAGCCAATCGAATCTAATCCAATGCCTCTCGCGAGAGAGTGTCCGCTATCGGAGAGGAGAGGGGGAGAGTGGCTGCGGACTACAACGGACGCACGCAGGAAGGACAGGGCCGCCGACAAGAGATGCTCTGAGCGTCGCATCTAATAAGCGCTCAGCAGAAGGAAACACAAAGGCCTCCGTTCTCGAGCTATGGCAGTCCCCGCTTCACCACCTCGCGTAGTCGAGTGTCTGTGTGGGTGGGTCCCCCTCCCAAGGTCTTTAAACTTTCCGGAGAAGGAGGATCCCTAGCTAGTCAGAAGCGACTCCTCCCACTTTGAAGATTAGTCTCTTCAGACCCGCGCTTATGCCCTTCCCAGAACGAAGCTCTCCACAAAACGAAGGCTTCCAATACCCGTTTTCCCAATTTCCTTATTCATGTCACCGCTCAGAAGACCCATACACTCAAAAACAAGAGGGAAAAAATGGGTTAACTATACCGGGGAAAGCAAAAAACGTTGAGAGACGCGCGATAGCAAAAAATGCGTCCTACCAAATTCTCTGACAGGGCGTCGAATCCATCGCGAAGCCTTCAAAGACTCCATGTCTGAAACGAAGAACGAACCCATGCGAGCATTTTTGCTGCACTAAGTAAACGCATCTACGAACGATCTGAATGCATACCGACACCACGTGGTGTATGAGATAAAGGTATATAGTATTGTACTCTTTCTTCATGATCGATGCGTGCATTGTCGTATCGAGGACCGTTCCTTCTTCGCGATGTTCAAGTAACCCTTTTGACACAATGGAAGACCTGTTTCCCGCACGCGCCATCTGCACAGAGATCTTATCAGAGCTTTTCGGTCGACCAATTAGTCTATGTGGCAATGAATTAGTTTTTTGGCAGCACGCCATCGGTTCCGATGAGATAGCTTTATATTTAGAAGTGGGCTCGGACGTTAAGGGTTAATTCGACATGATTATGGGGTATAACGCGCCAACGCTACTCAGGCGAAGAGGCGCGCTTTAGTGGGAGGGCTCTCGATTAATTATTGACTACCTGGGGGTCTTTAACCTGCGCCAAAATCTCGAACCACACGGGAGTTTTTGCTTTTCGCCTCCATCACAAAATCGGCCGCCGCGGCCGGGAATCGAACCCGCGTCCTTGTGCCGGACGTGAAGTGTGTCACCTAGGGAGCGGGCGCGAAGAGCACCTCTTTAATCCGCACTTCAGACATCGGATCAATGCGCTGCTTAGGCATGGCACCCCAAGAAGCCGACGGGGGATTTGCTCTACTCTATTAAGTGGTTCGGGGCTCATTGTTTTTTAGTACAGCACGCGAGCGACCTTCGATGAAGGGGTAGGACTAGGAAGGAAGTTAAAGGAGCCATGAAGAGAAAACAAAAGTTTGTTAGGTGTTTCATAGTACCCCAAGCGCTTTCCCGGAAGCAAATGATGCTTTATTCACTGAGAAATAAGGCAATTTAAGCCAAAATTTTAAATCTCCCGCTAAATTGAACATTCCGTGACGTGTACAATGGCGTCATAGAGCCGGTCCATGAAACAGATACTTAGTATGTCGACTCCATATAGCACCCACACGCGGGAGTCGATCGATACGGCGGCCATTTTAAAAATACTAGTAAAACCTGGTAAAACCTAGTGCACCCGCAGCCCTAGTCATGGAATCGCCTGATCCGGAGAACAAACTCTCGCCGAGGAGCTCGGGCTTGCATTTAACAACCTCACACCACAAAAACGCTCAATGCTTCTAAGTGCACGAGCGGCAAGAGTTGTGGGATACGCGGTGGACGGGAAAGCGACCATTCCGCGATAGCCACAACAGACGAACGCCCAGCCGTCGGCACCGCTGCGTCGTCAGCCCCGTCGCGACGGACGAATATAGACTGGTACGTATGTGCCGTATTTTGATTACGGTTAATAATAGTTCAATTTCAGTAGCAGTATCACTTATGCCAGTTGGCCGGTGTCGTGTATGGAAAGCGTTCGCGCGAGCGCTCTGCTTCGACCAGAAAGATACGAGCGTCAATGCGCGGTGTTTACGGCATTTTTTCCCCCAAGGTCAGAGCGATTGACGAAGTCGGCGACGAGCGCCAGCATGTCCCAGGAGTGAGCTAACGTAAGGGTCCCTGCCGTAACTGAACAAACTGAAGTTGGAAACGAGCTCGTACGAGCTGGAAACGAGCTCGTAACGACAGCAGAAAGCCAACACCATTCGAAACTTACGCGACGACTGGCACTATCTCGTCGCTTCTTGCTGTTCCTTACTCCCCTCGTTTCTATTTTTACCTTTGCTGGTTGGCGATATGACGGCCAACCTCCTGTGAAGGGATTACGATACGAAGCAGGTCGCGGCTGTGCGTGCTGGAACGGTTCGTTGGCCCCGAAGAGCCTCGAACCCGAAAATTCGTCTGCGCGACGGCGAGATGTCGAGCTCGGCCGGCGCTAGTTTCGTCAGTTTCGTACGCATTGGCGCACACGCTTGCGAGTTCGTTCGGACCTTCAACCGTTTACTCCACCGTTCTTTGTCATAAAAAGAATGTGCAGTATGTTTCACGGGCATTTAGCTCGCTATGCAAGCTGTAAGCCCTGCCTAACATGCGTTTGCTTTTGCCGGCCTCCGCCAATCGCAGAGCATTCCCAAGTGACATCACAGGTTCTGTTGCGGAAAATGAGCTGGTGGGTCGCATGGCCATTCCTTTTTTCCTAATTATGTAGCTTATTTGAGCGAAGTTTGCGTTATAAGTGGTGTCGTTATGGTTCTAACGAGGCAATCTTTCGAATGAACCAAACTTGTGTTTTCTCTTCATGGCTCCTTTAAGGAGGATTTCACCTTCACACAGGTCATGATGAGGTGCCATCTTCCGGATCCTGTAAGAACTACCACCCATCTGCCAAAATCCCTGTTACAGGTGTGGGATCATGGGTGAACACTGCGGTGCTCGCTCCTACTTGGCTGGCAACGCGAAAAGCAGTAGACGCGGAAACAAGCTATAAAACCATGTTCAACGGCGTTCCGCATGACCAAATCGGCTAATAAGGAAATTGATTGATTGTAGGGTTTAACGCGCCGGCGCAACGCAGGCGATAAGGCGCGCCATAGTGGAGGGCTCCGGATTAATTTTGAACACGTGGGGATCTTTAACGAGCGCCGAAATCTCCTACACACGGGTGTTTTCGCTTTTCGCCTCCATGGGAAAAGCAGCCACCGCGGCCGGGAATCGAACCCGCGTCCTCGGGCTCACATCAGCCCACATCAGCCACTGAGCCAGAAACGCTATTGCTTGCGAGTGTTTTTGGTAATAATGCCAGCTGAGCTATTTTGATTACACAAGAACCCTTTCCTTGCGAAATCCCATCACGTAGTCTGAAAAGTGTTTTTTTTTTGTAAGCGGGAAGGAGGGGGGGGGGGGGGCAGCGATGAAGGAGGATGGTGGGATTTGACCGGTGTTAGCGGGAGCGCGGCATTGTTTAAACGCCTCAATGGCTGCGCACCCGGGAACGGCTTCGCCCAATTGATATATAACCGCGGCAGACGTGTCCATATATTACAGCCACGCCTAATGCAGGACGGCCCAATGCGGGCAACCCGTGCACTCAAATTTGCACGCCTTAAGAATGGACTTCTTTGGATACGAATTACAACGGAGGAATGAAAGCAAATTAAATGCTATAGAGAGAGGAAAACAAAAAGAGTACGAAGGAGCAAAAGAAAAGGCTGTTATTCAGAAACAAAAAGAAGCGGCAGTGAACGAGTCAAAATAATTACGGCGACGCCGACTCCCCTGTAAGGATTCGCGCGCTCGCGCCAATTTCCGCAAGATGTGCGGCTAACCGCACTATCCCGCGCCCCGTACCACGCCCGCTACTCGAACCGGGAACGAGACGCGGAATTAAAACGGTGAAAACAGAACAAAAAGAAACATGGTGGGGGTGTGTTCAAGCCATAAAACGGAAAAGAATTACACCGAGAAGCAAGCAAGATTATATAGGCGACGAGGTAATTAGCTGTCGGGCCGCACCGTTTTTCATGGACCGTAAAGCACCGGCACGATTCGCGGTTAGGCCTAATATCCCCTGGAGCGCCTGCTGGCACGAGTTCGGCTGTGGCGAAGCGTATTCAGAACGTGCGGTGCGGCCGATTAAGCGGCGGATGAGAGCAAAGAGAGGAGGCTGAAAGGAAGAGAAAAAAATGTGGCCTACTTCCCGCGCTGCACCACAAATGTTCTGCTGTTTTGTTCAGCGAGGACGGCCCCAGAAGTGTAATTTTGCAACATTGATTCCCTGCTGCATTGTATGCTGCTATAGGCAACTTCAAACGTGTGCGGCATTCACAACAGCCAGAGCAATAAGACATTTACAGTCAGCTGTCTCGATGCTTACCAATATGAACATTCCCCCCCCCCCCCCTTCACCTCTGGTGTGTAGCAAGGGGGGGGGGGGGGTATTTTGGTGTGAGAATTAAGAAAAACCCTGTGCCCCTCTGTCCGCATCATCATTTTGGTCTTATTTTTTGTCCACCCTATTGACACTTTGCATCGGTATATAATTAGGTAAAAAAAGCCAAAATTATGTAAGTAAATGAAAATGAAACGATGTTTTCATGCAGGCTATCTTTCTTTCTTGGTCTAGTTTTAGCCGGTTCAGTATGACAGCCTGCGAAAGAAATTTCTGGCTACGCCACTGCTACACCATATTCGAGGATGTTAGCTTGACTGGCTGTTTTTAGCGCCCAGTTGCGCACGCACAGTCACCTGTCCCGCCAATGGTTCTATTGTATTGATCTTCGTTTATTTAATATTTATTTTTACGTTTGTATGTTAAAAAAAGGCTTCCAACTTCTTGCAGCATTTTTTTCCTATGAACCATACTTGCTTCTAATTTTCTGTTTTCTCTTTCCAGAAAATGGCCCCTCCCAGGAATTTTGCTGCCTTCAACAAGTGCAAGTTCTCGTGTTTCATATGATTGTATCTTTCTTTTCACTCGATGTTTGTAGGAATCTTGTAAAGATATAACAGCCATTTCCCGTACCACCTGCGATCCCCAAGCTCTCGCTTGAGGTTACGGGGCGTCACTACTGAAATCCTGTTAAACAGCCCCTCCCACTCCACCTCCCTATGATCTTATCCAAACCTGATTCCCCTTCTCCAGCTATCGCTTCTCAGCAAGCCCGTCCCCGTTACTCTCCCATCTCAAACAGACCCTGCTATCACGCTTTTCTGCTTTTCTCTCTCTCTCTCTCTCTCTCTCTCTCTCTCCTACTCCTCTCTCCTCTCTCTCCTCTCTCTCTCTCTCTCTCTCTCTCTTTCTCTCTCTGTTTCTGTCTCTCACCGAGAGGATCTACCCCCTGTAGAGCGTACCAAGCATGACCGCGGTTTTTTCCCAACGAAGGAAAGCCTTCTTGTCAAAACGTTGGCACCGGACTGAGGCCTCTATCTTGTCCAAAGTTTGTCTCTTTTTTTGCCCACTACCTTCCAATGGTAATCTCCCGCCCTCCCTCCCGCCTTCTTCTCTCTTCCCCTCTCTGTTTCTCTAGCTGTCTATATATAGTCCTCCTCGCTCGTGTGCCAAGCTAGCGCCGGGAAACGCACTTTGCTCCGGCACTGGTGACCAACGTTCAAATCCAACAGGGACCCAGAGGTTTATTATTTATTTATTTATTTATTTATTTATTTATTTATTTATTCATTTATTCATTCATTCATTCATGCATTATAGGGGCGTCGAGTTCGGTGGAATTTGGGCTGACGGACGCCGACAATGGCCATTTCTCGCCTTTTATTCGGCATCCGAGGCTTTCGGCTTAAAACAGATTTTGAGCAGTAAAGGAAGACAACCATGAAGTCGTTCCATTTCAGGAAAACCGCCTTTTGGGCCTCTGTTTTCAAAGCTCTTTCTTTCCATGCGCAGAGCGTTTTGTTTCTTTCCCAGTATAATTTAAAGAGTGGTAACACGAGAATACAAACATCCAACTAACTCACCCAGGCCGATGAACAAAACGCGAGCGCCGAGTTCGTGCCAAGACGTGCGTCCCATACATATTCATACACCCAGGGCAGCGTGCGTCCCCGTCTCAAATATGCACGCGCTACCCATTATAGGACCGGAGGCCGTATGCGTCTTTGAATTTTAAATGCGCATTCGTTGCAATCGCGTCCGACCTCTTGACCGCGGCTTTGTACTGAAGTACTTCGCAAAAATTCATGCTCCATGTCTTCCCGCAAAGACCTCTTTCCAGTGCATGCTCTTCCAGATCTGGCATTTCGTCTTCCCGTCACCCCTTTCAAGCCTTTGCGTCGTCATAAAAGCAATTGTGTTTTGTGTGCGTGCGCATGTGTGTGTGCGCGCGCGTGTGCTTGTGTGTGCGCGTGTGAGTGTGTGCGTGCGTGTGCGTGCGTGTGTGTGTGAGTGTGTGCGTGTGCGTGTGCGTGTGTGTGTGTGTGTGTGTGTGCGTGTGTGTGTGTGTGTGTGTGTGTGTGTGTGTGTGTGTGTGTGTGTGTGTGTGTGTGTGTGTGTGTGTGTGTGTGTGTGTGTGTGTGTGTGTGTGTGTGTGTGTGTGTGTGTGTGTGTGTGTGTGTGTGTGTGTGATGTAATCTAATGTAATGTAATGAACGGGCTTTTTCATCATGATCTTGAGGGCATAATGAACAAGCGAGTTCGTACATAAATTAGAGGACACGAAGTGCTCAAGTCCATAAGGTTACTTATTAAAGTTTGTGTTACATGTTGTGCATACCAACGTTTGAACCATTATTCAGGTTGCTGCATTTGTAACTTTTTCCTAACCACCATTTTTGAATCCTGTACATGGTCCGAAAATTTAAATGGCCCAATTCTGTTAGCTTTATTCCTTCCTTTTCGTTGCGATATACCTATGTGTCTTCATCGTACACTTATATGGAACTTTATGTTCCTGCCCTTCCGGCAGAAATCCCAGGTGGAATTGACAGAATGTCTGAAAAAATGAATAAAAAAACTAACTCAAACCTTTTCTCGCCTCTTGTCCAGAGCATTATTTGCGGGCTTGAATGACGTCACCGAAGTGTTATCGCGGCAGTTGCCGACTTCCCTTGAGATGAAGCGCGGATCCATTAGCAGGTGTAAATTATAAGGCAACAAAAACAAAGCAGACACTGGAAGTGCTGTCTGCTGCGACGATCATATCACGCCGTGCCATTCTGTGCTGGGGATAGCCATAGCTCTCGAAGTGAGGGAACAGGCAAAGCGTTAATTAGCAGTGGTACAGGAGTACTTCAGTACCTTCTTTTCTTCAAAACTCGCTCGCGTAAACGTAACTTGCGTCACCCTGTTTCTACTGTCGAGTTCGCTTTCCGGTATCAACTGGAACGTGAAACACTTTATTTTTCCTCTTCAACCCCGAACCTACATGGTATTTCCCAGCCCACCAAAGACGCGTCGAATTGAGATTGTTGCCTCTGCTTTCTACGGCGACATTAGTGCAAAACAGGCGTTATTATTTTCATGAGCACGCCCGTCAACATCGTTTCGGCAATCTAGTGCCAGCAACGCTGAACTCTAAACAGAACAGCTCTAAATGGCGCAACTCTAATATGAACAACTAAAACTGGACAACTCTAAACGGAACAATGTACGGCAATGCAAGGGTCTCCGAAAAAAAAATTGCTGGCGGGAATGCGACACTCTCATGTTCTCAACGCCGTTCAAAGACCCATGTAATGGTCAACGCCACCACAAAATGAACAAGGCAACGAAAACGCTCCTACTGACCAAGAACGTTCAAAAAAATTCCTCGGGCCACTGAAGTCTGCTTATGTACTTAGAAATTCAAATACTGCCGTTTAGAGTGAACTACTGCCAATACTTATTAACAACTTCTTTATCCCCCGTTGTGGTATGCGGCATCAGTATGAACGTCATCGTGTAAGCAATCACGCCATTAAAAATGCCTTCCTCCGTGCCGGTTAGCAATGACTCCGAGCTATGTTGCCTGTCTCCTCTCGCTTTAACAAGTCTACATTTCCTTCTCTTTCATCGCTTCCGTTGATTTGTCTTTTAACGCAAATTACTCCGACTAGCTTGTTTTCTTGTACCCAGGTGGCAGCACGTTCGGGTGTTACGTGGCACGCGTGGCACGCACTGTTTTACGTCTCCCGTTAGTAGTTTTGTGAATTTTGCGAAGCGGGCTCATTGGACGCTGAAAGCTCCGAGTTCCTGACCAATACCCGAGTGTCTATGGGCCACGAATAAAAGAACAACAAAGACCACGACGATTACAAAGTTTTTTTTTTGTTTTTGCAAAATAGGCACTTTGTACGGTGTGGCATGCCTTTACCGATGTGCCTTATTTTTTTGTTTGTTGGTTTTCTTACTTAAAAAAAAAAGTTTGATCCTTGTATAAATGATTGTGTATTGCCAGTTGCCCCTCCTGCTTGGGCCAGAAAATCTGGCTTGCAGTATTCGCAATAAATAAATAAAATTAAAAAGGAGCCATGAAGGCAAAATACTAGTTTGGTTCATTAGAAAGGCTGCTTTATCCTGATAAAAATCATACCAATTTCAACGCAAATTTCCAAAAAATCAGGGAGATATTGAAGAAAACGTGTGGAGCTGTGGCGACTCGCTAGCCAGTTTCCAGCAACTTTTCTATGACGTCACAGAATCTTGTTTGGGCGATTGACGGCGGCCGAACTGATCAATCGCCAGGACACGTGACTGTACGATTGTAGCGGGGCCGCTAGTTCCGTTTGATCGAATCACTCGAATGCTAACGTGCACCTAACCCACTGAAAATTCTGTTTTTAGTGCTGGCCCATATGATGTCACTCGCGCCGATAACACGTCACTGTGGCGCGAAATTTGAAAGTTCCTAAGTATTTCTTGCGTTTTTATCGGTTAAAAAACGTCTTTCGTGGCCGGAATGGAGCTGAGTGAGGTACTGAAGTCTAACTCTTTAAAGTTAAACGAAGTTGTGTTTTCCCTTCATGGACTTTTGAAGGCTTTATCTTTAAAAGGTTACCAAGTGCGGTGGGGAACACGCCACCATGTTCCAACCATCGCAAAAGGTTGCTGTAACGGCTCGCATTAAATTTGCGTCAATGCTATATTCGTGGTTGTTATTTTTAAATAGGGATAAAGGTGGTATCTTCTCTTCCAGCTAATAATTTTGGCGGATCAGTTTTTTTTTTTCACTCACAACTGATATTTTTTCCGCTCTAAATTACGGTGCCCTTCGAGCATTCCGTATTTCCTTTTATTTTTTTTTTTTCGTCAGCTTGAAGCCGTTCATGGAAATTTCAGGGTGCATACCTAATTTCCCCTGCCAAACATTACCGTCCCTTCCCCCTGACGAGTGCCGTGTCATCATATTCACTGTTCCAGTAAGCACTTCGCTTTGTGCGCTATTCCTGCTTGCAAATGTATTTCCGTGCCAGTTTCGGAACGGCCCATGCACACTTTCTACGCAACCTTACGCAAACCTTTGAGCGCCCAAGCCCCGATGCACCGCATATACAACCACCGATGTTATCCCCTTCCACTCGTGCTCCACACACTATTTATATTCTTTCAAATTTCCCGCCCCCGTTGAATTCCGATTCACCTCCCGTGCTCCCTCTCCCCGTGTCCACACTCACGCAGCGCAAACATCGGAACGCTGGACGCACGAGTTCAAATATCGACTCAGCGGGAGAGAAGCAGGCAGCAGCAAAGAAAAACCGGGGAAGCTGTATTACGGCTGCGAGTGGAGATGGAAGCCCAGCGCGGGCAAAGCCAAGCCAAGCCTAGCCGGGCTTATTAGTCCGACAAGGGAAGCTCATTATGCTGCCGCGGCAGTTCTGCATGCCTGCCTGCTTGCCGGCTGCGTGCGCTCCAACGCGCTCTGCAGGCAGGCTCTCTTTACGGAGGCGCATTCGGTAATTATTTTACAGAGGCAGGGACCGGAACGCCGTCCGCGGGGCAAGACACGAACGAAGGTAAAGAAGGGTAGAAAAACAACAAAGCAGAGGTGTATAGATGGGCTAAGGTGAAGAAACGAAAAAAAAAAAAGAGAAAGAAGATGAAAGGTGATCGGAGTGCGTGCTTCAGTTACGATCCCTTGTTCTTCGGAGCGGTAAAAAAAATTCACGCATCTCCACGAAGTGAATCATGACGAGTGGGCGAAGCAGTGGGGATCGTTCATACCGTAAATCACCCGTGAGAGTGCTTACTGCTGCTAAAACGATTTCCAATCCAATCCAATACAATACAGCTCAATTGAATCCAATCCAATCCAATCCAATCCCTTTCAATCCAATCCATTGTAATTTAATCCAATCCAGTCAGATCGAAATCCAATCCAATCGAATCCAACCCAATGCTCCTCGCGCATGCACCGCACGGCTCTCCAAGAGCTCTCTCTCTCTCTCTCTCTCTCTCTCTCTCTCTCTCTCTCTCTCTCTCTCTCTACCCTTTTCTGAACCTTTTATTTTGTTCTTAACCCTTTGTGAACATTTTGTTCTCAGATGTTTCGATTTTACACGGTGCTGTGTCGTGAGCACGGACGCCGGACGGCGGACAAGCCTCGGCCTTAAGGTGCTTCGCCCCTAAAAATACCGCTTTCCTCAGTAGGCATGCCCCTCTTCCCGCTGTTGAGTTACTCTACATCCCTGCCCCCTCTCCCGGATCTTATAGTCTTAGAGCGTAATTTGGACCTGATCGTATCTCCCCTCTCTCTAACTCATTCCCCGCTTTCCTTAAGGTAGTACTTTATCTGGTGGCTTAAATTCAATATACAAATCCTGTCCGTGTTATCCTTCAGCGGATTCGACGAGAAAACAAATTGAGATGCTCAAGGTAAGGTCACAAGATTAAATGCACGTAGGCAGTACGCTTAGAAACTGCCCATAAGGGATGTTTACCATTCCAAGTTGAAGGCGTCTGTAGCCTATCCTGGGTTCTGCAGTCCTGAAGTACAAATAGAAATGGTTACGATTCCATTATGGGCCTCACGGCAATATCCAACCGAGATAAAGACACCTGCCACCAACACAATCGTTTTCGTTCACGGCCCCTTGTCAACCCAAAGGCCATCCATCAAGGCGACTGGCAATTCAGTGGCCGGCACATCTGCGGTCGGACGAGCAGAAGTGTCGTCTGCCAGAAGGCAATGGCTTCTTAAAGCAAACAAAAGTGGGTCCTATATTTATAAGGACTGCATTGACCTCTCGTCATGACGTTACCTAATGAGCTGCGCACGTCTCAAACGCAGCCATGAAGCCTAAATATGGCAAGGCAGACGTCAGGGAAAATTATGGCCGCTTACAGACGACGAGGAAAAGCTCGTGGCGCCATGCGGGCAGAGGGTTCAACGAACGTTAGCATTCCTTGCTAGCGAGCACCAAGTGTTTACTTCTCTGAACACACTCAAGAAGGACCTTCAACAGCCACGCAGACAGACTAGGCAAATCTTGCAGAAAGGAGGGAAAACCACGCCGATAGACTTACTAAGAAGAGACGAGTGAATGCAGCAGACGATACACAATACAGCCAACGGTCATGACCTGCAGACGGCAACAAAGGAGACTCAACGTGATCGGAATGATGTCGATGATCTATCGAAGAGAGAAAGCTAAGTCCCGTTTGTTTTTCCAAGACCCCCTGCCGAGGTCGGGAATAGCAACCGGGTTCACCTAAACCTTCCTCTCATGGTATCTTTGTTTCAGCGGATGGCCTGGGTCAGGCAACAACAGAAGCGCCGGCCCCGTGTCGGCCGATACGTGGCCATCCTATTCGGGGCCTCCTTAACGAAGAGCCAAGCAATCGTGCAGCATACCACGAAGCGGGGCGCTGTGACCGGTGAAAACAATTCCCCTCATCTCTACGAAGGATTTGTTTGGACGGTAAGGTAGACGTAGTGGGCAGCTTGCTATCGAGAGCCATCTTTTTTACCGTTGAAGCTGGCGGAGAAACTTTCCAACAAGGGCGTTCTACGAAGTCCCACTAAGCCTCGTCGGGAGCCGCTCGAAACTAGGCCTCGTCGGGAGATAGCGGCGCGCCCAATCTTGGCCGAAGTTCGAACGCATCGGCCGAGCAGACGAGATTTGTGGATTCTGCGCTCAACTTTAGTGGTGTGCCCTTCTGTGCATTGTCGACCTCGTTAATTGATTTTTATTGCCATACGTTACATAGCAACCTCCTAGAAATCGTCCGTTTTTCGTGGTGAAGTACGTTGAATTTTCGAAATGACAGAAAGAAATTGGAGAGAAACATGCTCCCCACGTGTAACCCGAACCAACGAACTCTAAATTACCGGTATGTTGCGGCATCAATTACGTTACCGGCGAAGCTGGGCTCCCCGCCCCTTCCCTGAAAATTTATGTTAAGGTAATTGTCGCCTCCGCTCGGGGGTGGTGGTCAGTGCCACTCCGACTTCTCACCGTTATGGGAACCTCCTTCGTAACCCTCGGGGTGTGGCTTGAGCGTTTACGACGTGTCGGTAGCGGCAACCAGGGCAAAACCCTTTTTATTGGACACTGACGTGATTTGTAAACATTGCGAGATTACTTGAGGAAATTGTAGTGGGGAGTCTCTAGGCCATGTTTCAACCACTGTCGCTGCGTTTACGCGACTTCATTCAGTAGAAAAATCAATTCGAAAATGCTGTCCTCCTCTCTCCATCCTCGTTGCCGATTTACTATGATGTTTCTTATGACATCAAAACAAGATGGCTTAGCTTGACTGTGCTACTGCATGGCTCACCAACCATCCTACAGAATCAGTCGGCCACGAGGTCGCGGGTTCGATTCCCGGCCGCGGCGGCCGCTTTTCTGATGGAGGCGAAAAGCAAAAACGCCCGTGTGTACGAGATTTCTGCGCACGATAAAGATCCCCAGGTGGTCAAAATTAATCCGGAGCCCTCCACTACGGCGCGCCTCATCGCCTGCGTTGCGTCGGCGCGTTAAACCCCACAATCAATCAATCAGAATCAGTCGGCCCAGCGTTTAGTCGGTCGGCCACCGGCGGGTCATCTCAATTCCCTCGTTCACTTGAAACTAAGCTACGACACGTTTGTGCCTGGACGAATGTGCCTTGAATTTGTTAGTTTGGTCGCAGTCATCATCATCATCAGCCTATCTACACCCACTGCAGGGCAAAGGCCTCTCCCATAGATATCCGATTACGCCGGCCCTGCGCTAACTGCGACCAATTTATCCGCGCATACTTCTTGATGTCATCTGCCCATTTGAACTTTCTGCCGCCCCCTGCCACGCCTGCCTTCTCTAGGGATCCACTCTGTCACCCTTTATGACCAACGGTTATCTTGCCTTCGCATTACATGCCCTGCCCACGTCCATTTCTTCTTCTTAATTTCTAGTAATATGTCCTTAGCACGCGTTTGTTCCCTGACCCACTCCGCTCTCTTCTTCTCCCTTAATGTTATACCTATCATATTCCGTTCAACTGCGCGCTGAGTCGTCCTCAATTTAAGTTGAACCCTCTTAGTTAGCCTCCAAGTTTCTGCCCCGTAGGTGGGTACCGGTAAGATGCAGCTGTCATACACTTTTTTCTACAGGGACAATGGTAGGCCGTCATTCGTTATCTGAGAATGCCGGCCGAATGCACTCCACCCAATTCTGATCTTTTTAATTATCTCTGCCTCATGGTTGGGATCCGGGGTCACTGCTTGGCCTAAGAAGATATATTCGTTTACTACTTCCACTGCCTCGCCACCTATCTCAAACCGCTGTGCTCTCCCGAGGTTATTGAGCATTACTTCAGTTTCCTGCATATTACTTCTAGCTTGCTTGTCCAGTGCGGTAAGCATGCTTTGCAATTCGTCCCCCGAATTACTTAGCAAGGCACCGCCATCAGCAAATCTGGAGTTACTGAGGTATTCACCATTAACCCTTACGCCCACCTGTTCCCAATACAATGTTCTGAATACCACTTGTGTAAACATGCTGTGAATAACATTGGAGAGATTGTGTCTCCTTGTCTGATGCCCTTCCTCACAGGTATTTTACTGCTCTCCCTATGGAGGATGATGGTTGCTGTGGACCCATTGTAGATATCCTCTATTATTCTTACGTAATGCTCTGGAATTCTTACGGAAACCTGATACTGCAATAGCTGCATGACTTCTGGGGTTTCGACAGAGTCAAATGCAATCCGAGCACACTGGAGAGGTGAATTTACGGACGGGGGAAACAAGCGGCTCCTGGCGAAGGTAAATGCTTGAAACGAGCTTCAGAGTGTGCTATCCAAGAAGCTGGTCAAGTGGTGACGGGCGTGGCCGCAAAGTTGAACAGAAAGTTCAACGGAATATTAACAGAACGCCCAACTACGCTCTCGCCTTATTTCCAGAAAGTTCCAAGCATCTCTCGTCATTTCTAATGCATTTGTGGGTCCATATAGAGGCCCAATAACTAAACGTTGGTCTAACGTTCTACATTATTTTGCCCACAAAGGTTGTACCTAGTCACCGTTCGTCCATGCCAAGACAATTTTCGTGTACCACATGCTCACAGGCCGGTGGTTATTGCTGCAGAATGTAAAAAAAAAAAGAATTCGGTGAGCCGACATTTTGGCAAGCGTTAATGAACCCCACGTGGCAAATATTAATCCATAAACATCCCCAACAGCACCATTCATAGGCAAAGTGTAGTTTCGGCACGTAAAACTCCTGACTTCCTTTAAGCTATACGGCAGGAAGCAAGGCAGTTCGTTTGCTTTCTATGACACACGCAGTGACACACTAACAGTAGCCATTGTACTTAACCTTAGCCTGGCCCATTCGTTAAACCACAAAGCATTGTAAGTGCATGGAGCACTTCAGAACGTGAATTATCGTCTGTGAAAACATACGGAGGTTGTATTGCTGTGTGCAGCACAAGCAATGGCACTGGGGGACATGCCTTGGCACAGGCCACCCAGGTTCCTTGGCTTAATCCCCAAGGCCTCTCCTCAGTATGGACTGCTCTTACCAGCCCCCCCTCCTCCGCTTCCCTTTCTTCTGCGCGAAAAGTTTGTTGCCCCATGTGCGCGTCCGCACACAAAGCCGAGAGCTGTCATTATTACGCAGCCCGGAAAGGATTAGTCTTCAGCCGCGGCGATAATCCTTCGACCGCTGCGGGATGTTGCCTCCAGCCGCTTTCACTGCCGCTGGCAAGCTTTCGACTGTTTAGTTAACGGATCGTGCCATCCTCGCATCGCGCTGGGTCCCATGTCGTGGGTTACGCGCGCCCGAGGCCGATATCGCTCTTTCCAAGCACGTGCTGAAAATTCGGAAGATCGAAAAAAAAAAAGAAAGGAAAGGAAACCAGTGTGGCCGTGCCTGTTTGGGAGCGAGAAGAAGGGTGTAAATGAGGCAGAACGGCACGTGCGGGCGACACTTCGACTGTTTTTCTGAGGCCTCATGAAGCCTTGCCAGATGTGTGTGGATTGGCGCACGCCCGTCATTACTGACGCACGTGCGTGGATTGGCACACGTACGTCAGTAAGACCTCCCAAGACCTTCTGAAGTAAAGCGCGAGACACATGGACGATTGGCGAATCGCATGTTACGACTGTCGCCACGACTAGTCGTGCGCGTGAATTTGAGACACATGGCCCGATGCGCGCGTGCGATGCGTCGTCGGCGCAGCTCCGCCCACTGTTTTTGCTCCATAGTTGCCTCCCTGTTTAGGCGCACTCAGGCCGATTTAGATAGGTGCAAGAGAAATCCGAGCAGGAAAAGAAAGCATTTATCAACTTGAAGTGATAATGAGTGGTGCTATTACGTTATACATTGCATTTTTATATGTTCAGTACTGCAGTGTGGGAACATTTAGCACCCATGAATCCGCTCGTCCTTGCTGTAGGTACTGCTGGCAGCATGTGTCAGCGCACGAGTCGGCGGCGGTGGCGGCGGCGCAGAGCTACTAGCCACAAAATACTCGGAATAATCACTGGTGCCTCCTCGGGGCTTTGAAAGAAACTTTCTCAGCGGGCTCTCATTGGCTGTGGCCTCACGACGATCGTAACGATAGCACGAGTACATCTGGCTTGCCAGTCGCAGGTCGTGAGCCTTCTCCGACCAGATAACGACGCCAAAACCGGTCCTAACGATCAGTCGTAAAGATTAGTCGCATGCGAATCGCGTGCACCAGACATTCATGTGTCTCGCGCTTAAGTCCGGGCAGGACTGTGTGAATGTTCGCGGTCTGTACGTCCGCTTAGCAAAAGGTCTCACACGTAAGAGCGAGAACAGAAAAGAGTGGTCGATGCATACTAGTTTGTGAAGCACGTAATTATTCTAGGTCACCAACCAGACTGAAAAAAATAAGCGTGGAGTAAATGAATGGTGCGGTTTATTGAGGCAACGAGCGGGTTGGACATCGGCTCAATTAGGATCACTGTTTCATTTAAAGCAGCAACAAGGACAATTAATAAAAATTCTTAGTGCAGCGGAAGCTTGTTGGAAGTACCCAAGAAAAACTAGCGTCTTTAGAACTACGGGCAAGCGAATGATAGCAACAAACAACGCAAGGCAGTTGGTCAACATAGACCAATAGTGCACATAGAGCCCCTTTCATTCATCCTAACGCGAAGCTGCGGAGTCACTCCTGAGTGCAGTGTCCGGGAAACGGCCGAACCGAAGTTGATGGATGGGACCGAGCCAAGACAAGCAGCGACTCAGCCCAGAGATTCCTGTCAGCAAAGGAGAGTGCGTGCTGGATATGAGATACGCACGCATTTACGCGGGCAAGGGACCCGGCAGCTGGTCTCAGTGACAGTGACAAAGCACTGCACGACTACAGGCGCCTGCGACAGGGAGTACTGGCCTGCGAGTAGTCTGTTAGTTGCACCGGCGTCGCGGGGGTGAGTTTGGTGCGATGGCGCCGTATATATATATATATATATATATATATATATATATATATATATATATATATATATATATATATATATATATATATATATATATATATATATATATATATATATATATATATATATACGCAGGCTTGCACACTAGGGAACGCACAGGAGAAGTACTTTGAATCGTTCTTTAATAAACAATTAAACAATGAAAATAAAAACACGTGGTAGCGGCGCAGACCGAACTTACCGCCTCCAGACTAAACGTCGATGTTTTGCCAAGACGGGTACCTGAGTGTATTTATTTTCCGCCACTTTCTGGGCATTTTTTGAAAGTAATTGTACCCTTGGGGGGGCGGGGGGGGGAGGGGGGGGCAACCAGCGCCGCTCCTACACTTTTGGAGAAAAAGCGACTTTTTAGGCCCATAGCCACGACTACAGTCACTACAGCTCGTCAAGAACACTCAATTGGTGCGAAGCCTTCTTATGTTACCTTTTTGACACCAAGGCTTCCAGAACCGATGCCTTCGCTATATGCTAGGCAGTGAGGTGCTTGCAGAATATATGCAGCAAAAAAATCCAGCTACTTCGCATGCGAGGAAATGCATAGCGGAAATAGTTGGACTGTTTCCGGTTAAAAAAGGTTAAAGGCACTACGCATTCAGTTCGTTTCTCCACGGCCCCTGGAAGGAGACGCTCGGTTTCTGGCTGCGTCTAGCGTCACTAAATAAAGGCTTTTGCTTGCTTATTCAGCTGTAGTTTATTTCGATCATTAAAGGCTTTTAGTGGCGCAGCTTATTTAGTCGCTCTAGCCAACGTTCGAAACCTCAATAAACCGGGTAGACCAATGTCGCAGAAACTCTTCCTCACCCAACAGGGCCAACTCGACTTCGGGAAAGGTCACGAGGTGTTGTCTGAAAAAGGAAGCAAGGGCCACTGCATACGTAGCCTGCGATTCTGTGCAACGGCCCGGCAGCGATTACACCATAGTACATAATCGCCAATTACTACGAATAGTTTGCCTTGAAGAGGGCCAGGGCACTGTTCTCTCAGTTGATACCGTGCAAGCCCCAAACTTGGAGCGGCACGGTGTATGATGCGCCAAAAGCAACGCGCAACAGTGCAGCTTGAGAAAGTGTGTGCCGTGGATTCCGTTTGCCCGAAGTTGGGACCGGAAGAGGTTTGTGTTACTCCCCAGCGAAATAATCTGTCTTTTGTGGGAAGAATTTGCCAACCTTCTTGCCAGTGGATGTTTTATACCGGAAGTAGTTTGACTGTTTCCTGTTACAAACGGTTAAAGACACCACGCATTCAGTGCGTTTCTCCGCGTCCCCTGGAAAGAGACGCTCAGTTTATGGCTGCGTCTAGCGTCACTAAATTCGGTAGTTTGTTTAGATTATTAAATTGGCGTAGCTAATTTAGAGGCTCTAGCAAAAGTTGGCTCTAGTTACGCCCACGCGAGTCGCTCCAACGTCCCTTTCTTGGAGTTTGCCCCACACTGGCTCCGGGTTCCCTGTTAGTCTTCGGATTAACGGACCGTATGAGAAAGGGAAGGGGAAGGATGGGAGGGGTTCCCGCATGAGGCGCCCGAAGAGCGCCCCGCGGGGAGACAAATTTTTCTCGGAACTGGGAAAACGGAAGGATCGCGTGCGGGGGGAAGACCCTTGTGGAAGCTTCTGAGCAAGAAAAAGGGAGATGGAGGGAGGGGGGGGGGGGGGGGGGGGAGGGGGATCTCAGCTTCGATTCTATAAGTGGAGGAGTGAGAATGCCATCCGTCCTTTTGCGACGACCACACTTTCGTTCCCCTCCCTCCCCCACCCCCCCCCCCACCCACCCCCCCTCTCATTCGGTACTCTTGCTCATTCTCCCGGAGAGACGGAGAGAAACCCCGTGGTTCATCTCTCTTTTCGACTCCCTTGTGTCGTTTATTTTCCTCCGTCAGACTATTCTCAGCCTCTTTCGCTTGCTCCGGAGAGAAGAAAGATGACAGACCGAGATTCTGGACTCCCGGAGTGCGGCGGAGGTCTGGTGTAGAGCGGGGCCCGACAGAAATGCCGTGTGCGTGGCTCCCACAACGGAGGGGGCGTACACCCGCTTAAACAAATAAATTTTCCCGTTTTGTATTTCCCGCCTTTTCTTCATTTCTTGTGTTTTCTATTCCGCCCACTACCCGGGGGCGTACGCGTCCCTCCCGTCTCTCCGACGGAGCGGAGGATGTGTATCTTGTGGAAGATATACGAGAACCTACACAACCCCGCGTTGCGAGAAGGAGGGTACAAGAGTCAGTCTGCTCTTTCTTGCTGTTGTAAGATTCGCCCAAAATTTCTGTGCATTTTTGTAGATATATTCATTTACTTATTTTAGGAAAAATCAGGGCAGCGGGGCTTCTCTACCGGGACTAGAGTGAACTAGAATACTTGGGTATTCTAGTTCACTCTACCGGGACGTCGTTCCTGGTCGGGCCCACTCGCGCGGAAACGGAAGTGACCCGTCCCGGGACCGCGAAATCGGAACTGTGCCTGACTACCAATGATAAAGCACCCAGGTGTGCATTGTGGGTGAAAGTTTAAGTGGCACGTGTTTTATAATCGCAATTTGACGCCTTCTTTACCCGCCCGAATGTTCTGCGTATCAGTGCGGTGATACGTCTGCTTTTTGCGAACGGCGAGGCAGTGACAAACAGTGAGAGACCGAAAAACCAGTTTGTCCCTTCTTTTACAGTAATAGAAGACTAAACCGGCTGGACCGGGACTGTAAGTTTTGTTTACCTCCTGCTATTCAGCGAAACTACGCCACGCTGCTTCACCGACTACGGCTTGGCGTAGCCTTTACCCGTCGCTGTAAGCACCTCATCGGCATTACGAGTGACACAAATTGTGAAACATGCCGTGTAGCAGACTATTTCGCATGTTATCTGCAACTTTCCACGATACGCGCTTCATCGAGAACAATTACCCCGATCATTGGCCCTTTCGTACTGTCGTGTTGTGTCTGAGGAAGTTCTGCAGGGCCCTTGACCAGACACGCAGCGTTCCCGCGCGGAATTCAAAGAGGATTCTGACAATTCTGCGTAGCAGTGGCCTGGCAGCGATATTATAGTTGAGGCCCGTCTGTTAGAACTTTAACACGCGCACTGCATAAGTATAGGCATCTTTTGTGCATAGCGATTTTTTCATTACTCCGCCACATTCATCTCTGTGATCCTCTATCCACGCTCTTTATTGCGCTTCCTGTTCCCACACGCAGAATTGCTAACCAGAACCAATAGCACCAGGCCGACCTTTCTGTGTTTTTTCACTTAAATAAAATTTTTCTCTTTCCCTCTCCTCTTTTTCTTTACCCATTTTTTTTTTTACAAACTGCAAGATTCCTGCACCTGACGAAATATTCGGAGATCCAGGCTATTTGCTACTTGTAGGTACTTGGAGCTCTTCCGAGAACTGTCCCTTTATAAAGTGATGCTTCTTCAAACAAAGTTTCTGTGGCTATCCATGTATTTGAAAGGGGTGTTTATTTCAACATGAATTCGTACTACCGTACTACCAGTGTACTACCAGTACTACCAGTACTACCAATTCGTACTACCAGTGCACTACCAAACCTTGCCAAACGGCTCCGTTAAAGAATTTCTGTAGGAGAAATATCACAGATTAACGACCAATGCGATTTTCCAGATCTGGCGTTCCCTACAGTGTTGGCCTTTGCCAGAAAATCATTATAAATGTTTATTTTGACTGCCATAAATTAGCATATTAGCAAAAAAGAAAATGTGGTTGATGCCTCTTTCATCGGAATCGGGAAAACACGAAAGTGAAATGTGCCTTCACAGGAGCATTTACATGTTTATTGTGCATCCATATGAACTTGAACATCGCTATTTAAATTACGTCGGTGTGGCACCGTTAGACGCACGAACGTTAGACACTAGATTGCACGCGCCGGAACATTGCGTAAGACCGACTGAAATCGCAGCCCCTTGAAAACCGTGCGAAAAAACCGAACCGAAACCGAAAGCAGTAGGTGGCGGAGGGGGCCCCAATTCACCAGCGTCCCGCGTAGTCGAAGACGCTGGCATCGAGGCGCCAACTGTCGGCGATCATTAGCGTCAGGATGAACTACTTCTCTTCGCTTCTCCTAGACGACAGCACCATCTGAATTAATAAAGTAGTGGGAAAGATATAAGGCGCATTCGCAGGCCTACTTGCGCTTCAAATAATAGCGCACTGGGCATAGCGCTCTGTAGCTCCCGTTGCGGCGAGAGAGTTCGTGGCTCGAATCCAGCGGAGCCGCGTCAATGAAAATTTTCTGGCGATGTCGTTTCCGTGATGGATATTAGAGTGAACTAGAATACTTGGGTAGTGGAAAAAGCGGCCGCCGCCGAGTGAGGCACTTTGTCAACCCCGCGCGGTGGCGCTCGCGTGCCCCGCCCGAGCGCTTTTTCGCCTCGGGTAGCGGCGGGTAGGCGTGCGTTGGGGCAGTCTCCGAGGGACTACAGTTCTTTTTTCGTGTAAAAACCGTTTATAATGCTATTAATGTACCAGTGTTTTTATGGGAAAGGTAGCTACGTCATGTATTTACCGTTTGCTCATTTCTTCATCCCATTTGGCCAACCGAGCAGACCGCGCCGTGCTTTAGCGATCGAGCTCGCTATCATGCCGATATTTTTTTCTTCGTTGTTTGATGATTTTGCTATCGTATTGTGTCAACTGAAAAAAGAGTGGCGTGCTTTAGGCTGGCCAGCATACGTCACTTCTGCTTTTTTTTTTATTTACTTTCTTGCTGATTTTTCGATCAATATCTGCATACCGAGCAAACTGCGTCGTGCGTGCGCAAACGTTTCCCGTATTCTTTTTTCAAATTTGACCCATGCAGCACACCTGACAGATGTCTTAAAACTTCAGTCACGTCAACGAAAGGCGCGCAAATACAGGATTCGCAACCGCAATTTTTAGAAAAGCACCAAGTCACACGGAATAATTTTATTGCGCGATCATTTTAAAACTGCACACTTTTCGGCGCAGTGAACACCTACAAACATAACATAATACATTATTTACATTTAATTATTTGCATCTACATTACAAGCAAAAAGAACCAAGATTATTTAAAGAAATGTGGTGCCTGCTAGGCTCCTCCTGCAGTTTTACAAAGCATGCAAGATGATGTGCAGCGGCTTAACTCCAAGTAGCGTGCACCCGCCCTCTTTTTAGCTCTTGAGCGGTTGATCGACTTTACAAAAAAGTGCAAACGGGTGGTTACATAAAAGGCTGTCACCTGGGCTGTAAGTGACTTGGAGTGCTGATCACACCCAACAGCACTCTGCTGTTTTTGTTTGATGATAGCCAGCACATCTATGACACTATCGTGGTGCTGCTCGTGAGTTCTGAAGAAGCTCGTGAAAATATTCTCCAACTGCTCGATGAATCTGTAAAGGCGACCATGGGGGTAAAGCAAACCTCCATTATCCCGAAGCCTTGTGTACTCAGCTGCACCTAGCCTCAAAACGGTGTCTTTTCCTGTGAGTAATAGTGCACAGCATTCCTCACACTCTGTCTTGAGGACAGTTTTCTTGGCAACGTACCCGCAGACATAGAAGATTAACCTCTTGTCGCTTTTTGCAATGATGCATGCAGCGTGGTCTGAACTTATATCGGGCTGCTGCTGAATGTGTGAGAGAGAGAGAGAGAGACATTTTAATGAGCTCAAATGTGAGAGTGGAACCCTAGTCCGGGAATCCATGCGTTGCCCTCGCCGTCTTGGCCTGTGTCACCAGGAGAGTCTGGTCCTCCGGTTGACAGATGGTCAACAGTGTCTCCCACAGCTCAGGAAAGGAATAGGTGGAGAGGGGTGGTAGGACTGGGTTGTGAGCGCATTCCACAATTATATGCTGGAGGGTACCTAGCTGTGGACAAAACTTGTATAAAAAAATAATGTAACGTCACGAAGGGTAAAAAATAGTCTAACCATTCCCCTATGCCTTCTTTGGCATAGGGGAATGGTTAGAATGGTTAGCCGGCATTTCTTTCTGTATTTCCTAACGAGCCCCTCATTTCCAATACTATATATATATATTTCCTAACGAGCCCCTCATTTCCTGAATATATATATATATATATATATATATAGATATATATATATATATAGATATATATATATATATATATATATATATATATATTATATATATATATATATATATATATATATATATATATATATATATACGGAAAAATAGGGCAGCAGTCTACAACGCCAAAGGAGGCATAGGGGTGTGGTTAGGCTCTTTTCTTTTTCCCTACGGTTAATGAAGTAATCATTTTTTTAATATACAGAAGAAAGAAAGAAAGAAAAACACGCGCCCAGAGTGGGGACCGAACCCACGCCTTTCGATTACATGTAGAATGCCTTACCAATTCGGCTATCTGGGCGACTGTGTCTCCTTCACTTTCTGGGCCATTTATATTTACTAGAAGTGTATCTGACGCTTGAGGGTGGTAGCCAGCGCCACTCTGACTACACGGGGAGAAGGGGACCTTCTTTTCAACCCCCGGGGCGTGACTCGAGCGTCTACAGCCTGTCATGAGCGGGTAACTGGCGGGAAGCCCTCTTATGCTACCTAGGCATCAAGGCTGCCAGAACCGAGACCCTCGCTAGGCTTTCGCAGAATAATATAGTAAGGAAATGAGGGGCTCGTTGAGGAAAATACGGAAAAATAGGGCAGCAGTCTACAACGCCAAAGGAGGCATAGGGGTGTGGTTAGGCTCTTTTCTTTTTCACTACGGTTAATGAAGTAAACATTTTTTTTAATATACAGAAGAAAGAAAGAAAGAAAAACACGCGCCCAGAGTGGGGACCGAACCCACGCCTTTCGATTACATGTCGAATGCCTTACCAATTCGGCTATCTGGGCGACTGTGTTCTCCTTCACTTTCTGGGCCATTTATATTTACTAGAAGTGTATCTGACGCTTGAGGGTGGTAGCCAGCGCCACTCTGACTACACGGGGAGAAGGGGACCTTCTTTTCAACCCCCGGGGCGTGACTCGAGCGTCTACAGCCTGTCATGAGCGGGTAACTGGCGGGAAGCCCTCTTATGCTACCTAGGCATCAAGGCTGCCAGAACCTTGAGCCAGAACCTTGCCAGAACATCAAGGCTGCCAGAAAAAGAAAAGAGCCTAACCACACCCCTATGCCTCCTTTGGCGTTGTAGACTGCTGTCCTATTTTTCCGTATTTTCCTCAACGAGCCCCTCATTTCCTTACTATATATATATATATATATATATATACAGTCCAACCCGTTTATAGCGAACCGCAATATGCACCACGATTAGTTCGATATATCCAATAGTTCGATATAGCCGAACCCGCCTATAACGAGCTTATTGTTACGAGTTCGCAATCCGCGAGAGCCCCCCGCCCCCTCCCCAACTCCGCCATCAGCGTATGCATAAACGAACACAGTACAGTAGCCATTACCATACCAAAATAATCCATTTATTGGATGTAATAAAGCTACTTTCCGCCTTAACTGCCCCCGTTGCAAAAAAAAAAAATGGTGATTTTTGTTTTCACTTTCGTTTTGACGGCTTCAACTAGCATAGCATTCTCCACACGAAACATTGTTTGCACCAGTTCGAGTCCGCGTCCTCAAAAATCTAAGAAGCATTGGCGCAGCACATCGACTGCCGAAAGCGCTTTATTATAAGCGTCGGACGGATTTCACTCGCGACATCACCGGGAACGTTGGCGAGCTCTTCCCACCGTTCACTGATGCTGCTGTCTTGGTCCGGACTCGCTGACTGGGCGGGTTGCGTCGCGAGTCCCGCGCATCGGAAACAGTTACGGAAAGTATTGGGCGTCACGTCGCTCCATGCGAGGCGCAATGTCTCAGTCGCGGCTCTTGCTCCGTGGTCGCGGCCAATCCACATCTCAATCGCCGCTCGAGATCATGCATTTCGGCGACCATTCTAGGCACCCATAGTTCGATATATCGGATGTGAACTTCGTTATAAGGAATATGTTTCCCATGTATTTCCGTAACTGAATTATTTTTGTTCGATATATAGCATAATTCGCTCTATCTGGGTTCGTTATAGCCGGGTTTGACTGTACATATATATATATTATATATATATATATATATATATATATATATATATATATATATATATATATATATATATCCTAACAGAGAAAATATTTTTTAAGTCTAGTATCAGCGAAAGATATTTTTAATGGCTCCGCAGTGACCTCGCACTTTGATTTTTTTGTTTTTAATTTAAGCGAAATGATCAATGCGGAAACATTTTAGCATCAACCATCACGAAGACACTGCATGCATGCGCTCGGGCAAGCACGTCCCAAAATATTTTTGTTGAAGCCCGAGCCTGGCCCGGGCCCGAGAAAATGCGTGCTACCTGGCCCGGGCCCTTGCAGTGCACTAATCCACGCAACACACACGATACGTTTTAAAAACTTCACTCAAGTCAGCGAAAAGCATCAACATTCGCAACCGTACGTAGTTCTAAGAAAAGCACCACACGGCACACTTTATCGCGCGATCATTTTAAAAGTGCACAGTTCATTGGAACGCTGGTTGCCCATTTACATAAAATAATTACCGCTTTAGAAATGCACAAGTTCATGAAATGTGGTGCCCACGTCTTGCAGACGTAAGATAATTATGAACAGTTCGGAACTCAACAAATAAAAGCAGGGTAAAACAAATCGCAAATATAAAATATTTCTAGCAATCACATAAATTTATTAGGGGTGCAGTCCCACCCCACAATACTGCACAATCCTTTCAAACTGCACGAGCCAGCCATGGCCCTTCTGCAATTATAGACCGTCGCACGCATAACACCCTGCCCGTATTACCAATAAAAGACAGAATCAAGAACACTTAAGGATCAGTGCAGTGCCTGCAAGGCTCCTCTTGTAATTACACACAAAAAAGACCAAGTGCAGCGGTTAAAAAACGTCAAAACACAGCGTGAATCACCGAACAGCAGCATAGCGGCACGTCGATCAACGCGCGCCGCTTTGGGATCTCCTCGGGCGGGGCACACCAGCGCCACGCGCGGCGGTTAACACGTTTGGCTTCAAGGGCGCCGTGGGGAGCAGCCGCCGCTTTTTCCACTACCCAAGTATTCAAGTATTCTAGTTCACTCTAATGGATATGGCACCGGTGAGATGTTCGTGTACCCGGTCGTAAAACACTTTCGTGTTAAAAACGGCGCGCTTTAGTGAGCTGTGGGAGCAAGTGTGCCCGCAATGTGCGCGGTCATGCCTGCGTTCGAAATTGATTTCTACGTAGGCTTTCTCTTTTTTATTTCATATCGCAAACCCGTTGTGCATTGGTCTTTTCCTTATTGTTCAGCACACTTGAAGTAACAAATCCGGTGGCAACCACCATTACCTGATCGGGTTTCATTAAAGGCGTCTCTCTTCCTCGCCGGTACCTCCATGTTTCTGCCTTCACTGCAGCAAGGGTGTTCTTGCGGTGAAGTACCCTTTACAGGCACACCTCGTGATAGTGTGCGGACACAGGGAGACAGGTGCGATCAGTGAGCAGCTTTCGGAGTACTCCTCATTTCCACTTCAGAACTAGGATGTTGGTATCTCTTTTGACAAATATTTTCTTTAAAGCCACTTGGATAAAGCCAAGCTACACAGTAAGCTGTGCAGCTCCAGTCTAATGTAAATACCTTCAAGAAAATTGTAGTACAATTGACCGCTAATGGTCGTACAAGTGATCCTTACGCCGAGTTTCATTTTACTAATATACATTATTTGTTCAGAGTGGAGTTGTAAACGTTTCGAAGTTCGTGCCTACGTTTACGCTTTCACGGAAGCGGTCTAGTTAAAAAAAAACGCCAGTTAGTCGTTTTCTAACGCAATCATCCTAATACAAGTAAACGACTTCTGGCTGCTGAGACGAACCCATAACCGTTCGGAGTTTATCTCCGCTGGAATCACGCATAAATATCACTTGCCGACCTCATTCACATAACATAAGCAGCCGCTTTCTAAGCCATTCCAGGAGTGTCATCAGGTACGGCAAAGCCGTTGTGAAGCGGGCAGCCCTATGTTTGTCTGCCACAATACTGCAGTCCAATTTTGTTAATTAGGATAGTCAGCTTAGAAGTATGCTAAATCGCAAATTTTAAACACTTGCGTTTTGTTTTCAGACTTTTTTTTTTGGTCTTTCACTCGCTATTGACCCCGCAAAAGTCAAATGTACGTAAAAAACAGGAATCACCGTTTACGTTAAACATAAATCGCGTCAAAGATGTACGATAAAACATAAACCCTTCCGTTTCGCTGATCATTCATATTATACCCAAATCAGTGCGCCCTGATTTTCCCCCTCAATTTCTCATTCTCTACCTTAACTCCTGTTTCTGTTTTTCTGACCACGTGATCGCGCGGGCACTGCATGAACTGGACGTTTTCCCCGCAAAACCGTGGCCCGCTACCTTCCTAACAAGGCGCGGGCTTCCGGGTGTCGGCTCGTTGGCCCTGTCAAGCTGGCGGCGACATCTTTTCTCAGTGGCGCACAACGAAGAAGCAAGGGCGCTTCTGAACTCGGTGCAACCGAGACCGCCACCACCCACGGTGACGGGTGACCCCCAACTGAGCGGGCCACGCCCACTCCAACTGCGCTTAGGGAGAGGCTCGCAACCCTGGTCCTATACTCGGGTACAACTTCAGAACGGCAACGGAAGTTGCCGCTGTGTCTCATCACCGCAGCCGGATGTTACTCCGCGTGGCGCAAGTAGTGCGTTACTGGGAACATTTTGACCATGGCACAACCTGTATTAGTTATTTTTTTGAATTAATACGCTTACAAACTACTGCAGCGACGGCAAACAAACTACGCGAGACAAGGCAGACGACATCACGCATTTATAGCAATGCCCTTTCAAAACGCGCGCGCCCGTTGACATCCGCGTCCGTTGCTTAGGCGGAGTGATGCCGTGCATGAGCTATTGCCGTTCATAACTTGTTCCCGAGTATAGCAGGCCCTATCCAGTGCCTATGCAGTGCCACATAACACTTTGTATTTTACTTTCCTTCGCAAAGTATTACACCATGTTTGTTTTGTACCGGCCTGTTCCCCACTCCTGCCATTGCCCTTACGGGTTGCAGTATGTATAAATAAATAAATAAAATAAAATAAAATATGTGATGCCGAACTGGTAGAAAGAGATAAAAGCCGCCATTTTGACGGTTAAAATCACGAAGTTATATGGGGCAAAAAGAAAAAAATGGTAAGCACCTACACCGAAAGCGCCTACGTGATGCGTGATAACTTTTTTTTTAATTTTGCACGCTGTAGAAGCTTGACCCATGAAAAGCTAGTTCTGGTTCCGTATAAGAAAGCATTCTGCGTAATTTACGGTGCCTATAAAAATGCGGGGTTTCTTGGGTTTTGTAATCTTACATGGCCGCACAAAAGTTCACGACAACGTATTATGTTTTTGTTCCACTAACAACGTGCGCGCACGCACAACTTACGCACACATGCGCACACAAATATGCGGAAACGTCTCTGCATGCTCACCTATCATCGTAATTTTTTTTAGTTTAAAGGGGCCATGCAGACAAAATACAAGCTTATTTTATTCGAAAGATTACGTGTTTTATAGTTCCCCCAGCGCTTGTCCTGCAGCAAACGGTGCCGTGTTCACTGAGAAATTAATCAATTTAGGTTAAAATTTTGATTCTCTCGCCAAATCCTGTGTTTTCGTTACGTTTACCACGAAGTCTTAAGGGTGGGTATTCGAACGAACTTGCAGTGCGTCATTAGGCTTTGCAGCCTTACTTAAGGTCAGTCCTCTCAGATGGCGCTATTATATAACTTTCATTGTTTACCCCACCATTTTTACTGCTGTAAAATGAATATGAATTATACTTAAGCGCAACTAGCTCTGTCGGCAAGCGCATAAGCCCAGCCTAATTTGAGTTTGCTTTTGCAGGCCTCAACCAATGCCACAGCTGGGCATATTACATCATAGGTACTGCTGCGGGAAATGAGTAGTGGATCGCATGGCCATTCCCCTTTTCTCTTATTATATAGCTTATTTGAGCGAAGTGTGCGCTAAAAGTGGTGTCAGTGCGGCAATATTTGGAACGAAGTAAGCTTGTGTTTTGTCTGCAAGGTCCCTTTAAAAGTCAAGCAGCGTCCAAAGGGATAAATATATGCAGTGGTGTCTTGCCTAATACCAGCCTCTTCGCAAGGATCCCTACAACTATGGAGTCGTATACTTCTGCTCCGTCCGCATTTGCGAACTAGACTAAGCACCCTTCCTGAAGCACAGTTCCCGATTGAACCTGCCGTATAGGGAGCCTACATGCGCCGCGCCTTCGTCGGCTCGGCGCATGTAGGCTCCCTACTGCCGTACGGCAGACCCCACTGCGGTGGCCGCTCCCACCTCTTTAGATGTCAACAGTAGACGTTACTTTCTGGCGTGAAACCAGGACACGTTTTTTCCTCAAGGCTAGCTAATCTCTGTTCAGATGTCATTACTTGGCCTCTCGACGACGAAGCAGCGTTTACTTAAAGATAGATTTAAGGCCTTTTAACCTGTTTTACCATTAGCCTCGCGGCCGACAGTACAACAATTAAAACACAAACGCCTTGATTGCACCGCACCTGTTTGCCACCATAATGACGAGTCCTGAGATATATTGTTCCCGTAATTGACCTCAATTTCCCACGCGAAATCCCCCTCCGCGCCGACAGGTCCAGTCTTTTAAAAAACAGCGCCGCGACTTCAACGTGCCGAGACCGCGCCTCGGTAGTTTGCGCAATCACTGCAGCGACACGCTAATTATGTCGCTCATTACGTGGCGTGAGCAGGCGGGCCAGATTATCTCATCAGACGCCAAATTAAGCCGCCCAGCAGAGCGCACCATCACGTCTTTGCTTACTGAAAGCCGCCGGCCACCTTGGCCCTCCGAGCCGATTGAGTCGAAGGAAAACGCTATTTACGGCTCCCTGGAAGCGGCGATCAGAAAATTGCCTTTCTCGACCTTTCCTGGCCCTGGATGCAAACATGGGAAGAGCCATAATAGCACGCGCTCTCTAGCTTTCAACAGTGGGAGTCGTTTTGGGAGTTCGAGTGGGAGTCGTTTCCGCAGTCAATGGCCATAAATCTTGATTGCGGAGGTATGTAGTAAAAACATAACACTCATTTTTACTTTCAGTTTGTTGGAAGCGCACCAAAGCTTTTCGGATCATATTCAGGGGTAGCCTACTTCAGAGTTCATTCATAAAAAAAAAAAAAAAACTCTGCCTATTGCAGCTTGTCCTATATTTTCGTGAAGTGCTTGTACACGGCTCTTATTGAAAATCAATTAATGCGTGTGAGCCATAGCGCTTATTGAATTCCTGTTTAGAGGCGAAAAACAGCGGCCCAGACGCCACAGGGTATTTTTACATCAAAGCTGTATACCTCTACCCCACATTGGTTTCATCGTTGTGGGCAAAAACGACCTCCGTGAGCAAAAACTCAAAGAACCAACCAAGGCCTAAGACGCCGAGCGCAGGCTTCAGGGCAATAAGGCATACAGCATACAACTTAGAATTTGTTTAAGGAAACCACAAAACAAGCATCGAAACCGCATTATGGATAATAAGGCGCCTGTGAACAACACGACCATCCACCATGTGTTCCTGGTAAAGATAATGTTTGCAGACTATCTTTGAAGGGTAGACAGGACTGGTGTCTCTAAATAGAGCAGTTCTTGCCCAAGAAACCGAGCACATGCGTCAGGCTAGGCAGAACCCGGCATTTGGCGAATTTGTTTACATACTTCTGCTGCTTAAATGCTTTTACACGCGTTATCTTTGATTCGCATTCGAAACGACGTCAGACGCGCGCAGCCGCAGAGCAGGGAGGGCAAACTAAGCCTACCAGAATTAATAGAATAAAAACGAATAAACAACGAAATGGCGGCGCCATGCATGAACCGGCGCAGTGTGAATAAATGCCACCTAATGCGAACTGACCAATGATAATGGCGGTGACACGTAACAATAGGACAAAAATGTGCCGATACTCTGTAACCTTATCTAGTTACACAAGCAGAGCGCAAGCGACACGTCCGTCGAGACGACGAGAAACATTTCATACCCTCATCCGCCTTCCTTTCTACTGGTTTACAACAGCTTTGCTGGACATCCACTGTCGCAGGGTGGGATGGCAACCAATTTTTAGATGCGAAGCATCTCATGCTCGGGGCTGTGTCCCTCCCTCTCTCGTTGTCGTTGTCCGGCATCCGCACTCTACTGCGCATGCGCGTCTCTTCAGCCCCCGTCAGCGTTTGGGCTGACGTCAGCGCATCCACTATAAAAAGAAATAGGCGGCGCCCGGTTTCGATCCCACGACTCTCTAGACGCAACAGGAGGTACGTGGCGCTCTTCCCACTGCGCTACAAACCGAGACGGGAGCATGTGCTATGAACGCGCCTTATGTCCTTCACTCATTCAAGCTACGTCAAGAAGCTACTGATGCAACGAAGGCATGCGAAGCTGAACGTCAACGGAACCGACGAACTGAAAACTAATCGGAACTTCAGTCGACCCCATGGCTGCTTCGCGTACTACTCAGGGTTCCCCTACGAGAAGATGGTGTAATTTTTTTCCCCTTTTTAAGAGTGGGTGACGGAGTGGCTACCGAGAAGTGTGTCTAGAAGAATGTGAAGGCCATTAACTCGACGGAGAGACGACATAAGAAAATTATGAGGTAAAGACTGGACTCGGCAGCGCCGGACAGGTTTGGTTGGAGGTCAATGCGACAAGCCTTCGTTCTGCAGTAGACCAGAGTAGGCTGTTGATGATTGTGATGATGATTATTTATATTACCTCATTACCTTATTACCTTATATAAGCTGTGGTACTCTCACAGGGAGACTTTCCCTCATGGAGTTAACGACGATAAGAAACGACAGTAAGGGTGACGTAGAAAGACCGCGTAGAAGTAAGCAAAAAACAAAGTGGCTGAAGAAGGTCTTGTACTGCGAGCCTGCCTATTTTGCCCCTCTGCATGCGTATTCCTGCTGACACACGTAATTAAGTCCGCTATTAGCTTGAAACGCTTTCGTGAAAACAGTTTGAGTGATAAGGGCAGAAAAGACGAGATAATTACCCTAAACTTCCATCAGGACGTTCCGATCCCGGATCTTCTCAGCGATACCGGCGGTGGAAGTACGGTCGAGGGAAAAAAAGCTAAGATAACCGGATGCAAAGGGAACAATAAAAAAGAGAAAAAGAAGTCATCATCAAGGGAAGACGTCCGCGTCAGGACCACGCGGCCAGCAAAATTAAAGATAATATAATACACGTGCTTGAAGGCTGACGGGACGGCGGAGACCCAAGATGTCACAAACTCGAGCGTACGACGTCTAAAAGTACCGTATAAAATTTTCATTTTATTGTACAATACCTAATTATTCTTGCAGTCATCCGATTCATTCAGTTCGGTTCTATTCGCCCCGAGACAAGGCTGGAACTTTCGCGAACGAAGGTGCGGTAACACGACCATTCGCCGGCTCGCCGGCAAGAAAATACCAAAATAAAAAGCTCCGCCGCTCAACTTACACCGAAGCTTCGAGCACTCTCGAGGAGGCATGGGTGGCTTTGCCAGTGCTAAAGAGCGTCGATGATTCTAGAAGGGAGAAGAGTGAAGTTATTCGCTGACGGCGGCGGCGCCGGCGCGTTGGGTGTTGTGCTCTCCCTCTCCGCGCCAGCGCGGTTATAAAAAGAGAAGCCGCGCCTAAGCAAACCAGCTACGTTTGGCAGTCGTGATGTGACAAAGGCACCGGTCAGTTTGTGCATCACACCATCGGCGACCCGCGCCCTGGAGGACTCCATCGTACTCCCGGGCCTCGAATCACCGTGATCGTCTCGGACTCCTGGCCTACAACGAAGCCACGCTTCCCAGGTAGCCGAATCGCCACCGACAGCGGTGCATCGTCCGGCCCGGTCGGTGAATATGCTGGGACTCTGTCTCTCATAAGCATCGAACTGTTCGTTTTCTTTTTTTGTTAACTGCTCCGATTCGTAATATTCATTTGTTAACGCTCCTGTTTGTATCATTTTGTCTAATTGGACTGTTTCTTGTATTTGAATTCCATCTAAGTGGTCTGTCATTATCGATCCGTTACCTAGTGCTTGTGTTTGTGACTTGCCTGTCTAAATATAAGTCGTTGTGCGGTTTTCGTTCAGGGCTCTTGCTCATTCTTGCTGCTCTGGTCGGCGAAAGCCGCACATCAGACGGCCACCCCCTTTGTCACCTGTGCCCTGTGGATTCGGTGGGGTTTGTTGGCTCTCTGGAGTCGACTCCCCATATCTTCCGACAGTGCACCCGATTAAGGAAACGGGTGACACAAGAATAAAATAAAGACGGTTTCCCGGCCTTGGTTATTGTAACCCGGAATGGCCCCTTGAGCTCCTGTGGAGGAAGCAGGACTGTCATGAAAAATAAACGATGAGCTCCGACGCAGACAGGAGGTACTAGCCTGTATTCGAGCCCTCCGCGTTCTTACTGGTAACCTGGCGGGTAAGAAGAACATCCAGAGTTGTTGAACCTGCGAAATAAATTAACCTTATAACCAAATCGAGTTTCTATATTTGTCTCTCTATATTTGAGTTTCTATTGGAGTTTCTATTCTTCAAATCGAGTTTATCTCATTTCACGCGAGCACATGCACACGCGTGTGCATGTGCTCGCGTTTGTGAAAGCGCGCAAACAACACAAAGGGGCCATAAGAGAAAAGTACAGCTTTGTTCATCTTGATTAACTAACGTTTGGTAACTGGCTCAACTTCGTTCCAGTCCCGAAAGACGATTTTAACCGAAAAACGCAGGAAATATAGAAAGACATTCAAATCTCGCGCTGCAGTTCCTGTAACATGGCCGGGAGTGACTCAATACGGGCCAGCACTAAAATAAATTTATCGCGGTGATATTTGCATTTTAGCATTCTAGTGTTGCGACCGAACGGAAATACAGTCAAATCTCGATATAACGAATCACGCGGGACGCCCGAAAATCGTTCCTTATTTCGAAATATCATTGTAGTGAAAAACTTGCCTGTATAAGCCAGTGCGCAAACCCAGGAATGAAAATGACGTAAACTAGCAGTAGACGCGTGTGCAGACCGGCAAACTCTCAAATAAAATTGTTGCGCTCACTTCAAAGCTACTTTATTTGAAGAAATCAGTCATTGTCTTCTCGCGCGTGCAAGCATGCATGACCTATTAGGAATGCCTCTACATATTCCACATTGCAGAATACCTCATACGGTATTAATTTCACCGAGCAATGAAAGTGCTGAATTTGTTCATGTGCACCAAGGCATCAAATTTCGCACGTTAAAGATCCCCAGGTGGTCAAAATTAATCCGGAGCCCTCCACTACGGCGCGCCTCATCGCCTGCGTTGCGTCGGCGCGTTAAACCCTACAATCAATCAATCAGCATCAAATTTCGACACGATCTCATCTTCTTTGTGTTCGGTGAACCACAGTCGTCTTTCTTAGCGTCATCATCGCCAGGAAGACAATAAATATTCTCGCTTCCTCTTTGCTTTGTCGCTAGCTGCATTCATCTTTAGATCTCGCGCTAACTTCAGCAAAATCACCCCCAACAAAGAAATACCTGCCCGCGCACGTGACTAGCCTGAAGAACGACTGACCGGTCATCGTCAGCCAACTCAACGAGAGAGAAAACAGGCAAACGCGGCTAGGCCTGCTGGGTACTGCACATTAAACCCTAGCTTCATCATGGCGCTCGCTATTGGCACTCGACATGCTGATCACGATGGCTACTACACTCAGGGAATACACACAGAAGCGGTTTCACGCGAGAGTAGCGACGCTGTTACGTTTAGCCGAATTCGTGGTACTAATGTTCCTCGATTATATGAGAGAAAATAAATTACGTGCGTTATTCTGATATGTGCTCTATATAAAAATTCGTAGTTCTGAAATATTTTTACAGTGAAAATACAGGAAATCCGGCGGGGATTCTTAAAATATTCGTAAATTTGAGAAGTTCATAATTTGGTGTTCGTAGTAACGAGATTATACTGTAGAGACCTCACTACAGTCGCCCAGTCAGTTTTCCTTTTTTGGTCGGCGACCGCCAGTCACACGAATAAGATTCTGTGACGTCATATGCACCTCGCCAGAAAGTGGCCCCGGAATTCGACACTGCTCAATGTGATTTCTTTTATATCTCGTACATTTTTAAAGGATCACGATAAATTGATATCATTGTTATCGGTACTAGGCAGTCTTTTAACATCAAAGCTGTATAAGCCTTTAGTTCCGCCGTCCAGCGTTACCAAAGAATCGGCCGCCATTTTCCCATAAGCGGATATCGTTTTTTATTTAGTTTTAGAATAAACAGGTAAGCACAGTCGTTGTGCCCGATGTCAACAAAATAGACCACAAAATACGACCTCCGTGTGAAGTTTTGAGAGCAAACCGAGCAGCGGTTCGCTCAGGAAAAAAGTTTTAAAGCGTTCCAATTATGGCCTAAGACCCTGTATACACACAGGGTGCTACACGACAATTATTGTTTGTCTAGAAGTTTCCAACCTCCTTTGGTGCTCTGGTACTTCCCTTTTTCCCGTTACATGAAGAAATAAAAATCTCAACTGGATGGGGAATGCCAGACCGCATGCATCATTTTCATGAGAGCTGTCAAAGCGTCAGTAATAATGTTTAACACAATGCTTCGTTAGTGTTAGTGACAGCGCCAAAAGTTGGCACCCTGAAGTTGCTTCACTCTCCAAACGTCACTAGTTTTCCTTTTCCGTTATCAGAATATTTGTGAACTCTCCCACATGTCTGAATATCTGCAAACACATCAGTAGGTCTGGAAGCACTGAGCCCCTTGCACTTTCTCTCTCCGACTCCCGAGTTTACGCAGCTGCCCCTATCACCCCGCCGTCCGCGGTCGTCTAGAAGACAAGGCAGCACTTCTGTTATGTTTGGTATGCACGTGCACCGGCCTTCCTCCTACACCGACCCTGTTTGCTTATGCAAGGCGGTATGTATATAGACGCACGCACTCGCTCGCTCGCAACGAGCATACCGGACCTCGTTCCGGCAGCAACGTTCTCTTTCTACACGAGGGTATCGAGTGAGTACGACGGAACTCCCGGAGCCCGCGAGTCGTCATCTCCGGCTCCATAAAAGAGGAGGGCATAAGTGTATTACTTTCTTTTTTTCATTGTATGCGACATGGTAGGAGGAGAGGTTACGAACAAGCCGGCTGCGTCCTCCAAACGGCAATTCGCCGTCCAGTCTGAAACGTTGGCCTCCTCTACAGAGAAAGGGAAAGAGAAAGCAAGAGGGAAGAATATTGCAAAATGGCTCTGGTCTGTGCTAGTTGGTACATCTTCGGTGGGAATCAGCTTGAATAAAACGAACACAAAAGGAAGAGGGGGTAACACGACATCTTCGCTAATCATTAACTGACTGACGTGAACAAGCTTTTTATATTTTTCGTGTTTTTTCGTATGTATATATCTGTGTTTCCTTCAGTAAAATTCCAGTTGATAGTCAGCAGTGTGTCGTGTTACCCCCTCTTCCTTTTGTGTTCGTTTTATTCAAGCTGATTCCCACCGAAGAGGGAAGAAGGAAAGGAGAGGGCGACCTTGCGCATGCAAAGGCAGACGAAAGTAACTAACTGTGACAGAGAAATACCGAGAGCAATAGCAACAAAACGCTATGCGCAAGAGGAGAGCGATGTCTCGTCGTATGCTGTATGCGTGATCGTCTGCAGCGAGCGCCGTTGTCTGCTTTCACTGTTATTGCAGACGGCGACGAAGTGGGATGCCGAGAAATGTGTCGTCTGCTCTTCTCAATGTCGTGCCGGAGGAACGAGACGGTGACGTCACGGAGCCTGGCAGATGCGAGAACAAAACGGACATATGCGCTGCTGTATATGCGTTTGGCTTTGGGGCTGGGGAAACTATAGAGAAAGGCCGGTATTGAAAGCGCACGCAGAAATGTGTCTCTCTTTCTATTTTGCCTTTTTTGTTCTCTTTCGAGGAGTCACTTCGGGCCTGCGTCTACCCGACGCTTCGGGTAGCCGCAGGCCCGGTATTATCTTGATAAGCGCGTTCCTTTCATCGCCGTCTAGAGTGCCAATTAATCATTGCCGAGGGGCGAACGAGAGAGTGCGGACTTCTCTTGCACTAAACTTTGTGCGACGTTCTATATGTCTCTATTTAGTTAAGATAATCGTTAGTGTTATAGGAGCATGCTTTTTGAAAGGACGCCATCGTTTATCAGACTTTAATCTGCATTTCCAAGGTCGGATCTGGGAATGAATAATAATAACCTTTTTTTGTTGTTCTTGGAGCCGAGCGCTGCTACGTTCGGGACATGCAAATTTGCGCTGAATGGTAGACGCTGTCTAATTCGAACGTTGGCGGGATATTCCGCCGGACAGCTGCATGCCTACAATCGATGGAGTGGCGTCCAGCATCTTATAGGGGACGCAGGAAGCTTAAATATAGCGCATAACATTGCAATCAAAATAAATATATAGAGACGAGACGCGCGCACATGCCAAGGCACGAATGTAGTATATTTGTAAAGGAAGCTTGACTTGTAACAAAAATTTTTCTTTATTGCGAATTGGTACCACCCTTCGCGGTTCTGCTTCGTGTAGTTATTGGACGTCTCGCCCATCGTCACATCTGGGGAACGAAAAAAAAAAGAAAGCTTCGACGTCGTACCCAGATGATATAAAATTAAGCGCATCTTATCTCCGCTGTATCAACGCAAACAGGTGTTGCCGGAGCCATTTATTCATTGCGTTAGACACTTTTTTTTACAAATATAAAACACAACCGCTTAGCTGCTGCTTCTTTACGAGTCAGCAGCAACAATAACGGGTTTCCTTATACGAGCGAGCGAATGCCAGCCGCATGCGCTAATGAGGTTACATCCCCGAGCCGCGAACACTTCATATTCATTCGCCTCCGGCCTTTTAAGGCACAGATATGTAGCTGACCCGGAAGATTCCCGCCTCCTGAGGTGCCCTAGATGGAAAATCAGGGTGTGCTCAGATATTCGATCGGTTCATTGCGTGTTCAAGCGAGCGGATCGGCACGTGGTTCGGCGGGCTGTGCGAAAGACGAAGATCCATCGCAGTAATTCACGGTTAAGACGGGAAAGAAACGGCCGTTGACCTGAGGAAGCCGACCAGTGAATGAAATTAGAAACTTATCCGTCTGACGGAATATGCCAGAAAGCAGGACTTGTTGAGTCGCTATATTCTCGTTCCCAGATAGATTCAAGCCGGGCACTTTCTGTACGCACCCAGCACTGAGCACACTCGCTTGGAACACTCCTGAGCCGGTATTTCTCGTGTTTGCCCGTTTTGAAAACGTCCGTTTGCGTCTGTTTTTATTGTGACGTACTTCCAAATGTAGGCGGGCTTTGGGTTGACTCAGGTTGACTTTTGCGCAACTGTTCTTGTAAACACATCTTAAACGACTAAGCCTGTTTTAAACTATCTTTTATCTGGTTATTGTTCCGCTGCAGTGAACCAACAACAAGGCGACGAAAATTGTCTGCTCCGAATCATCTGTTTCGAGAAGTCGCGGCTCATAGCTCCAGCGAGCTTGCATGGCGCCATATCCGGGTGTTCGATTTTAGCCAAGGAGGGCTAGCTCAAAACGGATACTTTTGAAACGGACACAAAACGGACAAACACGAGAAACACCACCCCTGTACTTTTCAGGAGCTGCTGTATGAACTCCGCAGTTCGGCCTCAACTAGTAGCCTACAGGTAGAGGTACGGGTTTTCGGAAGTAAACGGAGCACCGGCAATGCTAACATTTGTAAAACCTATAATATTATTACTGCAACATGTTTTAGGTTTAATTCTGCGATTTGGTTGCACAAGTTATGCTAATTTTCTTTCTTGCATTTTAATGCGTGTTTGTTATATTTTATTTTTGTTTTCTCTTTCAATGCTCTCTGCACAATGCCCCACATTCACCCCACATCACTGTAATCGCCCGTCTCTGTCGCAGCAAATGCTGAGCTAGCAGGGCTGACCCTCTCCAGTCCCCATTAAAAACTCTCTCTCTCTTCTCTCCCTCTTGTTACGGCTCTTCCCATTGAAAGATTGAGGTATCAGTATCAAAAGTGCTTATACGGAACCTAAACAGCGTGTCCCCAGCAGTGCTGGTGTGTTTAGTAGTGAAGGTGAATTGAACGAGGCAAGGTGTATAGCAAAGTGGCTTAAGCATAATTTTATTCGACACGTCTTGGACGCTTGTGAGTTTCTGCAAATGTTTTGCCTAATGTGTTCAGTCATTCGCTCACTAATTCAACCGAAGTATACTCGCCAGATCCGGAAATCCGCATTCCTCACAGCCTGAAACCGATCTACTTCACTTTGCCCCTGACATCCTTCCGGGTTTTGACTCACTTACTCACTGAGGTGCACACTGTTCGATCTTGACAGCGTTGCGGCAACCCCGCTGATATAATCAGCGCCTCTTCGCTAACACAGTGCCCCTTAATTCACTCACACCCGCAACGCTCCGTGCCGCAGTGCTACAAACTCCAGGCGCGACGCCTACTCACCCGCCCCCTTAAAAGAACCCAGAACGCTTGTTGCTGCTCTTTCTCCATCCGAAACGTCAACTTTACCCCCCCTCACCCCTCTTTCTCCGGATATACATGAAGACTATGCGTGAGTCAAGGGTGACCATGTTATCTCAGTGATGGCATGCCCGAGAGAGAGAAGCCGCGGAGTATCCGCAGCCTCTTCAGTTGCGGGGGGTGCAAGTGAGGCGTAACGATTGCACTGAACCGAGTTGCTTCGTCTCGGCTGGAACGATTTCACTCGTGGTGTGTAGTGGACGCGCTGGCTGTTCGTTTTCCGAATCGGAGATCCGATGTACGAGCTTCGCCCAGGCAGATGGTCGATCCTTTTTAGAGCGAAGCTGTATATTGCTTAGCTCCGACCAAACCATAGTCCGTCGAAAAAATAAACAATGAACCTACGTTATAACTAGAGCTACCGAGCATTTTACACCAGCCCTGGAGGCTAAAATTCTTACTCTACGCGGATTTTTTCGGCGGACTCTGCTTTTGGTCGGAGCCGACCAATATACAGCTTCGCTCTAAAAAAAAACTAGCCGCTAAGACGAATGTATCATTACGCCGAGTTTCATTCACTTGCTTTCAGTAACAGGTTCGTAGTAAAGTTTTCAACGTTACATAATTACCGCCTGCTGTAGTATGGTAGTATGGTGGAGTACGCGGAGGAGGTGGCATGATTACACACATGGATGTAAGTTTTGATTGATTGATTGTAGGGTTTAACGCGCCGACGCAACGCACGCGATGAGGCGCGCCGTGGTGGAGGGCTCCGGATTAATTTTGACCACCTGGTGATCTTTAACGTGCGCTGAAATCTCGTACACACGGGCGTTTTTGCTTTTCGCCTCTATCAGAAAAGCGGCCGCCGCGGCCGGGAATCGAACCCGCGCTTCGCGCTCAGCAGCACAACGCCGTAACCACTGAGCCACCGCGGCGGGTGGCTGTAACTTTTGTTTCATCGCGACTTTCCAGAAACAAATTATTTGAGAATTGACCGCTAAGTTGAATCTCATTACGCGAGTTTAATCTAGTTTTCAAGATACCCTGTTCGCAGTAAAGTAGTAAATATTTTCGAATTTCCGCCTACAGAAATACAACTTCACGGGTCTTTCATTCTCACGGTATGTGGATGGACTCTCAATTTTCCTTTACGCGGGAGTTCCTCTCGCTGCCTTGGCGTTCTTGGTTGCGAGCATGTCCCGTCACCCTTGCGTACCCTCACAATACCTCCTTCGGAAGTGATATATCTGCGATGCACTCTGCCTTTTGTGTGCCGTGTTATTGCGCACTCATTTTACCTTCGTGATAACATCTCCGCTTAGTGACGTCATGCCGGCGACGAAAACGCGACGATGACACGAATTGAGGAAAATATTGCCAATGGAATTTCCGAGGTTGAAATCAAAGCTGTGTACGCCGTTCTGCTCCCCACCCATTTTGCACTAAGTAGTGAGATTGTGAGGGTAGCTTTCAACGAGTCGGCGAAGATCATTAACACTGCGTCACACAATAACGTTAGAAATGTTTCTGCTGAGCCACGGTTTACTTAAGATGCGTTACAGCTGTTCGTCCTATATAGACTGCGCAAGCAAGCAAAAAAGAAATAAAAGGGGTTTCCTCCACCACCCCGGCATTTTCTGTATCGGAACAACTTGACTAATACTTACGTGCAACATCCATCACCATTTTTCTCCTCAAAGTTTCAATACATTGGCCGAAATTCAACATCAACGGTCACATTTTCGACCGAGGCACAAAAAATGCCCGACAATTTACGATACCCGGTAATAAGAAATTTGGAGCGCAGCGCGAACTACAGTCATCTCGGTGACCGCGCATAGCTGCTGCGTCTCAGGAAGTGATTGCGTCATCAACGAAATCACGAAGGGCGGGCGCAACTCTGGCGTTTGTTCACAGCGTGTCGCCGCCGCCGAGCATGTATCGCGAGGCGGCCTCGGCATTCCGCCCTCCCCTTCACACTTTCGCCATACTTTGCTGCTCCGCTTTCCTGCTCGCTTTATGTCACCCATCTTCGGAGTCCTCTTCGTTCGTTCGGTTACAACGAGGCCTACAGCGACGCGAAAACCACAGGAGTGGGCGCTTAAGAGCTGCGCTCTAAAAAAAGAAAGAAATCATCGGGAAGCATACAAGCCATCAGGTTTTTTCCTCCCTTTGTCTCCATTATACAAATAGTGAGCGAATAACTATTTGAGCCTGTGTAAACCCCCAAAGCGCGCAACAGAATGACGGAGATAAGACGCGCTCAACAACCCTAATCCGTGCTTGATGGACAGGACGCGGCATTGAGGCCGGCATATTTTGAGCAGTGAATTCTCTTGAGGCATCCCCTTTCGGAGTCTCACGGGTTTACTTCATAGAAAGAGGAGGCACTTCGTTGTGCCTGCTCCTGCCTCATCTACCATCGGTAAAAGTAAACAGCCTTCAAAAGGGCGTCGTTCATTGCGCAGGACTTTGAACCAGGAGGAGACGGGTTTCAAAGCGCGAGAAAGAAAATGGGTGAAAGCACAAACCGTGGCTAGGGTTCTTGTCCGCTGGGTTGAGAGTCGTGATCCTCGGTCTGCCCGTCTTCGAGTTACCCTCGCTAATCCCGGCTAAACCTGCGTAATTGACGCGTCTAATCAGAACGAATTACCCTCGCGAGATTATGCGAAGTTGGCAGTGCGTGTGCTGTACTAGCCACGTTGTAAAAAGGCAAGAAAATGACACGTTTGCGTCTCTTGGGGCTCGTCATCTTTGACGGGTCGCGATGCAGGGATTGAAGCAGCAGGACCGGTCTGTGTAATTATGTAGGGCTGTGTGAAGCGCTGCATTGAGCCGTGTTGGAGAAAGAAACATCCCCAAAATAAGAACAGAAAATTTAATACAGCGCTGCACACCGGCTGCTTCCCCGAAGTTTGCGCGTGTACTATAAGCGAGACCAATTTTTCAACATGACAGGGTTGCGAAATAACCAAGATTTTCTGCGCCTAAAAACCTACTTCGAAGCGGGAATGCATTCTCGCACAGCTGACTGCCCCTCCCCCTCCCCCTGGACACACACGCACAAATGTCGGCTGCAGTCCGAAGTATGAAAGGGGGAAAGAAACAAAGATCTTAGCCGACTTTATACAGGGCATCCCAGCTACAACGCACCAAGATTTAATGAATGAATGAAGCATGACTTTATTGCAGAGAGGAGGCTATAAAGCCCTGTGGGTAGGGAATGGAAAAGAGGATTGGGAAAGACAACACTAAGTAGTTGTAGTAGATCTAACGTTCAAGGTTCACTGCAGCTATCACTGTAGCTGTCTCTCAAGGTCCCGTCGGAGTAACGCACACACACTGGGGCCCTTCCCCAGAGGGGAGGGGGTGTCCGGCATAGTTCTTGATGACACATTACGGTTGGTGTGGCAAGATGGATGCGCACCGGTGTTCATTTGTGACTGGGGAACTTGAAAGGTAGTCGGTCAGCCAAATTAAACCATCTTATAGAGACCATTTGTTAAAAAAAAAAGCAATGGCGTTACTTGAACAAAACCTTGCGCATAATGTTTCCGGTACAGTGGAGTAGCGGCCAGTATTTGTTTCGCTCATGAGACTATATTTATTATTTGTAAATAATTATCTAATTTAAAAAGTACCGTAATAATCATTAAGGTGTCAAAGATGGAGTTGTAGGCACCCACGAGAGGAATATCACTGTGGTATTGTCAGCGACGAACTAACTGCGTGCTCATTTATTCTGACTCAAAGAGAAACCCCGGGAAATATGAATAATACTACCTGATGTCGCTACCATTTTGGCGATTATACATTTATGCATACGATTTTGCATTTTGCCACACGCTCAAGTGCCCCGGCGTATTTTAGCGCCGGGTGTACATGAGGGAGATATTCTGCTTCCAGACGCCCTAGTATTTAAAGGTAGCACAGAGGGAGTTACCTTCAAGGCTGTAGAGGCGTCTAAAAGAAGATTGGAATGCTGGCGGACGAAAAGAACAGAGGGGAATATAGCCTAGGACAACTACCACCTGTAAGAGAACAGAATGTTTTGTGCCTGCCCTAAGAGCAGCGCTAGAATTAAACGAAGAGTATTAAACAGATTTTCTTAGTTTATTTCGTAAACTGACACGTCATTACCCCATTACAAAGGGGATACAATTATCAATCAATCAATCAATCAATCAATCAATCAATCAATCAATCAATCAATCAATCAATCAATAGTTTCCCAAATGAAACCTTGGGAAGCCGCATATGCTGAACTCGTATCGCTCTCGAGCAGTGGAGAGAGATCGTTGGTGGTCCTAACTTTAACTACGGCACCGCTGATAGCTTAAGTGTAGCTTCGGTGCGTGGAACACCAAATTGTAGAGCCCTTCTTACCGATTTTGTGGTCATAAAGCGCCTTCAGGAATGACGAGCGCAGTAGCGGTTCGATACAGGCTGTTTGATACATCTGTGTTGAACTGCATTCACCTTACCCATCCTCCGAAATATCACAGATATACATACGATACAACTCATGATGGTTCTGCTTTTATCAAATTTTCATTTCTTCTTATTTCACCGATCGCAATCACGAACACTATATCCGCCCAGTGCAGTGACGGAAGGTACACACACCGGAAACATGTGAAAAGAAGGGCGGATCCTGCAATGGCAGCTTTCCGCTCTTCGGTCGCTCAGTGCACACGGGTGTCAAGCCAGGATGAAAAAAAAAAAAAGCAGAGAAACGGGCGCTTTAAAGAAACGCACTAAGGAAATGAGGCATAAGCAGGAATAGGACAGATAGGGGCGAGACAGGGCGCTGCCCGAACCACCCGATACCGAGGCAGGGGCTCGGCTAAACAAGCAGTGGTAGGATCTGCCTCTCTTCGGGATGTCGTCGGGCATGCGGAACCTGCAGGCAGCCGTTGTAACGCAGGGGACGAAGGCTTCGCTGCCCCGTCGTAAACCGCAAGCTGGATCCTCCCCGGACGGCCGAAATCGGGAGACGTCGCAGTGTGGTGTAATGAGGCAGCCAAATGAAGGAATAGGGAAAGCCGTTCGCGCGAAAGCTCTGTATTCGCTAAGCAACCCGGACGCTACAAGATAAATCCGAAATCTCCTTCCCCCACCCCGTGCCCCTACGTAGGCATCACATCCGACGTATTAGGTCCCTGGAATTCTTCCAAACGTGCCTTTCGTGCTACAAAAGCTTTACTGGCCTATCTAAAAGCCACAAGCCTTGATCAGAATTTGTAAATAGTTCAAATCATGTGTTCCTCTTCATCATTATAATCATCATTGTCACAGCACTCATCTGGCGTAGCAAGCCAGGCGGTTTAGCTCGGCTGACTTCGCCAGACTCATTAAAGATTGTTCTCTTCTCTCTCTCTCTCTCTCTCTCTCTCTCTCTCTCTCTCTCTCTCTCTCTCTCTCTCTCTCTCTCTCTCTCTCTCTCTCTCTCATCCAACATGTAGTAGCTTCACATCGAAGGTATTTGCCTGGCTCAAGCCTGAGTGGGTTCTCTAGCCTTTGACAAGCTGTGCACGTATACACATAGGAGCGTGTTTCGAGCTACTCGGTGGTTTCTTGATGGTTAGCTTATTTCCTTGCAGCCAGTACAAACTTCTTGCTGCTGTGTTTGCGTTCACTTCATGGCTTAGTGGATGCGAAGCGACTTCGGGACCCGTACAGGAAGCTATCCTAAAGTGCACACCTTCTCAGTATCTCGCTGCCACTGTAGCCGGCGCACTGCAGTAGGCGCCGCAATGACTGGAAGCGCTGTGCCCCCAAGATAAATGTCGGGAAGGCTCTCACGCGTTCAGCCTGAAGCGAGGACACGCGAGGATATAAACAGCGGCGCTAGAAAAAAGTGAGCTCCTTCCAGAATGTCCCCCCGCCGTCACAACAAACAGGCCATAAATCTATTCTTTGTCCCACCAACGCGCACACGGCGCTAGCGGCAATAAAGATGAAAAGAAAAGAGGAGGCATGATTTCATGGCCTGGCTAACGACACGAACGACTATATATGAACACAAAGCAGCGCAGTCGTTATCGACGCTGAATCCACACACGCGATAAGCCGGTGTTAATGCGTTCCCTCGTCCAAAGTGTGCCATACGGCCGCTGCGTGCGTGAAAAGGTGTTAAACAGTGTTGATTCGGGCTTGTTGGTACATACTTAGTTTGATAACAGCGCTAGGACACAGGACACAGGACAGGAACAGGACAGGACACAGAGAAGGCGACACGAGACTGGGCTCGTGTCGCCTTCTCTGTGTCCTGTCCTAGCGCTGTATCAAACTAAGTGTTAAACAGCTACGTATATTTCGCGTCTTCAATTGCCGCGTGCTTTACGGGGCATTTACTTTCCTCCAACCGCAGTGTACAACATTTTCGCAACAATGGAACGGTCACTTGTGACCGAAAACGACCCGTCGGCGGTGTTTCCAAGAGGTTCATATAGCTGGTACGATGTAGCGCGCGCCGTCCGTGCGGAAATATTTGGCTGTAAAAGTGCGTTAGGGTCTCCTCTTCCCCCACTGGTTGATGGCCAGGAGTTTTATTGAGGCACCGGTCTTCTTGCCACGAAACGGCCTCTGTCGGAGCTTTTCTCACACCCTCCGCACATACGTTCCTCTTTGTGTGTTTCATATGCTTGTTGTTCGTGTTTACACGCCCGCTTGATGGTAGAAGATAAGTGCATCATTGTGTCTCTGCAATGTCGTTAAATGCGGCTTCTGCGTAGTCGATGTGCGTTGAGAATGCGGTGCGAAGCGTTGACGAGTAGCATCACGGAACTAACCGCCGACATACACTCTAACCTATCTGTGGGAGTTTACGGAGCATGCATCGAGGCAACGTAGAACCGGTGAGGTTAGAAAACTCTTGAAAACTTGTTCGCATCGACCGCTCAATTTCTGGACAACAGGTTACTACATTTTCGTCTGGAGATGATTTCACCACTCATTATGCTACTAAACTCTACGTGCCCCGCTTTCTGCATCACGTAATGATCGCGTACGGAAAGAGACGCCGTTTAAAAAAAAAAAAAAAAAAAACATTTTTCCATATGAGCTGAAAATGTCCGGCCTCCCTTGCGTAGCGTTGTGTCCTACAGAAATTCAAAGAAAGCCTTTGGTCCCCGGACGCACCGGCGCGGCTATTCAATTAAACAACAATAGAGAATGGACGTCATCCATCATTGATTTTTTTTTTTTTAGAGCATCATCAAAGCCGGGTCAACGACGCTACGCAATCTACCGCAGTTTCAATTGTCCCGTGAAGCTGCACGGCGCCGGATTCTCAGCTGACCTCAGACTCAGACTCGGCCGTAATACGGATTGCGGGCATGACCGGAGGACCGTAGTTCCACATAGCATAACATTTTGCACATGAATCGCTATCGCCATCGCATTCAAATGCGTCGCTCTCGCTGCAAATATATCGCTACCGCTACAAACATATCGCTATCGCTACCGCTAGCACGACAGCCCGGAAGACTTGGATAGTGCAAATCCCGCCGCCAGCTGCCACTAAGACTCCCCTGGCCCGCAGAGCAGAGACTATGGATTCTGCGGTTTCTTAGCACTGAGAGAACCGAGACGCTGGGGTGAATAGCAGCCGTTGGCAAGAATCGCTCGTGACATATCGCGATTGTTTCATCCTTATCAGAGTTGATGTAACTCCATCCAGCACGAAAGACATGTCTGCTTAGAGAGATAAGTGGACCGCTTTTGTGCAGTGAAGTATCGAAGTCGCCGGGTTCAAAAACCTCGAAGAGGTCCCACCGAATTATGTTCCTCGACTATCTCTTACATCCTTGTCATTCCCAGTGCGTCTACCGCGAGCGAGAGACATTTCCGTTTCTTTTCCCGGATACGTGGCGCGTGACAAATCGTTGCTATCAATCAGGCGGCGCGTTTCTTTCTTCTTTTTTTTTTTTTTTTGCTTCGTTTCTACCAGATAGATACGGTCGCATCCAGAGATGCAGCGTGTCCGATTTCGCGGTCGCCTCCCCATAAAACGCCACGGGTGGTGGCGGGAAACTCTCGTACCCAGCGGCTCGTCCCCATTTGATCCGTTGGTCACCCGCAAGCTACGAGGCTCCCGTGGTGCGGAATCGACGATCAGATAGCTACGTGTTAGATCGACCTACAGGAGGTCACGGAGATGCTGCGGGCACGCTCCCCCATAAAGATCGTCCACAATGTTGCTCCAGCGATTCCCCCCTACCGATCTTATCAAGCGGGCTTGATTTACAGGTTTACAGAGGCCCCACTTAGCGCCGGACGGCCTCCTACGGGCACATCAAAAGCGCCGCACCCGCACGAGCGAGGGGTGTCGAGAATACCAATCTACCTTGCGTGCGTGTGTATACAACACCGCAGCCGCCTCAGGCCACGTACGCGGGTGAAGCTAAACAAACAAAATGAAATAAACGGCGTGAGAATGAACAAAAGCCGGTTACGAGCAACGCCTGTAACAGCCACCCCATTTTCCGCTCACCGCTGTTAAAGCATTCTGTGCGGTCTTTTTAGTTGTTTGTATTTGGCGCGCTTTTCGGTTGTGAGGGCCGCCGTCGTGACCCGCTTACCTTTTCGACCGGTCGTCTGCTGGCCCCGGAACGAGCGGTGCAGAAGACGGCCCGATTCAGAGCGCTGCACCGAACAAGCCAGGAGGAGGAGGAGGGGTATCCAGAGGAACACGGGACGTCGACGCCGCCCACACATGGTCGTCGCCCTCTCACAAACGTCTTCGCCGCTCACCGCGGCACACATCCAGCAATCAGCGCAATCCAGTTAGGGCGCCGGCGTCACGTAGCGCGCAGACGACAGCCGCCGACTTTTGGGGGGCCGGTGGCATTCATTTGTCTTTTTCTGCTTGGAAGACGAAGCGAGTCAAGGGTTGCCGTAACAGACGATTCGAGCAGTCGACGTGGGTTGATTTTCGTACGCCTTCTGCTGCCGCAAGACGAGGATTTAGATGATGTAGTCGTTTTGAGTGGAACCAAACTGTGACGAACAAGACTAAGGCTATTCACAAGAGCGCCTTTTTAGCGAATGCATGCCCTGAAGGACCTTCTGGCTAGGCCCGCCTACCGTGCGCGGGTAAACGAAAGGACGATCACTGCACACAGCTGATGACGCACCGCATTTCCGGAGTTGTGTGTAGCCGTCTCCAGGAAGAAAAACACCCCCGCAAAGCGACAGGCAACTCGATTCGCTTGTGGTCCCGGGGTTTGCCGATTCCGTCGAGACAGCCTGTGGTTTCGCGCCTGTGACTTCAGAGGCCACGAGACGGATGTCGTCCAACGATCGCCAGTCGCTCTGCAAGACAGGCAGGCAGCTGCTATCAATCACCCCGGAGCTTCAGATGCGACTGCGTCCCCCACTGAGCTCGTAGCCATACACTCTATTTTGTTTTGCCTTCGCCAGCAGCGTCCAGTACGCTCGATAGGGTGGCTTGACGCTCCGTCGACGAACGAACGCCCCGGCGTCAGCGCCCGCGTGTTTTGTTTACTAAAGGGACGTGGAACGCTTACTGTCTGTCTAAGCCTTGCTCTCAAGAGGTGTCACCGAAGAGGTCACAAAGAACGAATGTTTGGTTTAAGGGTTGTTAGTACGTCCACCCTTTATTTGAAATTGGGGCCTGTCGTGCGAAAGTGCGTGGGTATTGTACATCCCATGAATGATGTTGGAATATTAGAGATCCTGGACGCAAGTCCATTAGCGCAAGGCCAGAATTGAATATCACGTGAACGACACACGTTAGCTGGACGGTGATTGCCTGAAATCAGCAGTAAATTGTGTTGCAGCGGAATCACACATCAGAAACGGTCTTCTCTCACGGGTCTCGCCTAAGAGCGCACATGTTAACTTTGAAAGCTTATCCGCCGTTGACATCAGTAAGGTTGAAACAACCGCTTCTATGGTAGACTCGTTCTAACAAAATCAAGGTGCCCAGCAATCACAGAACATGCGTAAGGACGCAGTTTTGGTCTCTGAAAGTGCTGGCCACATGCAAACCCGTTGGATAGGCACTGATGATCACGGAGAACAAAACATCTGGACGTTCTCACGGGCACTTGAAGATGCGGACACACGGGAACATCATCAAACGCAGATCCGCTTCCTGGAGCAGCAATGACAGGCGGCCGTTCGCCTCACGCATTTACACAGACCCGCACAGAGACACACACACGCACACACGAGTGACCGGCGAAATAGCCAGAGCAACAGCCACGCAGAAACACAAACATCCGCGGCTCCAGAAGCCGCTATCCGAGCGTAGGAAAAGACTTGACAGAAGGAGATGGGACTGTGCGATATGTGCACGGCGACGGCTGCCCGCCAACAAAGCGCCAGCGGATGCTCAAGCACGGGAAACCTGATTGCCAAAGGGCACGCCGACTGCGGCGGTGGCACCAACGACCACGCGCACCTCCGACCGGGCTCCAGCAACGGACAACCCCAACCAGTTGCGTGGCTCCGGCGAAATACAACTATCCACGAGGTTTGAGGAGGGTAGTAAGCGCCCGGCGTACAGCCGAAGCAAGTCCGCCACGCGGTCGCGCTAGATTTCCCGCGCTCGCTCTTTAACGGTGGCGCCCTCTCTTAGAGCGGAACGGCGCGAAAAAAAAGTCTACTGAACCTTGCTAAGAAGGGGAGGGGGTTCAGCGCGGGTATAGAATACTTTGGTTGGTTGCTCTGAGGATCACTAAAACAGCCGTTGGTATATTTATATGCCGTGTTGGTAGAGCTTTACTACACGAGAACGGAGAGGCGGACAGATGGAATCACGCGCGCACAGTGAGGGACGGGGCGATGAATGGGCGACGTTTGGGCATACGCATACACACCAACTCGTACGCGCGCGCGCACGCACGCCGTATTAATTACGTTAATGTCGGCGGCGGTGTTAAAAGTTTTGTCACTCGGGTATTTGGCAACCGGTTTAACGGCTATTTAAAGCCACGAAGAGAAAATACATCTTCGTTTAATTTGAAATAACTAGGGTTCAGTATCTCACTCAGCTCCATTAGTGCCACAAAGATGTTTTTTTAACGAAAAAAAAAAAGCAAGAAGTATTTAAAAACTTTCAATTTTGCGCCACAGTGACGTGTTATGAGCAAGAATGACGTCATACAGGCCAACAATAAAACATAATTTTCAGTGCGTTAACTGCACGTTAGCATTCGAGTGATGCGGTCAAATGGAACTAGAGGCCCCATTACAGACGTCCAGTCGTGTGTCGTCGCGACAGGACAGTTAGGAGGCCGCCGATCGCACAAACATGGTTCCGTGACGTCATAGAAAAGTTGCGGGAAATTGGCTAGGGGGTCACGACTGCTACAGACGTTTTCTTTAATATCTCCGTTATTTGTTCGAAGATTGCGATGATATTGGTATCATTGTTATCGGGGCTAAGCAGTCTTTCTAATAAATCCAACTTGTATTTTGTCTTGATGGCTTCTTTGAGGTTCCTTGAAGTTTTGGTATCTAAATATCTGATGCGCCTTTAAAACCTTCATGAAAAGTGCATTTAGTTATGTTCGTGCCGGCAATGCTTAGCACCACATGAAGCTGAAAGCGTGCAGCATAACGTATACAAATTCGGCGAGATGTACAGCCTTTGTAAAAATTTGCTAGGTACGGAGCGATTTCGCACATGTCGCAAAAATTCAGTGTACAAGCTTACGTCTGGAGCAAGGCTGAAAGGTTTTATTAAGAAAAACTAGAGAAAAGACCTTTTTTTCTGACTGTAAAAAATAATTTTGTCACAGTTAAAAGTTACGGTTATTCTTCGAATTCGTTGTATTCCAGAAGGCTTAGGTCTGGCCCAGAAAAAAAATTGACAAACACTGCACGTGGAGACATTGCTAGTAATACACTTCAGATATTGAGTATGCAGAAAGAACAACATAAAAGCGATATTATTTAGCCGTACACAGGTGGTATTGCCCGAGTGAGGCATCCAGGGTTCTTGACATCTGGAGATTACAATAAACGCGTGTGGTACCACCCTTCCGCTCTAAGCATCTCCCTCTCTCTACTGAAGTCTTGGAAAGAAAGTTGAGACGACGAAGAGAACAAAAACGCAAAAAAAAAATGGAAGAACTCAGAAAGAAGCGGAGAAGTACCGATTGTGGAACAGGCGAATAAGAAAGAAAGGAAGGAGCATGCAAGAAAGGGGAAGAAGATGGATGATGACCCGGCAAGTAATTTTTTCAGTGATCATAGTAAAGAACAAAAAGATTTAATTCGTTCACCTCAGGTCGAAAAAACGCCACACGGCCACAGCCACCGAGAGGGCAATCGGTCACTGCCAGCCACCCTTGGACAGATACCCCCGTCTTCTCTCCTTCGAAGAGCACAGCAGCGTCGTGACTGTGGTTTGCGAAGGGCAGGGGGAGAGCGGTTTATGTTGGACGCCAATGAACTCCATCATTTTCTCCAAAGTTAATACCGGTGTATAAAACAGCGCCTTCGGTTAAAGGCGAAGTTTCGAAATAATATTGGTGTTAAGTCATAAGTAGGGATGTAAGTTTTCGTGAAATCTCGTGGGGCGTGAAAAAACGTTTTTTTTTTTTTCCCAAAAAGTATGAAAAATAGAGAAATCACGATTCCGCACACACCTATAAGAAATTCAGCATGCTTCGGTAAAAGCCTTAGATGTCTCATAAAACAGAAAAGTGACCGTAGTTGCTGGAAACTACCCGAATGAAACCAAATTTTGGCCCCTGTAAAAAGAAAGTAAGATATACATAGAAACTTATTTGGCTTCGAACTGGATTTGAAATCGGGTCACCAAAAGCCGTAGCCATGTGTGGTCACTACGGCACTAACCCTGTGCCGTGCGAGGGATGGAACAAGAACTTGACGACCCCGCAAGCAGGATGCAGCAGTGAAGAATTCTTCGATAATCGCTGGCTTTCGCCTTCAAATCACTTAAGAGACTCAAGTGCCCGATAATTTTTTTCTGTTAATATTGAAAAGAATATAATTAATTGTTACATGCTGCATCATAAAAGTCCCAGCAGGACTTGCACTCTCAAAATCTGCGCGCGATTTCACGTCAAATCATCGATTTCAGAAAGCGTTTCCCCCACTGTAGATTGGTCGTATCACAACTCCCCGGAGAAGCTGTTTGGTTTTTTCGATGTTATCTTGGGGGAAAAACAAACAAACAAAAGAAACAAAGAAAAGAAATCCAAGTAACAAAGGCACCGCTGTTTAGAACTGTAGTAAGTTTGAACAGAACTTTTAAAAGAATAACGTCTCGAACTCCTTGGAAAAGTTAATAAATATGGTATCAATCTGATGATAAGCGTCGCGTCGAAAGAAATGTCACGCAAATTAGGTTAGCCGTTATAAAATGTGGCCTCGTCGAAAACCATGCACAGCGTTGTTATACGTATTGAGTTTTAGAAAGTTTACGATGTGCTTATATATGTTCGAACAACTTACACGATAGTGAAATTTAAAGCGCAACAAATTTAGACAAAGACGAATGACACAAGGACCAGCGCTTGTCCTTGTGTCATTCGTCTTTTGTCTAAATTTGTTGCGCTTTAAATTTTCACTATGGAGTACAAACTAGCTCGAACCCTCACGTTGTTAACTTACACGAGTACTGGATAAAGGTATAGCGATGCACCTACTAATTTACTAATTGATTGATCACCTCATAATTTGAGTTACGGGCACCACCAATGTGTAACCCACAGAACAGATTGTATAAGAAAAAAATATTGGAAAATGAGTGCTAGGAACGAAATGAATAAAAAAGAATCATGACATATAGAAGGTTAAGAATGCGGTGTGAATCCTCGCTTTGAGAATTACTCAAAAGCACCACTAACTTCAGCACACTTTGAAAGATCAATCATAATGATCCAAGAATACCCGTCGGGTCACAACACAAACTGGAGCCCTGGGGAAACTCAGCGGGTTTGAAGTGTCCACGACATTAATACTCATTCCCGTGCCGTGCTTCCGGACCTGCCAACAGTCGGGCCATCATTCATACTCCTTGTTTGTTGTGTCTTTTGTTTGTTCTGTCCCATCGTATATCTTGCTCTGTAAAGTCGCTTTCATCGTGCAAGGAAAGAGGATTGTGAATACCCACGCCAGCTCGCAACGAACCCAAGGTAAGACAGGATCCTCATGACCTTGTATCCTAATTTTAGGTAACGTGATCTTCAAGTTCCATCTCACTGTTGTGACAGTATTTCTTTAGATTTATACCATGAAGTACGGCTAGAACTTATTTTTTAAAAGACTTCATTGATGCGACGCGAAGGCCTTTTACTCCCCTAGAAGTCGTTGGCCCCTGCCCTGTGTATACATGTTTCATACGTTCCCCGACGCAGTGTTACATATTCCAGATAGGAAGAAGGGCTTACGTAGAGGTAAGTCGTTGTGTTAATTCCACCCAGCCGATGTCGGCGATAAAGTTACTGATAAAGAAAACAGGGGCAAACCGTCCGAATCGCTGGGAGGGGGGAGGGGGGGGGGTTAAGCGTGATTACATCAACTCCCTTGTCAGGACTAAGTGTTTGGGCGTCGAGTTATGCGGCCTTCTTATCTAGGCAGTGCTTAGGAAGAGGAAACATTTGGACACGTTTCCGGCTAGTTGACGTTAGAGGAAGATATGAGAATGAGGATGATGTGAGTAGTGTATAAACGCACCCGAGTCGGTGAAGCATGTTCCTGCGGGCTTAAACCTGCTCGACAGCAACATCAGATCCCACGTGCGAAGCAAGATTATAAAACTTGTATTTTACGCGCCCTTATCGCCATGACGTATAGAATGAGCGTGCCAAATGTACGTACAAGCTTGCGCGCGTTATGACGTGACTAGAGTATGTTTTTTCGAGCAAAGACGATGCCGCAAGTGCTCAGCAATCGCTTCCTGAGGAAGTGGACGAGAAACGCGAATGGAAGGACCGGAAGGTTAACACAGACGAAAACGGAGGGAGCAGAAATGCACACGCACGCACATTCCCTTTTTCACGCATTAATAGCCTTACGTGTAAACCTGTATCGTTGGGAAATCTTGAAAGAGCTCTGGTCACGCAAAATGATGGTGGGGTTGAATGTTGCATGATTTTATATGCACTAACGATCCATCGTTCAATCGGCTGAGCTCGGTGAACTTAACTACAAGGCAGGCTTACATCCGGCGAGTACTAACGCATACAGCGGAGTTGTTTCACCCGCTAGCATGGATGTCCTTATGGAGTTTTTAACACATTTTCTACATACGAAACTTGTTTTTAGTTTGCGTAGAACTTGTTGGCCAGGTACCGAACAGGAGAGTGACCAACAAGTTCAACATATCTCCGTTTAGGAACAAAACAATAGCCGTACGACTATTTCAGGACTGTGGTCCGCGAAGGCAAGCATATTTCATTGCATGTCTCCAAAACCGCCCGCTCACCGTTCGTCTTTGGCATCTCCGTTCCTGTCATTTCACTCTCCGCTGCAGGGCACCCCGCAAGGACCACTGGAGTCGCCGCTACTGTTAAAACTCGGCACGAGAGACTTGCGACAATTACTTAGTGCCATCACCACGGTCCAACATGCTTTCTATGCCGATGACCTCACTCTGTGGGTTTCCCAGGGCTCGTAATAGCCACTGTAGGTAAATGGCTTGTTGTGCGCAGGATGCTTATATAAAACTTCCTTTATATGTGCGCTCCGGGACAAAAGTCTCCGAGACGGGATTTCTATTTCTAGAAGGAGTTTCTGTGCCGGATAAAGGTGCAGCAAATCTTGTTGTAGCGATGCATCCCGCATCACATTATCGCCTTCGTACGCGTCGCATGTGCTTAGACGGAAGCCAGTGGATAAAAACTAACGTTCAATGTCCCGTCTTGGAGTCTTTTCTCTGTGAGTTTACGTGAACATAAAAATTCCATCCTTCGGGAAGATGGCTCTCTCTCGCTAGTGAGGTGATTGCAGAGAAGCATTGGTTGCATGTCTACGGAACCGGGTTTTCAAATACGGAATTTGAGCTAGAATGCCGCTGTGTTTCTGTGCGAATTTCGGAGTTGGACGTCTGCCACCACAAATCAGGCTGGGAGAAATTTTGAAATTGGAAAGTTTTGTTTATTACCTGTACCTGTATTTATATTATACCATGAACCCTAAAGCCACTCACTAGAAAGCAAATATCAACTTGAGGCTGTTCGTTGTTTCGAAGGTACATACTTTTCCGGAAATAACGTCGGCCTCACCCGATCACCTACCTGCGAAACCAGAAAATCACCACTTCTGGCGTATTTTTTTCTGTTTTTGCTTAGGATGAAATGCTTGCATTCGAAGTGTTTGATCCTTGAGTATCTCGGGAAGTTGGGGAAAAATTCGACACTCTTAGCTGCGGTAAGTTGACTCACGTGGGGAGCAGATTTTCTTTGTGTTGTCTTTTTCTTGTGCCGTTTTTAGACAACGTTCTCGGTGAGCGATGCCAGATCGGCCCTGCCAGTTGACACCACTCGGACTGTATTTAAGATATGTAACCTTTGCAGCGTACAGGACAGAATCGCAATTTGTTCGAACTTTTCCACGAGCAATTTATCCGGCTGATCAATACTTTGATCATTCGGCAAAAACCCTGCAGTCATCCCAAACCCTGGGAAGGTAAACGGCACGTTTTCATTGGCTGTTACACTTTTGCGGCTCTGTTGGGGGCTGCATCACGAGCAAATCACTAGATGGTGCAGAGGTTTAAGGCGCGCGGTTTGAGCCGAAGGTATAAACGCGCATCGTTTGATAGGAATGACGCAGTATGATCGGTTTCTTGTCTAGCGTCGCTAAAAAATCGTAGGCGACAAGATTACACTTAAAAACAACGTGTCAGGACTGAACTCAGCAACGTTAACGTTAACACTAGCGTTAACGTCGGGGTTTATTTATTTATTACAGATACTTTCAGGGCCCATAGGGCACAACAGAAAGGAGTGGTAAAAATAGAATACAATGTGCCGTTTTTACGACAGTGGAATGGTTAGATGCGCGTACGACAACAATGAATGTACACTGTTTACACAACAGCAAAACAATACACAATCTCCTATGACATTCTACAAGCAATAGGTGTTATGTACAGCAGTTTTGAAAAGGGTTGTATCAGTAATTGATGCGATGGCGGCGGGGAGGTGGTTCCATTGTACACTCGTTTTAGGAATAAATGAGTGATTGTATACGTTAGTACGACAAGACGGCAAGCCGACTTTGCAACTATGGTCCGTAAGAGATGAAATATAGCGAGGCGGGGTAATAAGTTGTTCTTTTAAGGTAGGGTTATGGTGATATATTTTGTGAAATAAACACAGACAAAAACATTTACGGCGCACTGAAAGCTCAGGGAGGTTAACTATTTGTTTCATTGACGAAACACTGGCAGTACGTGAATAGGACGATAAGATGGAGCGAGCGGCATGATTTTGAATTGATTCCAGACAATGAATGAGCGTGACCTGATGAGGATCCCATTATGCGCACGCGTACTCTAATTTGGAACGAACAAGTGTTTTGTAAAGATTAAGTTTAAGGGAGGTAGAAACGGATGGAAAATTTCGGCGCAAGTAGCCCAGCATGCGGTTAGCATTGCTTATAACGTATTCAATGTGGGTATTCCAAGAAAGGTCATTAGAAATGTGAACGCCTAGGTACTTATAGAAATTAACAGAGAGCAAGGGAACGTTATGAAGGAAATACAGGCAAGCATTAGTTTTATCAGCAGGGCGAGATATTAGCATACTTTTGCACTTAGAAACGTTTAATTGCATACACCAGTTATTGCACCATTTAGTAACGCTGTTAAGGTCATTTTGAAGATTTTGAACGTCAGAGGAGTTAGAAATTTTGTTATAAATTACACAATCATCCGCAAACAATTTTATCGACGAGAATTAAACACAGTCGCGTAAATCGTTAATAAATATCAGAAAGAGTAGAGACCCTAACACCGATCCTTAACTCTCTTAGGGTTAATTCTAATGTTAACCCTAACCTTAACAATTAACGTTAGGGTTAAGCCTAACGTTAACATGAACGTAAACCCTAAGCACTAATTCAAGTGACATGACTAGGTGACACACTTATCCACAAGTAATTATATCGCATTTACACATCATAAGAATTGCCATGGTACACTCTTAGCCAAAATGGGAGAAAATAAGACTACTGCAGCAATTACGCCTCGCAAAGAACATTTAGTCCCCAAAGACCAAACGCGCCAAGATTAGGGCCGTGTGCAAAATGAATGGACCAAACGTTGGACCCTCGACGCGAATGGGACCAACGGAAAGACTAACAGCGCCCTTTGCTCCCGCAACTAAGGGACCTTACCCGCAACGTTGCTGTTGCTCTGCCCCCTTGGCGGGGGCCCTCCGACTGGTTTCTACTTGTTCGGCGGCCAGCGGGGACGGACGTGCGAAAGGTGAGCTGCGGCGGCGACGGCTTTTCCCCATTCGCTTTTTTTTTTGAAGTTCGTGAGCTTGCATCTTAGCGTCAGAGTGCCAGCTATTTTTTAAAACCAACGCCAGTCGATTCGCTGTGCGTTACTGTCGACGGCGACCTAATTTTTATTTGTTTCGGTCAATATTTACCCAATTTTTTGCTTAACCCTAAAATAGTAAAAATGCAATTGGCTGAATAATTGGCTGAATAAGGCATTTTTTCTCCATATTTTGCGGAACCCGAACTTGTAATCTGCCGGACCACAGCAGAACGGCAAATGAAGTTTCCTCGAAGGCGCGGTCTGACCGCCGTAATAAAAATCCTCTAACAAAATCGTAGTATCTTTATGTATCTCCGACAAGTTTTTTTTCCTTCTTTTTTTTTTTTTGAGAATACAGTGTTATCTAATAGCCCTTTTCCAGTACCGGCCCTCGTTGTGGCCGCCACGACGAACCTAACTGGCAGTAACGCGCCCCCCCCCCACCTCAAAATTGTTTGGCTTTCGGGGAACTCGTTCACGAAACATTCTCGTACTGCAGTCCTTCCCGCACCCACCCGTCACCCGTGCCTTTCACGTGAATTTCACAGTAGCAGGCGCACGCTCGCGTGACTCATCTAACGTGGCCGAAAGCTTCCTTCACTTTTTTTTCATTTTTGTTGCTCTTTCACACTGGTAGCCAAGCGCTCGCAGCGTGGTCAGCCTCAAACATTTTTGCCCCCTTTCCTTTGAAAGCCTTTTTGTGTGCCCGTACGAAGTCACTGTGAACTGTCCGCAAAGAGAAAATAAAAACGTGCAGCCATAGCCACTCCCCATGCAGAAAGCTAAGAGGACGCCGTTTTGTTTTTTTCGCCCGAGGCTATTTGTTAAACATTGTTTAATTTATTAAACATTGAGAAAATTTGGCTCTTACTACATTTTTGAAATAAAAACGCATTCATCGACACCGACATCACAGCCAGAAATCAATAATGACCTTGTTCTGTACAAACCCGCACCATCAGCGCAGGAAAGCAGGTTTTTCTTCCAATAATTAAATATTTCTTCTTGTTTTCTTTTTATTTTTGATTGCAGTCAAACCATTTTGATTTAGAGCTGGGGCTGACAGGAAGCGTCTCTTTCCCTACATGTCTTGTGAAAGAGAGGAAAGAGGCCCTTGTTTCGTGCTACGTAAGCCTCCGAGAATGATAGCGAACCTGCATGCGAATAATGAGCAATCTTTCTATTTTTCTGTTGCACTTATACAGTGGTTCAATGCGTGAGTGAGGGAGCATGAGTCCCCAGGTTCAATGCTGGTTTGAGTGGCGTCTTTTCTGCTGGAGTCGGAAAACAACAATGTCTGAGTTTCGCTTGTTAACTACCGTGGCCATGTTCTTAATTAATTCGTAGTCTTATACTCAGTGCAATTCACAGGCCACATTTGGCTGCACTACATAAAGCGTTGATTTTGCTTCTTTTTGCTTTTTGAGGTATTTTTTACGGATGCTTGTTAGGGCTGCTGGAAACTGCGTTTTTCTCAATTTTGCGTCCTACCACGAATAACACTTGTTTTGTTGCCCCTATTTATTTTCCTGCAGGAGCGTGACGACATACGCCCATTGCCGACAGCGTCACGGAGGATGGCTGTCTCCTCTCAACGGACAAGTACCTCAAGACAAGTGGAGCACGCTTGCCACCAAGGACAGCAGCCATGTATACCGGAATAGCCCAATACTGGGCGCATCGCCTCAACAAGGTGTGCCGTACAGGCCTTCGAAATAGAGACTCCAACATCAAGAGTAGAGTACGGTTTACTTTTGTTGTGTATGTTGCTTACACAGTATTGCAATAAAAAGCTTGAAAGTGACATTTTCTTTTGTCGTGAGTACTTTGTCGTGAACAAGTGGCCAAGAAATACTGCTTCTGGTCTCTTGTGTTTACTCCTGTCTTCTGAATTGTCGGTCTAATGGAACGACAGTCACTCATGGAGTACTTGCACGAGCCAGCACATCGTTTTTTAGTATGCACGGTTAATCCAGAGGGGAGCATTTGCAGGGATGAACATTTAGTCTTGAAAGCATCAATTGTCTTGGGGGAGTAATGGGGAAGATTAAGGATTGATACTCAGAGGACCAACGGTTGGTCTCCAGTCGACTAACAGGGGTGACTAACAGTTGATCTGCAAGGGACCAACAGTTAGTCTTTATGGCGGACCAACAGTTGAACCATCAAGGGACTAAGTGTAGAGGGACTAACAGTTGGTACCCTTGCCGTTAGTCACAAAAGGACTAATTCTAGTGGCAACACAGTTAGTCCCCGAAAGAGAGTAACGCCGATGCCCCGTTAGTCCTTCTTGGCTAAGAGTGTACCCCCCATGCTTTTTAACTTATTGCTGAACTATCTTCGTAGACAGAGCAGTTTATTCGCCATTCTCTTAACGACATGCGCGGTCATCAAAGAACAAGCAAAATATTTTATTCATGCGTTGAACTTATCTCATAAAAAAGTGACACCCGCTATTCCCCAGCAGTTCACGCCGTCTGAGTCTGTTTACTTTTTTTTTTATTAACAAACATCCCTCGAAAATTGTTTCCTGGCGCTATATACACTTCTCGTTTTATTCATAGAACTCCCGCGCCACGTAACTTCCGTCCGCGCCTACAAATCTCTCTGTCTCTTCCTTCGTTATTTTTTACCTGAAATTCTTGTTTGCGTGCGTAGAATATCACATCCTATCAGTAGGTGCGCTGTGTGATGCAAGTGCACACAAGCCAAAGAAAAAACATGCTGGCCTTCGATTTTGTCAAAGCAATTCCATCCCGATCTTTCCATCATGGCGCAATGGTAGATTAGCCGCCCCCTTACTAAATTAGCTAATTCCTCAATTGAGTGACATCACTCCCCCAAATAGACGGCACACATGTTTTATCGGAGTGATCTTACCTATTATTCTCTACTGAGGACGCAGACACGTCAAGAAGGGGACACAAACAAACTGCGTCTGCTGGAAGCTGACGAAGAGCAAAACGTCAGAACCCTTCCACCCTTTGAAGAGTGGAGTCCAGTGAAGGTGGCGCTCTTCTGGGCTTTGCTATGTTGGGGTTTAAGCAATATTGTAGCCTTGCTAGGTTGAATTATAAGTATATTGCACAATATCCACGTCACAAAAAACGCACACGATTAGTGAGTAGAGATAATAATGTCTGTAGTGCACCGCACTGGTGGCCGCCGAAGATCTCGCAGCATCGCACAATGTCGGGGGAGTAAGTGACGCCGCTCGTGGTGAGGAGTACCGATGACTCAGAAAGAGGCAGCAGTAGTCGAGGGGAATATAACGCGACGCTGTAACCGTACTCCGTGCGTATATTGCCATGCTTATTGTGCAACACGGTGTACGGAAAAGCCAGCTTACAGGGACCAATCTTACACCAATCACCTCAAGGTCGGCTTCACCATTAAACGGAAGTGCATTGGTGTGAAGACACTTATGTTAGCGATGCTGTTTAAGGTGGTGGTTGGGCCGACGAACGTGCGCAGGAAAACATCGCCGAGCGATGACGTCATTACACGACCCGGCACCGCATCTTTACCGTAGCGTTGCCTCGCCACGTTCGAAAGGAATCGCATTGTCGCCTGTCGGAGGCGCGATGCAACTGGTACAAGCAGGGTTTTGATAACACGTCGCGGGTTGGCTCGCTCTACCGCTTGTTGCGACGAGTGGTGCAATTTTGGCGGTGCAAAGAGGAGAATTGATGCCCAGATGAAAGAAGCCCAAAAGGCCTAGAAGCGGAAACGTTAATCAACCTCGTAATTGGCGTCCCACCACACGAGTAACCGGTGGCTACCAAATGAGTTCAAACATTTTCTCCGCAAAGCCAGTGGGCACGCGTACATTGTACATAATTAATGACCGAGTGTTCATTGCTTTTCGAAGGGGCTTACGGCGACACCATGCAAAAAAATTGACGGAGTCTCCAAGCATAACCACGCATAAACTTAGCCGCATCAAGACTGTGTTATGTGGGGCCGTCGAGTTCAGTGTTTGCCCAGACTTCGAGCCACTAGTGCGAAGCTGCCCCAATTTTTTGGGATAGCTTCGTAGTCTGGTTCTCTCAGCGTAGCCTAGTTCTCTCCACAATGTTACGCTGGGAGGAGAAGTCGGAGCTGGTTAGCCGTGCCACCCACTGCTTGTATGCAGGTTGGGGGTTAATGGGGTTTGTTGACACCTCCATACCCGATGGCATAGGGTGCCAGGTTGGGGGCAGTATTAGCAAGTGGCGGGTCGGGGTACATTGTATGGAGAAGAGTATTTTGTGAGCAATATTTCGTTTGTAGTCGTCGAAACATGGTAGCTTTGGTTCTAGATAGGTGTGGGTGCGATACTGAGCATTGTTTGCACCCGTGCCGGTAAGTGGGCGAGTATGTCGGCGTATTTTCGCAGGAAAGGGTACCAAAGATGTCTTCAGCTTGAATGACGAGAAAATCTGGAAGTTGTACTTCTTTTAGTATAGCCGTTGCTGGTAGAAATATCTGTCCGTTCTGGAAATGGTGGCATGCAGATTGGCTGCCGGTCATTATAAGTCTTTCTGAGATTCCTAAAACGTCGAGTGTGTGATTTTGTACTGTTGGGAGGGGTTCTTTCAGTAAGATGTTCAGCAGGCCCATTCAAAAGGATCTACCGATATAATCTTACGGTAGTGGGCTCTCGCCAGTGGAAACCATGTGGTGTTCCCTATGGTACACTGATGTTTCTGGTCCTCCGCGAGGTATAGAAGCCGGGGAAGGCTTTCTGCTAGAGCGTCAGGAGAATAGTTATAGTGTGGAAGGCCCACCCATGTGTACCTGACTGGTTGCCGGGCATTAAAAAAGTACTTGCACATGCCGTGCATTATGATATGCTATCGAGCACTCAGCTGCAGATTTGGACCTTCGCACCTACGTTTTTGTTGACGTCTGAATCCGGGTAAAAAAAAAGAAAGCAAATATAGCACAGGAGTCGCTCATCGCGCTCCTACTATGGCAACTCTGGTTGAATCAGATCTGGCCATTCTAGTGTTCTTTCTTTATTTACTTCGTACACGGCCATTTTCTTTACACGACACTCACGGCTATTTTTTCACACAATGGGATACTTAAGGCTTTCTTCTAAAAATATAGATTCAATACACCATCCCCCCATCCAAAAAGTGGCCGCATATCTGCTAGCCTCGCTGCAACTATCGAAAAACGATAGTCTTCTGCCATCCCTGCCACGTGACTGCCTCTCCTGTATCCCACGCCCACCGCAGACACGTTCCCCATCCTATCTCCCTTAGACCATGATAAGCTCACATAGAAGCCACCTCACTCTCGCTATTCTCTGTATTATCTTTTACTCTCTCCTGCAACTATCTCGCTTTCTCTCTCTCTTCATCTATCCATTCGTTCGTCCATCCATCCATCCATCCATCCATCCATCCATCATCCATCCATCCATCCATCCATCCATCCATCCATCCATCCATCCATCCATCCATCCATCCATCCATCCGTCCGCCCATCAATCCTCCCAGCTCTCTTTCCCCCCCTCACTCACTCACTCACTCACTCACTCACTCACTCACTCACTCACTCACTCACTCACTCACTCACTCACTCACTCACTCACTCACTCACTTCACTCACTCACTCACTCACTCACAAAGAAGCAAGGAAACAATCAGACAAACACACTAGCAAATAAACAAGGACGAATGGATTCAATGGACACAAGGAAACAGAACCTGTTTTATTACTAACAGGGATAAACAAAGATCTGTGGAGCTGTACAGTGACTGAAACGAAAAGCTGTTTGTTACACTTGTGTTGATTAATTGCAGCGAGAAAAATGCACACTGCATTTCATCCGACAAAGCCATATGAGGGGGGGGGGGGGGGGGCGTGCAAGCAAAAGAAACTACGAGGCCTACGAGGATTGCGTTTAATGTATTACGCAAAAGGGCTGTCGTGCACTTTTGAAATCCCAGCGAATTAAATCCCACAAAATTAATGACGCAGGCACTTTGTTCTTCACGCCGTCCATATAAACCTCCACTAAAAAAAGAGGGAGAGAGAGATAAGTTGAGTGGAAAGCGTGTGCATGCAATTGTCTGTCCCCCATATCTTCTAAATAATTCCCGCGTCACAGTGTACGGCTCGGGAAAGCAGAGCGGAGTTAATGTTAGCGCATGAAATCTTGTCTTTAAATCTTATTAGCTCGCCCCCGGACGAGATCCCTCGCTAATCCGACATCCGCAAAGACTACTGTCTTCCGGGCACCGAATGGCAACGACGAGAAACAGAAACGGAAGGAGATGGAAAGGAAGAAAGCGGAGAGCGTACGCATTGGGCCCCTTTCTAACGTACTCCGAAATGCACGCGCCTTCCCGACTTATTCGGCTATATTTTAAGGCCATCGCGGCCCTGACAGCCACTGCGAAAAGGGGCGCAAGAGAAGGAAGACGTGTTCTCGGGAGCATGCGACCCGGGTCTGAACAGGCCTTAGTAGAAGAGCCGTTCTACACAAAAATTGAATAGGTATGTTGTGGCAAGTTGAATGACACATGGAAGAGCTGAACGGAAAGTTGTGGGGCACATAGAAGAGCTATTCGTGAAAACGCCTAGCTCTGCTTTAACTTAAATAAATTCACTTCTGCCCCCGGAACCGTGATTTTGACCAACTTCACCGTCATCTCAGTTACCGTTACCTCACACCTTCTTCCCTTCAATACCTAACCTCTTTTCCGGTCCTCTCCTCTGTTACTACGTATTCATCAAATGCTTGATTGAACTTGATCAATCAAAATTATTGATTTGATTAGCTGCTCTATATTGCCTTGTGTAATGTACCTACCAAGAATGTGCCTCTCTGTGGATGTATGTTGCCGCGAATCATGCATTGAGTTTGTTCATTTATGTTTTGTTTTTCTGTTATCCGTGGGCAAAGTGAAGCGCGTGTTCAATTCTTTATGCCGCACGTGTTATCCCTTTTGATAGGGAGAGCGTTTCGAACTAACGTCACCAGCCCAGAATAATCTTCCTTGACCTACAATGTTCTGGATGCAATTCGACGGTTCGAGAAACACTCGCGCCGAGAGATAAATGCCGCAGAGCAGATGTCGCTGCATTGTCGACCCTCCGACGCTCGCCTGCGCACGTCAATTTGTTGACTGCTGCTTCGCCGCCTCTGTATTCTTTGAGGATTTTTAGGGGAGCACAAGTTCGCTCCAACAAAATTGTTTTTCCTTGTGAAAGAAAACACCCAGTGAACAGTAGGACAACGGGAAGTCATTTAAGGCAGTGTAACGGAAGTTATTTAACCGTGGAGGGTGCTAACGATGATGACGTAATATTTGCGCAAAGGCATCTTGGGCCGAGTAATATGTACCGTGATTTTAAGTTGGCACTGCGTCTTAAAGTTGCAGCCTTTAAACACACACACGCACAAAATAGAAAACTGAAGAAAGCTGTCGTTCAGGGCGTCCCCTTCGGATTTCACCTTCGTTATTGAAAGAACGAGCCCATTATCGGGAAACTGGCCACATTTCGTTATTTATGACCATTTGTAACAAGCCTCCATTTCGATGGCTTCGCTTTCACTTCTTTTTTTGCGTATTTTTCGGCGGCTTTATTTTGACATTTTGGATGTTAACGGTCTGGTTTTCGTTGATCCAGAGACTTAATTTTCATAATAATGCAGGATACACCCAGCTGAGAAGCGTGAAAGATACAAGCAAAAGTTAGTTCTTGCCTTTTTGTGTGCGTGTGAAAAACATTATGAAAAATACAATAAAGGCTTACCTTATCAGCGCATGTTTAGCATATCACAGACAAAAAAGAAACGCAAAGGACCGGCAATAATGTAGGCGAGTTTAAGATATACTCAACGTACAAAAACTCGACACACTTCATTAAGTTTGTCTGCTTACATCGTCTCCACATGATAATGACAGTCTCTAATATTTTACGGTCTTCAAGAAAATCCAATAAGTAAAGGTTAACTCCCTTTCACAGACTCGAAGCGAGGAAGTAGCGAAGGCACTGAAAGCTGCTGGGGCTACCTAGAATAGTTCTTTTCAGCACTTTTCATCCCCGTTTCCTTTAACACTCAACTGCCCCCCATGTAGGAATCTTTCCCGTTCGTATTTTACAGATTCCTGTGAAAGAGGGGTGAACCAAAATTTTTGTGGAGTGCATGCGGACAGCGTATAACCGAGAGATATATGATGACGGCTCTTGCGAGAAGAGGGAACATTCTCCAAAGCGGAAGGGAAGGTTAGGGACATAACGGCCGGGAAAAAGTTGGACGTGATATGCCGGGAGGCAGAAATAATTTTGGGAACACAATATTCTTGCGATATCTGGGAGAGTTTTCTTTATGCGGGGGATGGAATTCTCCACTTGTGTTTTCTTCGACCTCGTGACGTCATTGCGAGCAACGTGCTGGTATAAGGCTGCCAGATGGGTAGACAATGGCCATAATATTGCTCCCGAATAAGCAGAAGGGGTAACGTGTTCGGAACAAAGCTTCTGAAGGTGTTTTATATCGATGACCTGCCGGCCGTAGACATCACAAAGGTCAATTCATGGGCAGTTAAACCACTCGTTGGAATTCAGTGACGAGTTGCAGAAATGCATTCGGACCTATCATTTGGGACTGAGAACCGCTTGCTCTCGTAGTGCAGTAGTTCCGTTCCTGCGAAGCAAAGATGCTGACTGGGGTTTAAATCCCGTTACCGCTTCTTTTTTTCATTTTCACGGGTTTGTCATATTTCAATATTAACATTGTGTATTAGGCATGTAATCTAGTTATGACATCTTTATACAATAAAACTGGGATTTCGGGTATTTTCGTTGCCCTTTGGTCAGTTTCACCTACTGCTTCTTGTACGTTCTTGCGGGTTTGCCCCTTTTAGGTAGGTTTCGGCTATTTCTGTTGAATATTTCTCTACATTGTGGCTTTCAACCACTGCGGGTCCGTTTTGGCTGTTATTTATTTCAGCTCGGGGGGTTTTGTATGCTTTAGGTACGTTTATGCTGTGATATAATCCCCATAAGCAAACTCAGGTCACGGCTGGCTGTGCTGACTAGGAAACGCATATACGCAACGACGACGACGACAGTAGACGCCAACAGCCCCAACCCCTAAGGGGCTCCTCCCTTAAAACTTGGCTGCTGCCGTCTCGCACGTATAACTGGCAAAATTCTCACGTGACATTTTATGCTCTACATACTTTCAATATTCTTTCCGAACAGCAGTGTCGCTTTCCCGAGCCCGGTCGAAAGTTCTCGCTCTCACTCGAAGAGAGGGAAGGCCCGATAATGAAGACAATGGAGCAGGGATAAAGCTGGAGAACAACGCGCCGTTTGGGCGTTACTTTAACAACCGGGTTTGCCGTGTCTATCAATCATAATCAACGCGGTCCCCATCTTTGCGTCGCATGGGCCGGTTTATTGCTGTTCGCTCCCTTCCTCAGTGCTCGCAGCCTCCATGGCGTGGACGCCTCCCCGTGGAATTAAAGTGCGTTCCCGGTACGAAGACAGTACTTGTTATGCAAGGTGAGGCGGGAGGTAATTAAACAACAGGAGAGGGCCAGCATGCGGGGAACTCCTCGACGATCAATAAAAAAGAGCGCGCACCTACATATTAAGACGACAGTGCTCCCAAGTTGTGTGTGAATGCATGAAATGGCAACCCGTACGCAACAGTTTGCACGCACCTGAACCGATCGAGTGGGTATACAGTGAAAGAACCGTGAAGTTTTAATTAAATGCGCACGAAACTTTATTATGACGGCGTAAGTATTCAGCGTCGTGTGAATTGACCATTTGAAGGCAAACAAGGCTGGGGAAGAAGAAGCGAAAGCAAACGACGTTTGGCCGGAGCACGGTGTAAGCACGGTGTTACGCTGTGCGCAGGAGCAAGCTGCAATATTCTCGCCACGTGAAAAGCTCTGTAGAGTGAAGTGAATTCCAGCGATTCGCCATTGATTAAAAAAAGTCATATGGAGGAATCGTTGCCAGCCATGGTTCATTCCCAGTTCAAACAGCTGCCACAGAAACATAGCAGGAAGTTATATATTTGAATTACAAAGAAAAGCTCGCGCTTCTGCGGTATTTAAAGACATTTGCAGGGAAGCAAGCGGATTCAACCCCAATTTTCGCAGCATATTTGCTGTACGCTCGGCGGCACGAGAAGTTTACTGAGGAACCAGTTTAAAATTAATGCGTGAAAACATAGGCATAAGGACACATTAAATACGCCGAACAACTCCCAACAAGAAATCAACACAGCCTCCGTACGTTTTGGCAAATACTGCAACCGATCTCGCCTTCCGTGGGGAGGGAGGGGGGGGGGGACGCATTTTTGAATAACATAACATAACAAAACTTTATACAGAAGGTGGACGCGTCGGTCAGCATGGGGCAAAAAGAAAGGTGGGAGGGGGGGGGGGGGAGTTTAAAGGTTACAGCGCACGCGAACTCCCACAGAGAAAGCAGCGTCTGCCGTTGCAGTGGCGGGTTTGCAGCGAGGTTGTCCACTCCACAAGCCGCTGGACGCCGGGCGGAAAACACTGTAAACGGAGCACTTGAAGGCTGGGACAGTCCCACAACATGTGGTGTACAGTCAATGTCTCATCGACCCCTGCACTGGGTTTCAGTCGATCACATGTGGACAGCGGTAGAGGCTGTGTGGAATCTCTCGGCACATACCAACATAGTCTCCAGCCTCTTCAACAGTCTTCCCCGCCGGATTTTTGAATAAATATTCATTTTACTACCGGCTTCTCCTCCTCCATTATTTCCCTTATTTACTGTTGATTCTCCTCCCCTACCCCGCCCCCTCTTTTTGATTCTCCCCTCCCCCTCCCGTTAAGCTATAAAGGAACAAAAAATGTGGTTGGTCCCTCTGTCATAGGAATCGGTAAAACACGAAACTACGATGGTGTTACCAGCATGCTTGGGTAATTATTGTTAACAGGTTCTTAAAGAAACAGAGATAAACTGTATCCTTGCAATTTTATCTATTTTTAAATTACAATTTTTTATCAGAAAATTTGAAACTGCTCTAAAAACACTATCCATATTGGAGAACCGCTTCATTCAGATTTGAGCCCAATGAACACTCAGACAAACGTCCACTCTAAGTGATCAATAAATAAATGGAGCCTACGTAATCACCTGGGGACGTATAGGGACGTTGAATATTTCCCAATGGAAGAAACTGCTACAAATTCAGCGCGCACGTCTCATGCCTTAAACCCATCCAAACCAAACAAGGCGCACATGAAGGATCCTGGCCGTGCATTTTTCTGTTACTAGACAGCGGGAATCACAAGCGAAGAAGAAAGGGGTTTCATGCGTTGAATGTCGAAATGAGTGAGTCTTTATCCTTAAGACAAAAAGAAGCAACGGCCACCAAAGAAAGGGAGGCGTTCCTTTAGCTGTGTGCGAAGTAACGGACTGCAGTCCAGTGGAGCTCCGTGCGAAAAACACCCTTTGAGGGCAGTGCATGTAGGCACTGTAAAGTATTCATGTTCCTTCTTTTCTTCCGTCTTCACCGCCTAGGGGATGCTGGCATTTCTCATGTTCACACACTACCTTGTCTCTTCGTTTTGTTTTGGATCTGTTGGCAGGCAATAAAACAAACAAACTTTACCGTTCGTTCGTCGAAGCTTGTTCATTCGGGTTTCCGTATACGTGATCACAAAGCGGTGCGACAGGACCAAACTAGGATTTATTATTTCCGCTGTTTTGTTTGGGCACTGACCGAACCAACCTTACTTTTTTTTTTCTCTTTGCGAGCGAGGTGAACCACTCTCGCCCGAATCGAAGAAAAGGGAAAAGAAGAAAGGCATTTTGTTTTGATGCGCGTCTCTCACGACGAAGAAGGCGAGTTAACGTAGCAGGCGACCACGGCGACAAAAAAAGAAGCTGCCCTAAGTTTGGTAGTGAGCGTTCTACCGAGAGTATAGGAAATACAAAAGCAGACGATACAGGGGAATCGAGGGCAGGCGACGGGAGGAATTACGCATCACGACGGCAGCGGCACCTAGGGAGGCATTACTCGCGCCGGTCACGTCGCCATTAAAACCCTTTTAGTGTGCGCCTCACCCACGCGTAATCTTTATCTTTTATAGCGTAAGCTACACTGGCCGAGGTTGAGCAGTTTGCCGTGAACCCTGAAGGGCCGTGCTGCGCAAGCGCGAGGAGCATTGGATTGGATTGGATTGGATTGCAAATTCAATCCAATTGGAGTACGGGTGTGTAGATAATTGGGTCTGCACCATAGAGTTTCTTACAGTATACACTAGAGAGGAATCTGGCGCTAGCGTCTATGCGGCTCACATCAAGGTCGTCTGTGTCGTCAAGGGCCGCCATTATACATCGCGCTCGTTTAGTTTCATCATTGGCTTGGATTGAAACGTTTTAGTGACCGCAAATTTAAACAAAGTGCCACAAAAACTCGAAGAATAGTGGGCAATTATGTAAGTGGAAAATAAAAACACGCTGTTTTAAAACTACGCAAAAAAGAAGTAAGGCGTATTTTTGCCGGAACGGTTGTGCCTGCTATTCCGTAGGCCAAGGTTTTAGTTACGAACAATGTTAATAATGGGGGGGGGGGTAACTCATTAGAGACTGTGATTTTATTAATTTTACCATTATTTTAAATAATAAGTTGTTTGAAGAGTTTAGAAAGTTTTTCGAGCGTGCCTATGAAAACGTTGCCTTCGTGGTGAACCGGAGCACCGGGTGCACCGCGACCGCCAGCTAGTTCAAAAAGAAAAAATTCCCGCGCCTTCCCGCGAGGGGAACACGAGTAAATGCAGAGCATTGGGACCTCAGTACTGATTGAAGGCAGTGTTGCTTCCATCGCTTCTTCCGTGATGCTGGAGTAGCAGATACGAGTAAACTTGGGCACGAGCGTCAACCAAGGAAGGAAGGAGCAACGCAGTGACTGAAACACGAGCGACCACTAGTCGCTATATTTGCAGCGCGCGCAGTAGAGGGAGAGCAGTACGGGGGGGGAGAGCGCGCATGCGCAAGCAGCGCGCGCCCTTTCACGCCCCACCGCGCTGCTATCACGCACCTGTTAGGCCGAGACCGCGACGGAGCGAACGGGCTGACTACGACGCATGCGCGCACCAGCTGCTGTTGAGAGAGAGGAGGGAAGGAGAGGCGCACCTGCGCCCCTGCTGCGGACGCGGAACTGTTGACACCGTCCAACGCAGGAACAGGCGAGGCTAAGAAATTTTCTGCATTTAAAATGAAAACGTGGCGTTAAACAGTCGTGGACGATGACAAGATAAGATGCATACAAGCGCCCGTATCTGCCGTATCTTGTCTTCGTCGAAGTACGTTTTGTTTCTTCCGTTCGTCGGCTACAAATTTCGCGGCGGCATATTACCCGCTCAGTCATACGTCCTTCGACTGCGGCATGAGCAACGTCAGGTGCGATCACGCATTTGCCTGCTGTTTAACTAAACACGGCCAGAACATGGCTACCACAGAAACGGGAGGATTTCGGCTTCCTTGTAGATCGTAAACGTGTTAATGCATAGTGAAGAAAGCAAATCCCCAAAACCGCTTAAGAATCTAATTCTCATGCCAAGCCCAAGCCAAAAAGGGGGGTTTTCCCATGAACGCCCCCGACGACATGGCTTACGGGACACAGTTTCCTCTCTAGTATACTTACTAAAAAGCTCTATTGTCTGCACATTCACCGGTCGGCGCATTCCAGAGGAGTGACGTCATAACCGCGGCAGATGCACTGGCGCCGGCGCGTGCCAAGCTGTGCGCCTTCGTTGCGGAGTAGCCAATTCTGACACCCGCCGCGGTGGCTCAGTGGCTAAGGCGTTGCGCTGCTGAGCACGAGGTCGCGGGTTTGATTCCCGGCCGCGGCGGCCGCTTTTCTGATGGAGGCGAAAAGCAAAAACGCCCGTGTGTACGAGATTTCGGCGCACGTTAAAGATCCCCAGGTGGTCAAAATTAATCCGGAGCCCTCCACTACGGCGCGCCTCATCGCCTGCGTTGCGTCGGCGCGTTAAACCGCACAATCAATCAAAGCCAATTCTGACGCTGCGCCGGAGCCGCTTGATAGCCGTTTCGCGTGGCTCCTGGAGAGCCATGCTCCGCATGCGCGAGGAGCAGTGGCTGGACTGTACTGGACTGGACCGGACTGGACTGGACTGGACTGGACTGGACTGGACTGGACTGGATTGGATTGGATTGGATTGCTGAACCTTATTTCACGCTACGTATTTCCTGGCATAGGCGAGCTAAGCTACTGCTGTTTTTTTCTCTTGCTCGCTCTTGTTTTATTTCCGAGGTTAGACGTTAGGGTGATCGTTGATTTATTGTGGTTATCATTTCTTGAGTCGTCATCTTTCTTTGTTTCAGGGTTTCGCCGGAGTGATTCTAACTTTGCTTTGGAGACACCGAGAGAGAGAGGAGAGAGAGAGAGAGAGAGAGGGGGGGGAGAGAGATAACTTTTATTGCTTCAAGGGCTAATTCGGGGGAGGGGTGGTGGCGGAGGGAGGAAGGTCCCCGGTGACTTTGGCAGCCCTAGTGACGATGGCCTCCTGCACCGCCGAATCCGAGCTGCCGAACGCCCTCTCCCAGTGCTCACCGTCTCGATATGTTGTGGGAGCTGTTGTGGGTTGTGGGTTGTGGGAGCATTGCCAGAGGAGGTGATCCATGATTTGTATCGCCCCACAAGCGGGGCAGTGGGGTAAGGAGTACAGAGCGGGGTACATGCGGTGCAGGCAGGAGAGACAAGGAAGGGTGTACGTTTTGCACTAAGCGCCTTAGGTGTTCTTCGGCGTGAGAGAGCGCCGAGTGTGGAGGGGGCCGTATATGGTGGGAGAGGCGGTAATGAGACGTAATCTCATGAAAGGAAAGAAGCTGATCTCGAGCTGACAGAACTCCATGGAAGGGTTTCTACACTAAGACCTGCTCGGAAGGTGAGCTCTCGAGCGGCTCTGTGTGCTGCCTCGTTCTCTCCCACACCCGTGTGGACTGGGGTGCACACCAGCGCGGTTGGACACCGAAGCGCGTGCTTTCGGTCACTAGTGTTCATGCGAGCATGGGTCGCAGTTTTGGTAGGGACCGACAGTGAACGAGTTCGGCGGCTTGGCAGAGTTTTCGACGAATACAAGCGATGCCGTCGCCGGCGAAACGCCACGGAGCATAGATGCGAAGCCGCGAATCGTCCAGGGTAGTCCGCTAAGAGCTCACAAGTGGAAACCCTGCGCGATTCATTGTTCATTACCAGGAGCGTCATTTTCTCTCTTTCGCTATCTTCCTCCTTCGTTCTCTCTCCCAGTATTTTCTGCAGGCTTCGTTTTGATCGAACGATATACCCGATGTAATCCGCATACCTGAAGTGAGCGAAATTTTGTCTCTCTATTCATATCGCTGACTTCTCTCCATCAAACTCTCTAAATACCCCTTCTGCACAGGATGTAGATAATTTCAAGGGATGGTGTCTTTTGGTCTCACATCTTTCCAAGTTTGTGCCCTTCTTAGAAAGGAGTGACCCTGAAGGAAGACTCTACCCAGTGGTCACTGTGAAACACGCAGAAGCTGTAGAAGAAAGGCGAACGCTACAGTTGAAATTTGCTGACGTTTCGGTCCGGGACTGTAATCTGACCCGGACTGAAAGAACAGTAACCGCCACTTATCCGTTCATCTTTGTTTTTCTCAAAACTGGTATATCTATCTATTATCAACTCTGTGCTTCTCTCTTCTCCCTTTCAAGTTATCGCTAACTACACGCACGTTCCTTCCGTCTTGGACTTACTCCTTGAAGATTTTACAACCGTTCATATCCCAATAGTGCCGTTTACCTCCTCTGGCTCATTTACGTTCATATTCTGCAATTGCTTACCAGGTTGCGTTAGTCTTTAGGACAGTTCTAATTTGGTTTCCAACATCTTCTTTTCTTTCCTCGCCTCCTTTCGTCCCCTTTTTGCCGTGTCCATCTCGCGCTTTATCCTAATTACGCTGGGTCGTCTGGTATCACATGTTTATGCTTCGCATAGCTTTTTTCCGGTGATAATTTCTGTCGTCTTCTTCGGATCCCAGCGCACGTGTACATCAGTGCGTGTTTTAGTGCAGAGCAGTTTTAGGGGCTCGCCTTGCTGTCGTAGCTCGCTCGGTGGACCCAGGAAGAGCATACGTAGCTCGCTCGCTGGGCACAACTAGAGCCACAACGGCGTTCCGTCGTCGCGGCTGTCGTTGCGGTGTCCCTCAGAGGCTTCGAAAGCCAAGCGGTTTATATAGTCATAAAGCTTCAAAATTTCTGAACAACTGGCGCTGTTATACATCTCCCGGTTGTTTAACGCATAGACAGCTGCTGGTACATTTGAGGCAGAATATACGTAATTAACCGGCAGCGCCCGCGTTGCTTTAGGGAGGAACGCTGGTTGGATTGATTTTTTAAGCGAAAAAAAAAGTTGGCGGTGCAACTACGGCATGTGTGGGAGGAAATGCAATCGCAAAACGAAACAGAACTCCCGCTGGTGCAGTTTCAGGCAGGGGGCGCGCGAGCACTGCAAAGACGCAAAATTTGAGCGGATAATGACGCTACAGCCCATTATGGCGAATCACTGCTCTGCTCTTCCGACAGCTTTCATGTTGAACGAAACAGGTTTAATTTTTACATCGCTGCACATACCTCTGTCATTTCTAGGGGCGAAGTTCCTCTTACTCGGGCCCTGTCCCGTCCCTCGTTGCTGCCGTATACATACCATTGATGATGATTGTGGCACGATGCCCCTAGGGAATGGTCAACCAAAGATTGGACGAAGAGGTCAAAACGTTCAACGCGTTCGTTGCTACCCAACAAGGAGGAGAGGAAGAGGAAGATGTTGTCGTTCGTCGTCTGCGAGCTCAAGACATGTACCGGGGGTTACCGACACAAGACGCTCTGCAGAAAGCGACGGCCAAGGTGGCTCAAATGTTACACACCGAATTTTCCAACTTACTCATGGAGATTCTCATCGTCCCAAACAAGCCCTACATGATCATGATTTATTTCCCACTACTGAGGAGTGTCCCGGGGTCCTCCGAATGTCCATCTTCCTGCTAGGGGCGTGTTGAGTTAGGAGGTCCACGTAGTTGCGGCCACGTAACCTGATAAGAAGCTGTTGGTCCACTCTTGTCGCAGTCTGCTAATCAGCAGTCAAGTCTACCGCGCCAATTTGGTCGCGCTTTAGTTTACTATCAGTTGCCCCAGGACGTTCTGAAGTTCCCATTGTTTCTTTACAGCATTACGTAATGCATTTCACGGCGGCTTTGCCAATATTTCTCCAATTTGAGAAGATTCCTCTCTGTTCTTTCCACCTATTCGTTTTGTTCCTTTTCCGATGAAGCCTATCAAACGTGATTTACTACGCCCAGTACGCAGTTCTTACATGTAAGAACACATATACTCAAGGCGATCTCGCGTTATCTACTCGCGTGTTCTTCTCCATCCTGTTTTTCCCGAATGCCCGCTTCAGGCAGAGTTCCTTTGGGCGTTATCTTCTTCGAAAGCGAGAGCTGTCTCACTTTGCTACTTCCGATCCCGGTTTCCCCTCAACGCGCTGACATTGGAGCAGCACTCAAGTGCCGGCACTCGGGAAAAGTCGAGCAAGACGGGAACTGCTAAGAGTTCCCCGCTCGATTTCCTGCATTCGCATAGGTTGCGGCACCACTTCGTTTTCCCAGCTTGCTTTCGGTGGTGAGAACCGGATCCTTGGCCACTGACCCTTCAGCTATTTTTTTTTGTTTTTACCGTGGCACTGAGAGTTTTTAAGTGCGATGCACTTCTTAAGCGACCCTGAACCTGCGTCCACCGGCGATGTCCGCATAGCATACCCACGTGGGGGATTGGCCAGGAATCTCCTCGTCTTCCTTGGCAACGGGGGGAGATGGGCGCGCGCTGCCTGGCCGCTGACATGGCACATACCCACGTGGGGGATTGGCCAGGAATCGGGCGTGAGAAGGGCTAATCCACCCGCTTAAAGGAGTACTGACACGAAATTTCAAAGCTGAGATCCGCTCTAGCAATCAAGTACAACGACAACACAAATAGGTGTCTGTGAATAAATGCATCTTTCTTTGTAGTTGTGTGTGTGTGTGTGTGATCTCTCTTTCGCGAACATTACCGAACCGCGCAAATTCAACTCGTGCATTCGCACTTTCACATTCTTCCCCTCGGGGAAATGCGGGGAATTTTTTTATATTGTGTTTTTTCCGGACCTTCTGCGCAGTTTGTTACCGGCGCTAAACATCCCCCTTCCCCCCTTTTTTTTTGCAGGCATTTTCACTTCATGCTCCGATCATGACTCCAACCTGGCGTCGCTACAAATTCAACAAATTAAAACGAAATAACCGTTATTTTTTCTATGAAAAAATTGAAATACACCTGGATTAACAACGGAAAGGCAGAACATAATAAAGGTTCAGGTTCCCTCAAATCAACAAAACAATCAAGTATATAGAGCAAAAAAAAAAAAAGAACAGTTCGTTCATTGTTACAGTATGCGAAGAGAAGTGTGATATTTTCGTGAGGCGAGTTATAGAGGGGGGTGATGCCTTTGCCTTAACGAAGGGCAAAGGCAAAGAGCTTGCTTCACCCAAGGCGGTACTGCAGAAGACCCAATTCTCCAAACTTGTGAAGTTGACGGCATGGTTTGGTACCAGGGTCCCAGTAGAGTGTTGCGGTGAAATTCAGCCCAAGGAGGCTTTTATAGTGTCCTTTACATTATGCGGCTGCCATTATCTGATGGTGGCGCACATTTAAAATATTGTCACCAGGCTAAAAACTCCATTGATGGGAAAAAATTCTAAATTCTTCGAACATGATATTGACACTTGAGTACGGGGAACGCGCACGCTTGTTTTGCGAGGAAACGCCACTTAAACACCGTTTCAAAAGTGAAACACAACTTTTTGCATTCAACATCTCCATTACTCCCGACAATGGCAAACGATGGACAAATTACGCTGGACCCATTATATACTTTGTGTGCGTACGTGCGTGTGTGTGTGTGTGTGTGTGTGTTGAGAGAGAGAGAGAGAGAGAGAGAGAGAAAGAGAGAGAGAGAGAGAGAAAGAGAATGCTTTATTTTTTCTAGAAGTAGAGAGCTAGTGCTCTCTGTGCCCCCTTAGTCAGATAGGAGATCTTGGTTCCTGGCGACTTCTTCGAGAACTCTCTCGTCTCATACTGGAGCGCTCGGCTCTTGCGACATTCGCCGTCATCGCAATGCGCCGCTCGCATATTTTTCGAGCGATCACACCAGATAAGGCTTCTGGAGTGGTGAAGTTTGACAGGCCAGCCCCATGGCGTGTGAAGTCTCCACACTCGCAGAAATAACTTTCGCTGTAAAACGGGATCAATCAATCAATCAATCAATCAATCAATCAATCAATCAATCAATCAATCAATCAATCAATCAATCAATCAATCAATCAATCAATCAATCAATCAATCAATCAATCAATCAATCAATCAATCAATCAATCAATCAATCAATCACACCAATCATCATCAATCAATCAATCAATCAATCAATCAATCAATCAATCAATCCATCAATCAATCAATCAATCAATAATCAATCCAATCAACCAATCAACCAATCATCAACAATCAATCAATCAATCAATCAATCAATCAATCAGCATCAATCCATCCAATTCATCAATCAATCAATCAATCAATCAATCAATCAATCAATCAATCAATCAATCAATCAATCAATCAATCAATCAATCAATCAATCAATCAATCAATCCGGTGTTGTGCGCCTGTAAATTATCTTTTCAAGCTTATAAAGTGTACTGTAGTTTTGTTCGAGTGCGTTAGTTTGACTGCCTGCAAACGAAACTTGCACTTTCATCTGGAACGAAATCGTATAGCTACAAAGGAAAGCTACTTCTTCCCCACAAAACTTCGTAATTAAAGAAAAAAATCAGCGCACCTACGCCATTCAGATGCCGACGACTGAGGGAAACAGCAGAAGCTGGTGGTCTTACTAGCTTAACCTTCGCTTTTTTTAAGGTCATCCCTTTTCTTAAGAGAGAAATGTGGTTAGAAGCGAAGCTTCTTTCTCCCCGCAAACTGAGCCAAACGGAAGTCCACAATCCGCATCTCCTGAGAATCAAAATCAAAACTGCCCAAGCGCAAAGCCAAAGTCCACACCAACTCACTCAGCCAAAGCCAAAGGCCAACGCCTACGCTACGATCCCAAAGGAAATCCTCTGCGCCCCGAATACGATGAAAGCGCGATTGACGTACGTTCGATGTCGGCCACGGGAGAAGTGTTTTTTTTTCTTTGTTGAGGCGCGCACCAGCAACACCGGCACGTGGACTCTTTGCCTCCTCCCCGCTTACCCTCGCACTTGTTGCCTTAGAATTTTCCTCTCTTCACTTCGTAGCGGAATTTGATGTTTACGATCCGCACGGACAGGGCTCACGCTTACACAGCTCCGCTTTCAAAAATGGCCGCGTATCTGCTCCTTTCGTTGCAAATGTCGCCGAAAGACGGCAGTCGGCCGGCGTCCCTGCCCAGTAAACACCTCCTTCCCTTTACCGCGCACCTCTCATGCTGTTCCTCGCACGTCTCGCACCTCCCAAGATAACACGCTAGATTTTGGTTCAAGTCAATTAAAATCTACCGCGTTTTACTGCTCCTGGCATCGAGGCACCCGGCGGAGACGCGCGTGATCCGAGGCAGCCTACTACAATGTTTATAGAATCCCTTTGCCCTGCTCCATGTGCATTCCAAGCAGAACGTGGAACCTATCTAGTAGAACCTTTCGTTACAGTTGCCGTTTGATTTCTTAAAATTCCTCCAGGAGGTGTGGTGGCCGGGCAACATCAGGCGACGGTTTTGGGCAGTTGATGTAGTGTTTCATTTGATATCGCAAAATCCAAGCATCCACGAATGTTTAATAAATGATCACTGCAAATATCTCTTATGTATTGATTTTCTGCCTCACGTTTGCGTAATGTTTTGTTCTTGTTCAAAAATGTTGACAAGTATAAAGATTGCCACTGGACTTGGACGTTTAGATTTTGCTGGGAGTATATAAGACTATTGCGCAGATTCAGTTTCCCTTTGGCCGGCTGGCCAAATCGATTCGCAGTTTATGTGTTTTCTGTAAGTGTCTGTAACTGGCAGCTTTCGCGCTCTATTAGTTTTGTAGCGACTGGCGCTGCACTTGTTTAATTGTTTCTGGTTGTTACGTTGTATCATTGATACCAGGATTTTTTAATGATAAATTTATCCTTTCAGACAGACAGACAGACCAAAATTTCTGCGTTTAAGTAGCCCAAAAAAGACTATCGTCTTTAAAATTGTCCTTGACCCGTATTCAAATCCGAGACCACCGCCCATCGACGACAGTCACTCCACTAAGCTAACCAGAAGGCCAGCCGTACTAAGCTATATAGGTTGCCTTAACAGCCGCATGGCTTGTGTTTAGGTTGCTTGCAAAATTTACTTTTACAGTAATCCGATCTGCCTAGGAGCGTTTTTATTTAAAGTAACAACTTTTCTTGACAGCCGTTGACAGGGAGGAAGACTCAATTAAGCGATGAATAATCCAGCAAACGCGAACGTTGGCTGAAAGCGGGGATATGCAAATAGGCCATCCATTCAGGGGCCTCTGGCGCGGAACCCCACAGTTCGCGTGCTTAAGTGTCTAAAAAAGGACTTAGCATGCAAAAAAGGACATAGTTTACGACGGCAGCCCCCCCCTCCTCTCCACAAACACACACACACCGCCCGTGAGCATATGATGAGTACAAAAACCCCAAACTATGCATTTCACGAATACTATCGGCGCAGTCTTAAACTTCCGTAATGCGCCTTCAAGTGCAACTGTTGGTCCTAACGTGGCATGTGTATATATTCAGAGCTGAACAAAATGCAAGAGAGGCGTATACGCAGTTTTCACGACCGCCAAGAGAAATCGTCGTGAATTTGCGAGCAAAAAGACGGAAAATAAACAAATATAAAGTAAACAATACAACCCTTGTAGCTGGCAGCATAAATGCATAGCCCACGCGATTCCGTGCACCACATCTCCTCTTCTTCTCTTTTCAGAAAATATATCTGTACGGAGGAGAGTAAAAACGACAAGAAAACCTACTGCGCTGCACTGGGCATTCTGAGTTCCTAGTGCGTTATTTCCTGGCACCGAATAGCGGAAGGCATAGACTGGAAACTCCCGCATACTTAATGAGAGAAAATAACTAATGGACGAGCGCTCGGCCGGATTTTCTCCCCCCCACCACCCCCTTTTTTTTCTGTGAGATATCTTCTTTTCGCTTTCGGCACGACGGAATAATTTTGGGAGGAGGCTTTGCAATACCACCTCGTTGCTCCCCGTCAAAATAAAGCACTGTTCGATAAGGAACAAAAAAAAAAGTGTCCTTGATAAATATGCACAATTAGGCCGCTAGAGCGATGAGTGGTAAACAGTTTGAGGTTTACAGACCTTTTTAACTGACTCGTTCTAGGAGCAACCATTTGATAACATTGAGTTATGCTAATGCCGACTTAATTGGCGCAGTCGACAGGAATATATATACGCGCATGCGCGGCAAAATTCTGAATATATCAAGTTTTTAGTAATGCCTAAAATACAAAAATGTCTATGAAGCGATTGTGTAGTTATACGTTTGTTGCCCCAATTGTCCCGAAGGAGCGCATGGACATACCTCGAAACGCCATCTACGCACTTTACCTTATATTATATCAACACGATCCCCCAACCGGGCAACATGTTTTGACCAGCGGCACATACACGAGTGCAGAGCGGTATAGTTCCTTTCTGAATAGCAAACGTTGAGCCCGCCCCCGCCCTGGCATCCTATTTTTTTCCCCACAGGCTGTGTGTGTGATCGTTGTTACTAATTTTTGCTTAACAAGGTTGTTCGCAACTAAACAAAAAGGAAAGCAAATACTTGCTGTTTCCTGGACGCGGAAACCTGCTTCCTCATAATTACGTCCTAAGTCAGACTGCAGAAAATGACGTTCTATACGCGGAATTACTGTGAACACAATGAATAGAGATCCTTTAGTTCCTTTCAGAATTCTGATGATGATGATATCTGGATTTTAATGGCGCAAGGCCAGCTAAGGGCAAAGAGCGCCAAACAAGTGATTTTATGACAGCGATGTGAAAGTAAAAGTAGAGGGTTTCAGTAAACATACACAAACTAAAACAAGCTAATGAAGATGACTGGTGTAAAGGGCCAGGTTGTCATGATGCATGATAAGAGATGAGATGTAAAAAATTGACATCGGTGAGAAACTTAAAAACAAGCTTGGTGGAAAACATGGGCTCATCTCCTGGAAAGTACAATGGGTGAAACGGAACGTGTTGTCTGTACAGTTGTGGGAAGTGTTTGCATCGTGTTGTGTCAAGTGCCTTGCATTGGATGAGTACGTGGATTACGGATAGGCCCTCGCCACACCTGCTGCACATGGGTCTTGGAGATCCAGTGAGCAAGTGCGAGTGTGTTGCATGTGTATGGCCTATCCGTAACCTTGCTAGGGTCACTTCAGTGTGTCTGTTGTGTGAGTCAGTTGTGTATCGTCCCAAGTGTGGCTTGATTACATGTAGTTTGTTGTCTGACTGTTCACTCCAGTGTGTTTGCCATGTTTTACGTAGGTGTTGTCTGATGACTGGCTTCATGTCAGTGTACGGTACTGTTGCTATGTCTAGAGTGTTTCTCAGTGCAGCAGCAGCGGCCATTTCATCAGCAAACTCATTGCCCGCGATGCCAGCGTGGCCTGGAACCCAGCAGATGGTAACATTCAGACCTGACGCATACGCCGACATCAACGATTTAAAAACCAGATTGACAATGTAATTTTTGGAAGACCTTTGGGATGATAATGTACGCACGACACTTAGTGAATCCGTGAAAATGATGGAGTTTGCGATATTATGTTCATTGATGTGATTTAAAACAAGGAGTATACCATATGCCTCCGCTGTAAAAATGCTAGAATTCGCCATGCATGGTTTTACAAGCACTGAAATTGGGTCCGTGTGCAGCACAAGACACCGCAAGTGGATGTTTTTGAAGCATCAGTAAAAAATTCTGTTGCCCCATATTTCGCCTGAAGATACATGAAATGTTGCAAAAACCAGGTGTGGGCACCGTGTTTTTCTTAAATTGCGTAAACGACAAATCACACAATACAGGACGAAGATGCCATGGGGCTATAGAATCAATGAGAGATGTTGTAAAAGTGTCTAAAAACGAGACAGAAAGTTCAGAGGCTTTCTCCCTCGCCCTGAGCGAGAAAGGCGCAGAAATAGATGGACGATTTAAAAACAGTTGGGATGTAGATGTATCGTTCATTATAGACTTAATGGGATGGTGAGACATTGATGAAACTTTAAAAGCATATAGCAAATCGACATACTCGCGCTGGTACCCCAGACACCATCTGTCACACTCGACGTACAGACTTTGCATGGGGCTAGTCCGGGAAAACACCAGACGCAAGTCGAAGGCCCAAGTGCTGCACTGGGTCGAGCATTTTCAAAGCAGTTTCCCTTCCTGAACCATACAAAACACTCCCATAGTCTAACCTCGAGCCTACCAGGCTGGTAAACACTCGCAGCAGAAGTTGTTTGTCAGCACCGTACGAGTGATGCGACAAGAACTTTAGAATACTCAATGTTTTAATACATTTCTGTTTTAGTTGTTTGATATAAGGGATAAAGGAAAGTTTTTCATCAAGGACTATACCTAGGAACTTGTGTTCTTTTTTGACCGGTATCGAGACACCATTCAGTTTGATGTCTGGATCTGGCCTGATCCCACGCCCTTTTGGAGAACACAACACAAGTGCTCTTAACTGGGTTTAGCTTAAAACCGTTCTGATCAGCCCAGCCAGCTAGCTTATTAACACCAAGCTGGACTTGGCGTTCGCAAATTGACATATTGCACGACTTAAAAGATATTTGGACATCATCTACATATATTGTACAGGAAATGGTTCGTAGCAACGCCTTTCGAAGTGAGTTCATCTTGACTATGAACAACGTACAACTCAAAACGCCACCTTGAGGCACCACCATTTTCCTGCCCAAAAACATTTGAAAGGGCAGTACCAACTCTTACACGAAAGGTTCGTTCTGCCAGGTAGCTATAAAGAGTGTTAAACATATTGCCCGAAACACCGAATTGATTTCAGGTCGCTAAGTATCCCGTATCGCCAAGCGGTGTCGTAGGCTTCTCAAGATCAAAAAAGACCGTAGCACAAAACTGTTTGTGGACCAAAGGCATCTTTATATACGACTCAAGGGCGACGAGTTGGTCGTTTGTGGATCGCCCCACCCTGAAGCCGGCCTGGCAGCTCTCGAGAAGGACCATTGTATTCTAAGAAGTACACGAGTCTCCTGTTAATCATCTTCTCGAGAAGCTTGCACAGGCAGCTGGTGAGGGCGATGGGTCGGTAACTGGCGGGAGAAGACGGGTCCTTACCCGCCATCGGCCATACCATGCTGAATACGCCGGTGTCTCGTCCTTCAGGAACGCCACTACAATAGCCTCCCTCCAAGATTTCGGAATGTGCCCGGAAAGCCATATGTTGTTGTATAAGTGTAGGAGTGTTTCAGAGTATCTGGGTGTAGGTGTTGTATCATTGTGTATGTAATCTGGTCTGCGCCTGGAGCTGAAGGTTTACATGTGCTCAGGGCAGCCTTCAGCTCATAGAGAGTAAATTCAGAGTTGTAACCCAGAATTTGACCTGTTATTACCACGTAAGAACTTCTTTTCACAAGCGGTTTTATGTCTCAGGAAAGTGTTTGTGTAGTGTGCAGAGCTGGAAACGTGTTGAAAGTGTTGTGCAAGTGTGTTAGCCTGGTCTTCCAGTGTGTCCCCTGTTGTACTAACCAAGGGCAGGCTGTGTGTCTGTTGTCCTTTTAGTTATCGTATTCGTGTCCATACCTTGCGTACGTCTGTGTATGAGTTTATAGATGTAAGGAAGGTGCGCCAACTCTCTCCTTTTGCCCCACGGCGCACACGTTTTCCTAACGCCTTCGCCCGTTTGAACAAAATGAGGTTACCCGACGTGGGGTACCGACGGAGGATACCCCACGCATTGTTCTGGGCCTGCCGCGCCCGCCTACAGTCCTCATTCCACCACGGCCTCCGCTGGTTGCGCGGGGCACCAGAGGCGTGGGGAATGGACTTTTCGGCGGCGTCGAGGATGTGCGCCGTGAGGAGTTGGGTAGCTTCTTCAACGTGTAGGTGTCCTATGGATGTGTGGTGTAGTTTGGTTGTCTCTGTAAATGTATTCCAGTTAGCTCGTGCTTCATTGAACCTATTATGGGAAGATGGACTGCTCGGGCCTGTACCTATATACGTTAATGAAGTGGGGAAATGGTCACCGCCATATGGGTCAGGTCCCACACCCCACTCGAGAAGAGGAAAGAGAACTGCGGAGCCAATAGCCAAGTCAAGACATGAGTATGTGTTGTGTCCTACGTTATGGTATGTAGGCTGTTTATTGTTGAAAAGGCATGCTCCAGAGGATGTAAGAAACCTCTCTATCAGGCGACCTCGGGCATCCGTACGAGAAGAGCCCCAAAGAGAATTGTGAGCATTAAGGTCGCCTGTTAGAATGTATGGTTCAGGCAGCTGGTCAACCAGCGCCTCGAAGTCAGAGCTCAAAAGTGTAACATCAGGAGGAATGTATATGGAGCTTACCGTTATCAACCTATTAATAATATTAAGCGTATTGCTACAGCCTCAAGGATAGTGTTTAAAGTGACAGGGTGGCATGCTAAGGATTTCCGGGCGATTATGGCCACACGCCAGAAGAGTGTGTGCAGCCATCCCTGTCTTTCCTGTATACCAGGTAACTATTCAGAAATTTGTGTGTTTAGAATTCAAATGTGTTTCCTGAACACACATTACACTTGGCTGATTGGTATGCAGAATCTCATACACGTCGTCAAGATTATTCAGAAGGCCTCTGCAGTTCCATTGTACTATGTTCTCTCTTCCATTATGAAGTGTTCGGCAGCTACTGGACTGTGTTGTTTATGTGTCGTCTTTCGGGGCTGTGACTCTCATCTTTTTTGGCTTGTCGGGAGGCTTTGGCGTCGGGACGCGTTCCTTGCGGTGCACCGCAGACAAGAACGGACCGACGTCCATTTCATCCTCGGATGTCCTCAGAGCGCCTGACGGATCAGGCTCCTTGGACCGCGAACCCTTTGGGCGCGCTTTTTCCTTGCCCGCAACCACCGAGGGATTCAGGAACACCTCGGATGGCGCAGGCGGTGCGGTGGGGGTGGGAGCTGCCGCCAGTTCCTCCGTCTCCATCTCGTCTGCGCCCTCGCTTGTGGTTTGGGACGCTGGAGTGGAAGTTGAGGATGCAGCATCGCTTCCACCAGACGTGGTTGCCCCCACAGTCGCTGCTGGCTCAGTGAGCGGTGCGGAGCCGGGTTGGGCTGCCCGAGGCAACCCAGGGGGCGGGGGGGGGGGGGGCGGGGGCGGGACCAAGTCCGACTCGCGGTACTGGGTCCCCGCAGAAACCAGACGCCGCTCCGCCCCCCGGCGAGCTGCGTCGGCGTACCTCCGCGGAGGGAAAGAGGCGAACCTCTTCCGCGCCTCTGGGAAGGTGATGTTTTCAGTGACCTTGATGTTAATGATTTTCTTTTCTAATTGAAACTTTTCACAGCTGCGGGACCATGCTGCGTGCGGCCCCTGACAGTTTGCACAGGTGAAGGTAGTAGAGTCACAGTTTTCAGTAGGGTGGTCATGTGCGGCGCATTTCGCGCAGGTCGTTTTGCCGCGACAAGAAGTTGTAGCGTGCCCGAATCGCTGGCACTTGTAGCAGCGGCACGGGTTAGGTATGTACGGACGTACACAACACCTAATGAAGCCAGCATTAATGTGCTCAGGAAGTTTTGATTTGTTGAATGTCAAGATTATATGCTTTGTGGGGATTTCCTTATTGTCTCGTCTGATGGTGATACGCCTCACTGCCAGTTACACCCTGATCTTTCAGGCCTTCCAACAGATCAGCTTCGGTCTCATTCAACAAATCGGTCTCCGAGATCACACCCTGAGAGCTGTTGAGGCTACGATGGGGAGTGACTCTGATGGCCAGATCTGCCATGCAGGTTTGTGACAGGAGGTTAGTGGCTTGTTGCTGCGTCTTTGACATTGACTAGGACTTTACCGGTACGGAGTTTCTAGCATCAAACGATTTTCCGAGGATGCCTTCCAGGAACTTAGTGATCAAGAATACGGACATGGAAGAAACAGGTTTGTTTTGTCAACTGCCTCGATAACCAAGAATCGAGGATAGTTGTCAGGTTTCGGAATGTGGATTGTTGGAAGGGATGGAAAGGAAACTTCGGTGTGGCCCCTTTTCGGGGGCCGATCACGTCCGGGGGGGGGGGGGGGGTGATTTATCCATATGGCATAGGAAAAAGCAGGGAGACGGGGGGTACTTTCTTCTTTGACCTTACCCTGGTAGCCAAAGAGGTCCCGGAGCTCCCTGCCTGGTGAACAGACAGGGAGCCCATCCGCCGGAGCTTGACCTGGGCTCCGACGGCCACCGTTCGTGGTTTCTAACCCTCCACCTATAAACACATCGCCACGGTTGGATCCAGCTTATGTTTGGTGGCTCGGGGTCCGCGGTATCGCCAGTACCGTCACCAAGATTGCTCAAGGTGCCCCGTGCGGGGCTTTCAGAATTCTTCCGGGTTCTGTTTTCCCTAACAGGTTATATTTTATTAGGCGGCGTAAATCCACATTTTGGAATTATAACACGTCGCCTATGCTTGTGTCAACCCGGAAAGGATATGCCTCGGTTTAGCGAACATTACGGCAATAGAGAGTTATAGCAGGTCTGAGAAATGGTCCCGGTACCGTACCCTGTACGGGACCGACACTACTGCGCGTGCGCAGAGGCGGAATAGCTGCTTGTGCGCATGCGCAGGAGTACCGGGTACCATACCGGGGCCGCTTCTCCATTCTGCTATAATTCTCTAATAGGGAGTTTCAGCGTAGCGTTATCATGTTTACGTTATCGTCTACCCTGCTCATGGGAGTCGACGGCGCATGCGCGAGAAGTTACCCCGAACGGTAACTTACCGGCCCAGGCTTTACCGTCGCCAGCGAGCTTCCTGAGCAGACAAGGTGTACCCTCCCGTCTTGATTACAGCGAGTGCAGTGTGCTTGGCACTGTTGTGCCCGAGCGCCCGGCCCAAACCGCCCGCGGCAGACGCCCCCAACTTGAAGGCGCCGCAGAGTCGTCTGTCCTTTCTCCTTCTCAACGGCTGGGCCGAATCATGTCTCGGATGAACGGCTTGCGGCAGACGCGCAGCGACATGTTTGGAGACGGTTCCGCTGAGTCGCCTTCCCTTTCCCCGTCATGGCGGCTCGGCTGACGCAACCGCTTCGCCTCCATTCGTCAGATTCAGACTTCGGCCAGTAAGAGCCCTGAATGGAGCGATTCAAACCGCTCGCGGCTGCAGCGTACCCCCGGGAGTATAACACCAGCCCGGAAACACAGTGAGGGTGACATTTTTTCGAAGGCACCGAGTGGAGACGTGCTGTCGCCCTTGTGCGAGCTATGTAACGCCTTTGTTACACTTGCACATACTGCAAATATAAATGTTGCTTCTACTCTTCGTCGGCTCGAGAACTTCATCGCTCTGCTTCACGCCCCGTCGATAGAGGACGGAGCAAGGCAACGTCGCAGCACCGGTGACTGCGCTCGGATGGCCAGTCGCAACAGTGGTGGCTGCGGTGAGATGGCCCAGTCCCAACAGCGCTTGGTGCTTGTTACAGCCGATAAAAGTAAACATAGCTGATGTTGTTTACTATGTTGGTATTGTTAAAAAGGCTGAGGAGTACGACAAACAACTATTTGTCTCACTTGGGCGAGCAGACTGGGTGCCCCTACAGCCTTCCCCGCGTAAAATAGTTCTGACTAGTTTCTGAGCTCGCATAGCGCTTTTACGACTCCAAAATTGTGGCGGGCAGGATAGCGTAGGTTACTAAGTAATCGTTCAACATATTTAGTCATTTCATGCCTAAGGACTTAGCGGAGGCGTTAATTCTGGTTTATGTTATTTGTTCTTACTCTGCCCACTAGATGGCGGCATATACCTCAGTATTTGTTTTTTTTACTGTACGTGAGATGTCTACAATTATTAATACGTATATATATATATATATATATATATATATTGTGTTGTGAGCGTCGATACCAAAACGTCGAAGATTTAAGCAATTTCACGCGTAACCGAGCAGTTTTGGACAACAGAGCTCTGTGTCATTTGCTTTCAGACTAGTTCTTAATTAAGACGTCCCTACTTGCGTCACAGTGGCTGGTAAGTGAGAAAATGGAAACCGAAAAACGTGGGCTAAAACGTGTCCTATATCGTCATTAGCGGTAAACTGAAGCTCCGGGTACCGGTAGCGCGGTACATGGTAACGTAAACACTCTAACGATATGTTAAAACTCCCTAATATCGTAGTACATAGTCCCGAAACAAACCAGATTTCCTGACTCGTTCGAATTCATCCACAGCATGGCGTCTCTTTGTATGGAATATTTGCCTTTGCGAGTTTGAGCTCGCATGATGTAGTTACGTTGTATGACTGGATCTGCACATCTATTTCCCATGAAAAAAATTCAGTCACTGTGAACTGTTGTGGACATTTATCACCGCACGAGCAACGGATAATTGAAAGAACCGTTGAAAGAACCGTTACAATCATTGAAAGAACCGTTACAAGCCACCGGCACCCCCAACAACGGGCATGTCTGCCAGCACGCCCGTGCTAGCACGCAGCAATAACAATCCCCTTGTAACGGCGGTTGTCCCCATAACATTACGGCCAGGCATGATTAAGGCATGATGTTTACACGGTGTCACCGCTGGGTAATTTGTACCCACCGTTTAAAATGACAAAACTCCGATCAATGAAAACAGCATTTGCCTATATATAGCATCGTGTGCCGTAGGTATTAGTTATATATGTGACCAGAATGATCGTGGCCCATAGGTACCGCCTCTTGATTCGAACCCAGCCAGTGATTTAATTAATATATTACTGAGCTGCTCTTAAGAAATAAAAAAAGTAGTGTCTCACGTTTCAGGGGCACCGGTTCAATGTGTACGTGTGTGTTTACAAAAGCGCCGGAACGCTCGTGAGGTCATGATTTGCATACGGAGCATGCCTACGACGCCAATTCTGGATTTGCATACAGCAGGGAATGGGGGAAAGTGGCGTGGACATGCTTGATTTTGTCTCCACGCACTCACAAGCGACTGGTTTCTTTCCTTATCTCTTCACTTCATCATCACACGGTTTTCATTCTTCCTGCGGCGGCTTGTCTCTTTAGGAGTAGCTGTTGTTTTCTAGCAAATCTGTCAGCGCTTATTGCGCAGCGGACATAAACGAAACCGATCCGAGCCCAATTGCGGAGCGTCGGCTGAAGTCACGTAAGCCAGGAAGAATAGACTCCTCCTCGACATCCTTCGAACACAGAGGGTGCCACAGTTCAAGAGCGAGCAGTAAAAAAAAATGGCGCTCACGCTAAAATTAAAGACCCCCCCCCCCTTCCCCCCACCCTACTAATGTCACCATGAAATATGCGGCCAGAAATGCTGGGTAAATCGTTCTCGTTGTTACATTTAGAATAAACTTGTGTTTATTGTGCTAGTGTCGTGACCTAGTGTTGTGTATCGTGGCTGTCACAATGTAGCTACACTCATCTTGATTTATCGTGGCCATACGTTGAATGGAACTTAGGTGAATGTTTCCCTTTTCACAGCACACTCACGACAACACCAAAAACCTCCCGCTCACAGTGCCCTTCATCGTACCCCATACTTGAACCCGCTTCTCGGAACAGGCCCACAGCCCGCTATGAAGGCTCTCTCTCTCACTCTCTCTCGCTCTCTTTGTCTCTCTCTGGTCAATGTTAATTCATGGAGAATCCCTGCCCAACAAAACTTCCCGCGAAATAAAAAAAAAAGTGCGCAATCTGACACGGCCACAAAGAGGAGAAAACACAGGAAAGGCGCAGTCCCGCGCTTGTCGCGTGTTCTTCCCGCGTTAAGACTTGCACTGTGCCGTGGAGACGGGCTACTCGTCCTTCGGGCCCTTTGTTTCGTGTCCATCTCGAGCCAGTTGTCTTATTCAGTCCATCCCAGGTTAAGCCTAGTTTTTATTTGGAGTTTTTGAACTGCTTACAGTGCCCCAAGAAACGGGTGTTGCGCCAAGGGGATGCAAAGGCTCAAATTAGCGAGAAAAAATGGCCACCGAGGCGAAATATGGAAACCAGCACAAACATTCAAAATCAATGAGAACAAACATTACCAGACCAAACTTCCGCTCATTTTAAAATTTTATGCCTGAAACAAAAAACTTCGTGGAGATCCTAAACACAGTGTAACTATCCAAGCTGTCTTTTAATGAGGTGCTTCAACCAACCATGGGCCAAACATGCGCACTTCATTGACCTGCCCTGCCTTTGCTTTATAGGCCAGTTTCCTTTAGATTTGCCAAACATTTTTACAGTAACGTACTGGGCTGATATTACCGTTACTATTGTGTAAATCGGTAGTCGTTCCGTCTCTGCGAGCTACATCACTACTGTTGTCTTATGGAGGGCGCAAGGGATGCTCAAGCTGCAAAGGGCAGCTTTTTTTCCTTCCGTCCCCTCTCGTATTGTATTTTGGACTGCACAGAGAGAAATAAATAGCTTATCTTATCAATCTATCTATATATTTAGAAAACACGTTACCAAAGAAGTTAAAACTGATATCCCAAAGATCTCGCCATAATTATTACTCTGATGTTCGCTCCAGGAGGAGAGTGTAGAGAGAACCGACCCGTTTAAATCCATTATTTGCCATCAATTTCTTTATCTCATTCTTTCACCAAGCCTCCTCCTTTCCTCTACTTGTCGCTCTCTCATCACATCTCGTCGACCCCGTATTCCACTGAGACCCCGTAATCCTATCACATCCATCAGCGGCTGTACAGCGAGCCTAAACTTAACCTACCCGCGCAGTGGGTAGGTGTTGAGCTCATTGAGTTCATTACTAATATATACTAGAGGGAAATCTGGCGCTGCAATTGCGGGCCGTCTTGGGCGGCGACTTTGCAGCTGGCGACGCTCCTCTCCCACTTGGCTTAGCTAGCCACAATGCTTCATTTTTGTCTCGAAGCCAAAATAAACAAAACCGGCTAACATTTTTAACACGAAAGTGTTTTATTCCTGCATACGCAAAGATTTCACTGTCGTCATATCCGACACGGAAATGAAGTACAACGAAGCAAGTGGCCTGTAAAGGGTGCAGCCCTGCACACAGGGTCTTATTGCGGGGAAGCAACCTTTAGTACTAAAGAGTATGAAGAGAAAAGAAGATTAGAATGCTGGTGGACGAAAAGCAGAGAGGGGAATATTACCTAGGACAGTTACCACCTGTAACAGGGAAAAAAAAAGTATTTCGTGCCTAATAAGCTTTAGTGCCTGCCCTAAGCAGCGCTAGTATTAAACCAAGAGTGTAAAACATGGTTATATTAGTCCGTTTTGGTAAGATGACATGTCATCACCCCGCTTCAAAGGGGAAACCAATAGCAATCACCATCATCATCATCATCAGTACGTTATAGTTATGGTTGTTCGTTTTCGGGTTTATATGTTAACAAGAAAAAGAGAGAGAGAAAAAACATCGCTCTCTCTCTCTTGCCGGGATACACCAACATTTCACTGACGTCCTATCTGTCACGGAAATGACGCCAGTACACCTTTTCCGAAGCGACCCGCCAACAGTATGTCGCTCGCCAAGCACACCTACAAGACAGCTGCCGACCCGCAAATCATGCGCAGATGCAGACTTAGTTGCACATTTAGTGATTCTTATAACAGAGGAATCAACCCCAGTTTTTTTCTTGTGTATCTTGCAAATATTCCCTGAGAAAAAAATTTTTGGGCTTCAAGTTTATTATTACAAAACAAATTTGAATAATTCCTTAGTGTAGTAGTTTGTCTTTTTTTGGAGTCAGAGCCAACTTTTCAGTTCGTTCTTGAGCCATGCCAAGGACAAGTGGAACGTGCCTGCCCGGTACATGAAGCGCGGCTCCCCTAGACAGTGGCGCTAGATTTGAAACTCTATATGAAACTCTATATGAAACCCAGTATGAAACTCTATGGCTGAGCTCGCCCGTTTGAGTGCACTCGTTCTGGCGTTTTTCCCCCAGTGAGAGCGCCACTGCGCAAAGGCGCGCGGGAGAAATAGCCGCGAGCGCTTGGCGAGACGTGCTTGCAGGGCAGACGATAAAACAGCTGATGCTGCCGTTTCTTCTGCAAACTTGCGGACCGTTTTGTCGGAACCGAATGGCGGAGCACCACGAGAACTGGTCGAAGGTTGTTCGCTGCTGGAGCTCGTGTTCGTTGGTGCCGCCGCTGCCGTGGGCGGTGTCGGTGTGTCGCCGCATCCTTATGGCACTAACATTTCACGAGCACCTTGTGCCACGCTGATTTCGCTGGCACATATTTTTGGTTTCTGTTTCAACGGTTGCTCGTGTGGCTGTGTGCGTGTGCATTCGTTTTATCGGGGAGGGACTCCGCGTTTGCAGTCTCGGTTCCCGTGCCTGCGTTCAACTCCACGTGAGAACGTCCAGCTGTTGTTCGCTGCGTGACCTGCCCTGCTTAGAAAACGCGTTTGCTCAGGAATGGCTTCTGCATGCGCGTATGACCACTTCCAGTGGCAAAAATGCGGCTTCTCTTCTGCCGGTAGCGTCACAGGGTGACTGGGTTTTTCTGAAATGTACGTCAAAACACATGTTCATGGCTTACCTTTGAGCCAGATGTCGGTACTTTTAGACAATACCGGTGAGACGGGAAAGTGCTTTAATGTACGGGGTGGTGCGACGATAATTGGATGACTAAAAATTTTTCCTGAGCGAACCGCCCCTTTGTTCACGCTCAAACTTCACACGATGGTCGCATTTTGAGGTCTATTTTGTATAGAAACGGGAAAAACGACGGTACTTCCCGTTTATTCTGAAAATAAATAAAAAAAGATTTTCGCCTATGGGAAAATGGCCGCCGATTTGGACGTGTGAGCCAGCGCAAACTGTTCTTGGAACGACGGCGCCGCCTGAGGTATGCAGAGCGAAACGCGCGATGGCGGTTCACGGTAAGAATGAGCCAAATGAGGCAGCAGACGATCAGAAAATCTCTTTCGTCCCTAGTTTACGATGATCACAAATACTTGCATAACAGCTGATACGAATCGCAATAAAATATTCTCACGGCTCATCGCTGCCAATAAACGTCGCACTTGTTTCCCCACCAGGTTTAACATTTTCTGATGTCTGCTACACAATTGGCTCCTTCCAACCGCGAATTCCAAACGTCCGTTTCGCTCTGCATACCCCATATGGCACCGTCGTTCCAAGATCAACCTGCTCTGGCTCGCTCGTCCACATCGGCGGCGATTTTCCCATAGGGAAAAATCGTTTGTATTTACTTTTAGAATAAAGACGTAAGTAGCGCCGTTGTTACCGGTGTCAAACAAAATAGACGACAAAATACGACCTTCGTGTCAAGTTTGAGCGCGAACACAGCGGCGGTTAGGAAAATTTAAAAAAAAAATTTCTATTATCGTCCCACAACCCTGTATGATAGCTCTAAAAACAATTTCAGCTGATCATCCGGGATTTCTTGATACCTTATCGGGAACCGCCTGTGCGCGTCTTCCCCGGGTGACCTCCCATTTAGTAGACTCGCTTTCCCTAATGATAGAATGTCGATCGAGCATCTTGCGTCAGCTGTAGGCTTAAAACGGGCTTAGGCTCTTCAAGCCACTTGATTCTTGAAGCGGCGAAACATCAGTCAGGAGCGTAGCTACCATTGGCTTTGCTAACGGAAGTTCTGTTGTGCGCTGCATTCTTTTTTACGCAGACGTCTCTTCGGAGCGAAGGTTGTCTCTTCAGCAGGGACCGACATCAAGGGGTCCATTATTTTTTAACAAACAATATATGCCTGTCCTGATGCGGCAACTTTCTGTATTCGAAGGCACTTCAAGCTGCCCCAGAAAGCGTCGCATCGATGTTCAGTTTAGTATGGTAGATGGTTGCCGAACACAAAAACGAGTGCGTGGGGGCTATCCCGATGAGCGACGCGGTCGCGATGGCGTCTTTTTAAGTGATTGATGACGGATGCCGCTCGGCCTCGCAAATACTTCTTTTTTAGGGGCGAAGCCCCTTAAGGCGCAACCACATGCAACGTTTTGGCCGCGTCTTGCAACCGTCTGCGGCGCCTGGCGCCGACGCGGAACGGGCGTTGGAGAGGGCGAGCAACCACATGAGACGCGCGAAGAGCGCTTCTCCGATCCAAGTTGCCAGACTTACTTTGGTAAAGGCAGCATCGTTCTGTTTAAGTCATTCTTAATAAACTGAAGAATAATCAAAACTTCAACAAACAAAACACGTTAAATTGATGTTCTATTAAATAAAGTGCTAAAGAGCCGCCAAATAAAGAGCCGCCATGTTGCGTGCGGAGGGGGACCGGAAATTGAGGACAGCAACATCCGGCGCAGACGCCGAAAACGGACCGAAAATCTGGGATGCGCAGACACCGGCGCTCCGAGCGCGCTGCTGTGTATTTGGTGGCGCGCGCTGAACGCGCGTCGCCGCGGACGGTCTCCAAACGCGACCAAAACGTCGCATGTGGTTGCGCCTTTAGGGGCTGGGGCTGTTGGCGTCTCCTGTCGTCGCCGTAATAATCGTCTCACGTAGTCACGGTACTAAAACACCTGGAAACTCGTTTACGCCTTGCGCTAGAACGTAACGCGTACTAAAAACACCGGGACAGTCGTTTACGCCTCGCGCTAGAGAGCTTCGTGCTTCAAAGACACGAGGCTTTTACAGTAAAGCTGTACACTTCTCCCCCTAAACGGTTTCATCTCCGTTGGCCAAAACGCCAAGGCGCCAAGAATACACTTATAGGGCGCATGCTTCGCGCCTCCCCAGTTTCAGGTTAGTGGACATGGCCCGGGATTTTTTGTTTAGCCCAAGGACGCGGGTTCGAGTCCCGGCCGCGGCGGCCGCTTTTCTGATGGAGGCAAAAAGTGAAATTCCCGTGTGCTCGAGATTTCGGCGGCCCGTGAAGATCCCCGGGTGGTCAGAATTAATCCGCAGCCCTCCACTACGGCGCGCCTCATCGCCTGTGTAGCTTCGGCGCGTTAAAAAAAAAGGCATCTTTGGACGACTTCCGCAAGCTTGTACCGCGGCAGTGTCAGTTTCACCAGCAACCCAGGTTCTCAAAATATTTCAAATTGCCTGTCCCATGAGTAAGTATTTTGTTCGTGGAGGATTCCGTAAAACGCAGCGCGTTATTCGCATAAGGTAGCTTACTTGTCGCACAAGTCGCCGACCATCCTGCTGTCCGCATCCGTTGTGCGTTGCAGCAATGTAAAAATTTCTATTGTAAGTGTGTAGAATAGCTGCTAACACGATTGTGTGGTATAAACGCTTTTTCACTTCTGGGCATTCCGTGATGTTGGCTTGAAATAATTGAGAGAGAAATTACTACACCATTCAGAACATCTCATCACACCGACAATTTCAGTCCCCAACACGTGTTTAAAAGAGTTTCCGTAAGGATTTTTCAAATAAATCCTGTTGAAGTAAAATTACTCTTAGAGACAAGCGTTTATTAACCGACTGCAGGTCCGATCATCGCTCGAAAAACCACGTTTATAACATGCCTTACACCCCTAAAAAGTCGCCAAAGGGCCTTCTTCACAGCAAAGCTCCAGTATGGACCAATCGAAGTGGCCTAGCGTACAGATTTGACCAATGACGTGCCGAGCATTCAATTTAAACGAAAAGGGGCACCTGCGTAGGGACATATTGCGCAATGCAAAACCACCATTTAGGCCTACGTGTTTTTCCTGCGCACACGCACTGGTTTTAGTCTAATCATACGCTTCGGCCGCATCGTTCCCAGATTCTGGTACACTTGGTCACTTTAATTGTCATTATGGAGCGCTTGTGGTGAAAAAAACCTGTGGGAACTTTTCTACTTTAACTGTGCCTGTCAGCCTTCGCTTCAGTTCAGGTCGACCAAACTCGGCTATACCGCTGTTTGTATCAGCAGCAGACGGCATCCGGAGCAAAAATCCCTCCCCGTCGTCTGCTAAATTCGGTGCAAATCGTCGGCTACGAGGAACACTGACTCCGGACGAAAGAAAACAAATGAATGCCGTCGGCTTGACCAAAACTTTACGAATGTCACCGACACTCGAAATTAAGCCCTCATCTTAAGTAGATGTCAAAATCAGCGCACGTCGTGTTCAGCGGAGAGGGTTGGTGACATAATTACTACGACTTTATGTGATCGAAGACGTCCCGTGTTCGTTCGGAAAGTGTTAATTCTCCGCCTATAGCGCCTGCAGGGCAGCGCGTTGAACCAGGTTGCTCTCACCGCGTGCCCCAAGGCCACCTGGTGTTCCAACAACATTAAAGATAAGCGGGTTGTGGCGGCGACGAACGCCCCAAGGAGTAACAACAAAAGCAAGCCAAGAAACATGTTTTATCTGCGGCCAGAAAATGGGAATGGCGGTTAAGCGCGTTGCTCGTAACCGGCTTTAGTTCCTTCTCATGTCGCGTATTTGACTTTTTTTGTGCGTGTTGCGTGCGCCTGTAGCTTTAGATTCATACACAACGCGTGCGGATTGGTATTCTAGGCACACCCTGCGCTCGCGTCTACGCGGCACTTTGGATGCAGCCATTCAGGGTCGGCACGCGTTATATGGGCCTCTGTAAACCTGTAAATCAAGATACTTGATAAGATAAGCCCTGGCGAATCGCTAAAGCAATGAACTTTATGTGGAAGCGTGCCCGCGGACACCGTTCCAACGTCTCCCAAGCACGCCGCACTGTGGAAGAAAAAAAAAAAAAAGAGGAAAGGCTTGATATAACATGAGGCAGCAATCTTGTTGCCGGTCGAACGACGAAGCTTGCGGTTGACCAAGCAGGAGGAACATACGGTAATACGGACGTACGTTGAATACGAGATTTACCACCCACCGATGCGTTTTATGGTGCGGGCACATACGGCATAGGATACGTGTATCTCTCGATGTGACCACGGGGATTGAATGGGAATGGTAGCAAAGAATCGTGACTGGTGATCGATTGGGAACGGCTTTTAATGTACGACATATCCGGGTGAGATAAGGGCGGGCCCTCTTGAGAAAGGATTACGGCGAATGCGACGGCCATGTAGAAAATTCAAACATGGTTGTTGTCTTTGTGGTACTTGTCGCTGCTATCGCACGTTGCGAGACAGGAACCTGTAAATACTAGAGGAAGACATGTTCAGGCGGCTCCCTGGGCGGTCTTAGAAGTGGAAGCTGAGTTACCTTCTATCGTTTATTCTCAACACCACGTTTTTTACCCTTACGCGAAAGGGCACGTCTTTCCGAGTGGGATGCTGTTTGTTTTGATACTGAGAGGACAGAAAGGTGCCGGTATGTCTTGACTGGTTTTTAACTACGGGTGTTATTCAACCGAGGTCTTGAGATGTGTTGCCCACGGTTTGTTTTTAATGTCAAGAACACAGAACCAAATAAAATCGCTTGCTTCCTCGGTGGAGTCACAGATTTATACAGCAGTTACGATGCGCGTGTTTTTCTTTCACAGCGTGATTTGACGCCTACCGCGTTTGATAGCGACATGGCACGTTCACCAGAGTTTTCAGCAAAATACATTTACGCCGAGTTCGGCTGCTTTTAACATGTAGTTTTTGCTTTAACTTTACACAGGGAAGAGGGAACGTCACAACGCAAAGAACGACCCCTGGAACACAGAATGAATATAGGCGTGAAACACATATAAAAGCTGTGGCTACAGACGCGGGAAGCAATGCCCGTGCATAAGGAAACTACACTCACGCAATCCGGCAGAAAAGGGGGCTTCTGTTCCGCTTCTACGGTGGCACCCACGGATACTGCAAGCCGCGCCTGATTAGCTGTGGGCATATGGGAACTACCGCCGGTGGTGCCACCCCTTCGCACAGAATGACCGTGGAGTGTGGGTGCAGGAAAAATCAATCAATCAATCATACTTATTCCAGTTTTTTGGCACAGGGGTCACAAAAAAGCTAATCCATGTCAGCACATTCTGAGTAAATTCGAAACAAGTCATGAAGACAAAAAATCTAACGCCCCTTTCTGGACAAAAGAGGAGAGGTGGTTGAAACGCGAAGCTTTCTGCGATACGAATGCAAAGCCCACATTCCAATCAGCCAAATTCCGAATCTGCGACAACGCTGAGCTAACTGAGCAAACTGCTACGATTGTCTATCTATCAGTTTGTGATTGGGTCATCTGAATGTATGATGCGGTTGGCTCAGCGTTGTCGTTGATTTAGGCTTCTAATTGGTTGAGCGTGTGGCGTGATCAAAGTGCCATCTATGCGCCTGTTAGAGAATACTTTTATCATCATCATTGCTCAAGCGTATGGCGGAAAACGGCATTCGTCTACCACAATAGAAGCTGTTATGCATGTAATGATTTGCCCCCTGTGGAAATCCACTGTGTAAAGTTGGCTTTTCTGTAGTAAAGTTGGCTTTTCTGCAATGTTTTTTTTCTGACAATGCCAAGTCAGACATAGAAAGCTTCGCTTTAATACAGTCTTGCTTAATTTGACCGAACTGTAACTCATCTGTGACTCATCCTGTAACTTATCTGTAACTCATCCAGCTCCATTCCAGCATAAAAAAAACTCCAAAAATAATTAAAAACCTCAAATTTCTTGGTACATGACGTCAGTTGTGATGTAATAGAAGGAAGTAAGAAACGCAGTTATCATAGTATTAACTACGCGTTATAATACAATTAATGCGATAACACGGCACTAAAGGCTCCGATATAATCGCCAAGTCACGTTTGGTGGCGACGCCAATCCCACGAACAAAGATTCTGTGACGTCACAAATACGTCACCAGGAAGCGTCTGGAGATTAGTTACTGCTTCATATGTTCCAACTGACGTGTGCATACTTTCTACGAAGTTTGCGATGAAATTGGTACCGTTGTTATCGGGACACTACTCTGGTATTTATGAACGAAAGTTTGTAAACCATTTAGTCTTCACGGCGCCTTTATGGGGCCTTGCGTGTGTGCGAGGGAACTTGCTGCGTTGATGTGAAGTGTATAATCAGGTGACGTATTACACACATTACGACAATCACAACCTGCGACGGCGGAGCTTGACGCGACTATGCATCCATTCCGACAACGGCTGCATTTACGATGAATAATCTCGTAGTCCCAGCAGCGGGTCAGGCAGTGAAGCCAGAGGCGGCTATTCTCGTACAAGGCCCTGAACTTTCTTTCTTTCTTTCTTCTTTCTTTCTTTCTTTCTTTCTTTCTTTCTTTCTTTCTTTCTTTCTTTCTTTCTTTCTTGCCTGCTTGCTTGCTTGCTAGTGCTGTGTGCAACCTGGCGCGACAAAAGAGATTTACGGCCCATTTGTATCGACGGCGTGGGGGTATTCTGGAAAGAGGTCACTGTTTTTCAGTGCCGCCGTATAGGTGTCCAGCTTCGTGGGTCTCCCTTCAGGCTCAACGGGTGAGTGCCTTCGCAACGTTTGTCTTATCAGCGGCGCGCTTCCACTCATTATAGCGCTTCCTCCGGTACGTTGTGTGGTCGTCTCATAGCACGTTCTTGTGTGTTAAGGCTAGCCATGTTTTCAAATTTCCAGCGCTGGCTCGCCCAACGGGCAGCACTGTTAATGTCATTGGGCGTCTGCCGCAGTGGCTGCAGGGCTTCTGGATATCTGAGCACCCAAACGCTGTCAGTAGTAATAAAAATAATATAAGTTATGCTATTGTAGTTGATACTTCTCCAACGATGTCCTCTGTGTGTTTAAAAGGCCAAAAAATTAATCTTCTGAGTTCCGAAGCAGTCAAACAAGTCACGCGACTCATTTGTCCACCTAAAAATGTGCTTCGCGTGCAAATTTGCCAACGGGCTCCTCGGGAAGATGGCCTCCTGATATTTCCACCAACGGCTTTGCCTTGCCGTGCGTGGTGTCGCCAATCTCCTCTATGGTATGTGACGTGGGTGACCGTGACTTCACAAGGATAGGTTTAGGGCAGCAATGGCGGGTGCGTTTTCGCTGCGGTTTCCTAACGAGGGTGTATTTCCCTTGCTCCGTTTGGCCCCTCAAAACTGTACACAAAATTTTAGATGCGACTGCATCTCATTCACTCGCCTTGTCCCGCCATTAGGCGTTGTCCGTCCAATTAACTCGCCTTGTCCCGCCATTAGGCGTTGTCCGTCCACACATCTCCCCCTACACTATAAAAAAAATAATTGTTAGCGGCGCCCGGTTTCGAACCCACGCCCCTGTGGGCAGAACGGGAGGTACATGGTGTTCTTCCCACTGTGCCACAAAACCGGCACAGAATCAAATGCTACGAACGCGCGTTATATCCTTGACTCATTCAAACTACGTCAAGATGCTACTGATACAACGCATGATGGGGCATTGATTAACACTTGCAATAAAAGAAAAGAAGCTCCCACTTACAGCAACAATGATGGAGTAAAGGTCGTTGCGACAGCGAAGCCCCAAGCATACCACTTAGAGAGATTGACCAAGACTGGCCAATAAAACATAATAATAATCCCAAAACATAATAATCATACGCGTTCCCGACACGTTTCACGCGATTTCAGAATCAATCCAACGGAAACACCAGGTGAACCCCACGATGCGCCGCATCTACACAGGGTTCCCCTCTCGGGGAGGTGGGCGCAATTTTTATTTAAAGCACCTCAGTGATGTCTCCTAATCAGCCACGAATAACGGCACAGGCATCAGGATATCAGGCATACCCGCATTTCTTATCCGGTTGAGTGAGGATACATACAATAGCTAACAGCATAGTTTAAAATGAGAACGAGGGTGTCTTTGCATGTGGTAAAAGAGGGCACGAGTTTGTAGGTGACTTCACGGAGAAGATGAAAGATTTTTAGTTGTTCAAGGAGAAACAACCGGCTGCTGTGATGAGGCGAACGGGCAACTTTCGTGTTTGTTGTTAAGCTGCACCCGAGTATTTCCGGGTGCAGCTCGGAGCATACTCGGGTATACTCCGAGTATACTCCGAGTATATTTTACTCGGAGTATAGTATACCGAGTATAGTATAGTATCTTCGGCTCGAGGGGAAAGTGTTGCGCGCCGTGGCCGCTGTGTGCGTGCGAAGACGAAGCCGATGATAAGGCGTGGTGCCCGTGTGACTTGTGCAGCTCTGAGTGATCGATCGTGTGGTCGTGGCTTTTCGGCGCTCAGCTTCCGCACGGAACCCCTTGCGCGCATCTGGAGAGCTGAGGCTCTTAGCGCTGTAGCTCTGCCTGCGGTTAAAATTTCAAAAATCTAATGATGGTTATCGGTTTCCTTGGTGATCCTCTACAATTTACTCATTACAATGAAACACCTGACTAGTATAATTAAAAAGGTAATTAACAAATTGTAGTTAAATATTACGGAGAATAGCCCTCGGAACCCGTCTTTCTGCGTCCGCCGCGGCCTGTTACCTCTTCGCGCAAGAAAAACAATTTTACCTCCGAAAGCCTTCTTTCTTTTTTTTTCAAATGACTTAAGGTCTTTCCTGTAACACGCTGTAAAGCAGACGGTAACAAGCGAGCATATGTTACAGAGTAACGCAACGCTCAAGTACCGGTTTTGAGGGTAGCGATTACGATTACCCCCAGAGATGAAACCGGTGGGGCTAGAAGCACGAAGCCGTCTAGCACGAGGCGTTGTAAAACGAGTGTCCCGGCGTGTTTTTTGAGTACGCGTTTTCCCACGGAGATGAAACGTTCAAGCGCGAGGCGCTGGAAAACGTGTGTCGCGGTGTTTTAGTACCGGGACTACATGATACTACGATGACATGCGACGACGGCGACATGAGGTGCCGACAGCCCGAGCCCCTAAGGAACTTCGCCCCTAATATTTACGAGGTTAAGTTCACTACGAAGGATTGATGGCGAACCGCTGCCCGAGTCTAGAATAAATCGTCTTCATTCTTTTTTCAATGCAGAGCATTTCAGTAACTCACGATGTCACCCGCGTTGACTTCCGTAGTCGTAGTCCGCACCCCTCCCCCTACACTATATAAAAAAAAAATACTATCCGGCGCCTGGTTTCGCTCCCTCGACCCTGCGGGCGGAACGCAATGTACATGGTGCTCTACCCACTGCGCCACAAAGCCGACACAGAATGGGAGGCTACGAACGCGCCTTATATCCTTGACTCATTCAAACTACGTCAAGAAGCTGCTGATACAACGCATTCACTACCACCAACTCCCCAAACACTAAACGTTAACGCAATACACCCACCCCCTATGCGACGCATTTACTCGAGTCCCCCTCGCGGGGAGATGGGCACAATTTTTTTCTACCTCCAGCCGATCATCTCCAACCGCCTTTTTTTTCTGGTCGCGTAGTTGGAGCCGCCACGCCACAGCATTTCTACGTGCTAATGCCGTCGAACGAAATTTTAGACCCGGTTTTCTGAAGACTGACATGACATGCCCTCACATTTAGTATTGAGCGGTTGGAATTATGCTGCATGAGACACGTATCTAGTGAAAAACATTTCCAATAGGCCGTCTTATCAAGTTATGAGCAAAATTGGCCTTGTACTTCAAAAAAACAAACATGTGGGACATTCGCCCCCCCTCCCCAACTCCCCCGGACCTAAACTGCACTGCCTGCGATGTACGTCGATCGCATTTAACAAAATAAAATTTCAATTGTTGTAAGCGTGGCGGGAATTCAGTAGTTCGTCCAATGTTTCCATCTCAAGGTCAGCGAAAAGTCAGGCCAGGTCATTTCCTGAACGCCGCTTCCAAGGTAACGTATCCAGTATAATTGTATAATGTGTTTTTCCCGGCCTAATTAATTTGGAGGAATTTCGAAATGAATGGCGGCCTCATTCCCGCATCAGAAGAAACGGCCGTTCTATGCTACCGGGTGAGGCCTCTATACTCCGCCTGCTCTCAGAGCTTAATGAGTGAGGTAATTAACATATCGCGGCAGTAATTACGAAAACGGTTGTGCGGGAGATAGCTTCTTGTCACCGCGGCCGGTCCTCTTTTTTTCAGAGGCTTTTGGAGGTGGCAATATATATCGCCAAAAACGGAGGTCAACCACAGGGAAATTATACTTACTCGGCTCTGGCTATTACAGCGGCTAATGGTTGCCGTCCTCCGGGATGGAATCAAGGCCCCTACACAGTAATTGCCGTATCGTACCAACATCTACCCTGGCACTAAATTTGATGGAACCACCTGAGCGGTTTTAAAATGCCTTTTTAAATTATCGTGACCTCAACAGAAGCCCCGACAATGAAAGCAGAAAAAAAGTCAAGTTTAGTTTTTACTTGAAGGAGGACGCTGAGGGTTGGGGGCATTCCACGTCAGGACGGTAATCTGTTACTGTTGGAAAAAGTGCGGAGTAGATATTAGTAGGCACCATCGTGCTTTCGCTAGCGCAGGTAACGAGAGGTTAAACTTTTGTTACTATTTTTTTTACCAAGATGTCTGCATACATATTTGATTAATACAGCTTTTGTTTATGATTCAGTTCTTCGCCGCATAAAAAAAGTGGCCCCAATTGACGCTGTGGTTACAAAGCTATGCTTTAAAAGACACCCACAGCAATTGCCGATGCGACGTCACTTGGATTCACACACGTGGCTCTACACAGAATGGAACAAGAGATTCTGCCAGGCGTTGCCTAAAATTCGAGGGTCGGAGTCACGAACGGGGCAGCGTCGGCCACGGCAGGGCTAGAGCAGCGAATGCCGCCGCCGTAGCCCGGCCGCGTATTTTCAAACGCTTCGCTAGGCAGAGCAACCACGTGATCAAACGCGCTGACGCACACATGACGACACGCACATTCATACATCATTTCCGGTGCGTTCACTGTAATGTATTAATTCCAATATGTATCGTTTAATAATGTTGTAAATTAAAAAATAAAAGTCTTTTTCAACTTCTCAAACGTATATTTTTGTAAAATTTGTGATAATAATTTTGTAATAATAAACAACCAAGCGACTTTTTCTTTCCCTCCCCTGTGCGGTTTACTTGCTTTTGCAAAAAAAAAAAAAAAAAACACTGTACAAAGATTAGTGCGTAAATAACGTTTAAAATTAGCACGCGTACATATTCTTTGCAAAAAGATGCCCTTACTTGAATTCAAAAATTGAACCTGCAGTATGCCAAAGTCCGCGCGCGCGAGCGCAAATCCCGTTAACCGTGGTAGAGCGCGGAAAGCTTTTCTTGCGGATTTGCGTTGAACAGTCGCGATGATTTTTTGCTTCTACCTTGTCCTGCTTCCTCGGTGTCTGTAGCGGTTGCTTGGGTAGAGGTTCATGCGCTTGCTTGGACGGCGTACGCTAGCGTTAAACCGAGAACTGTGCTTCGGCACACCTGTGGGAGACCGCTATGTCGAGCGTCGGAGCCGCGGCTAGCATGGACATGCCACCGCTGTCAAACATCGCTGGCGGCCGCAACTTTGTCGCTGAAGATTGCTCGGACATGCCACCGATCGGTGCCGCACATTGCGCGAGTGAAGCTGAGGCATCGCTGTCAGCCAGTGGCTGCCACAACTCTGGTGATCGGTTGTACGTTGGCGCCGTAGAATGCGTACGCGACCGAGACGCGTCGACGTCGGACACCGATGTTCTGCGCTGCAGCTTTTCGGATGCAGCGACTGCAGAGCAGTGGGTGAAGAGCTACAGCGCCGAAACAAACACGACCTGGATCGTTGGAGACGCCAAGACCGGATGCTCAAGGTGAGGATCTGCTTCGCGCATAAGACCACCGACAGTAAACTTTGGCGACTCGTAACACGAAACGCATACATTTATTTCGCTGGTGCTCAAAAGTGTAGTTGTGCGCCTATTTCGTTCTTACGCTCTCCAAATCAAATAAATGAATGATCGGTGGACGAGTTTTGTTGCCTGGGGCGCGGCACTTCGGTGCCAACTCCCCTCCCCCCTCTCTGAAAATGGTTAGGGCACCCTGCAATAGAGTAACATAACTAATTTTTTTTGCAGAGCATTGTGGAACATAGCCCCTCCCCCTGAAAAGTGATTGGATCCGGCCGTGCGTCGGCGGAATGCAAACGGGGTGGAGCGCCTTTCGAAGGATGAGAAAGCGGAACCTAACCATCGTGATGTGCTAACTTGGGGCTGCATCACCACGCTACACAAGCGCAGACACCGAAACAATTTGGCATGTGAGCTTAGTGAGCCCATTTATACCGATTTAAACTAGTTAGTTTAGCAAGTTTAAGAATTTTGAGGAAGCTCAGGGAACGATTATAATCGCTATTTATCAGAACCAGTTGCTCCTTTTTGCCTTTTGTAATACCTGTTGAAACATAACCGAATTGGAATTCACCAATTTAGAAAACGGAGTCCCATTCGTGGCAAGCAGTGTGCAAAAGGTAGCGTTTCTCTAATGGCCACATGTCTGTATGTGGTGGCTACATTTTGCTTTCCCGCCCTGCAAACTAATTCTTAACGTATGTTTGCCGTACGACCACTTATTCCATCTGGTTCTGGTTACCCAGGAGGTGCTGGCGAACAATTCCATCCAGCCGCGCGAAGGAAGCGCGGAATAGACGTAACCGCTGCGCCAAAATAGGCCCAAAACAATAGTCGCTAAAGCAGACGACAAAGCCGACGAAGGGTTCCGCCGATATGCCCTCTGGGCTAAGAACGGGGAACGCCGGGCAATACCACCCGTCCGCCGCGCCATCTACATTGTGCTCCGTGAGTGAAAAGCGGCGTCACGCGTTGGGAGTTTCCACCCCAGCCACGTTGAGAGTTTCTTGTCCCGCACGCCACGAAGGAACCGTTGGCTGGTAGTAGTAGGAAGCTTTGCTTTAAAACAAAATATTTGCTGAATTCGGAGCGCTATGCTCTCGTATAACCATTGTCAGAAACTACAAGACAGATGAGACGTCGAATTGCAAGACATCTAACACGACGGGTTGACATCTTACAAATGCCAGTCACCTCGTCGTAAGGAACGCCTTCGTCGCTGTGGCTGTGTCGTGGCCGCTGCCCGTGCTCATACACACCGGGCCGTTACCTCAGAGGGAGAAAACAACGACCGAAGCGCCTCAAAGCTAGCACCAATCCATACATACACCGAAATCTTATGCCACTACAAAAACGACCGCCGTCGCTTCCCGCCACCTCATGCACAATTAACACGCGACGAAGAAACCACTTTCCGGTGCCTCCAAACCAATTCGTATCCCCATAACACCCTACTGAACGCTATGTACCCTGCCACCTGTAACTTTTGCCCTGTTGCTGGTACCCTATACCACGTGGTATGGGAGTGCCAACGGACTCCCACTCTAACCCCAAATACCAATCCTACATATGAGCAGTGGGTGGAGCAGCTGACCAGCTCCGAACTCTCGGACCAGCGCCGACTGGTGGAACGGGCCCGGACGGCCAGCCAGCTCCAAGGCATCTTGGAATAAGGATGCCTCTCACTGCGTGGAGGCCCTAAGAACATCCTCCTGCTCATTACTAAAATAAATGTTTGTTTCTCTCTCTCTTCGGGATACTTTGTGGGGCGGGCAAAAGCCTGGTCGTCGCAACGCTCCGTCCTCTCCGCCGGCCGAACACATCGGTTCGTATTTCTCCCCATCAACCTCCGGGCGACCTCCGCCCAACTATCGGTCGCTCCGTTTCCTGCATTCCGAGCAAAATGTGTCTCCTTAACCGGGTGGTGTTGGAGCTAGATATGTAAGTACTTATGAAATTTTCAAGGCGTGAAAAAAAAAAAAAGTTTTTTTTCTTGCTTCTTATTGAAGAAAAGTATTCAAATTGAAAAGAGATGATTCCGCGCAATTTTACAAAAAATTCGACGTACTTATTTAGGCGAAATTCCTAATGTCTCATTATACGCGAAAAGGGACCGTAGCTGCTGGCGACTATACGAATTAAACCAAATTAAGGCAGCTGTAAAAAGAAAATAACTAATAAACATATACGTAGAAACTTATTTGGGTTGGAATGGGATATGAGCCCGGGTCGTCAAGATCCGCAGCCTAGTGTGCGAACTTGGAACAATATTTCTCCGAATGCGTGCCGCACGACAGGTGAATGTGATGGCACCGCAAACACAATGCAGCAGGGAAGTCTTCGATATTCGGTAGCTTTCGCCTCCAAATCACTAAAAAGACTGAAGTGCCCGGTAAAGTTTTCTGATAACCCTGAAAAAAAAAACATAATTGTTAGATGCTGCATCAGAAAAGTCCCAAAGATCCCGCTTTCAAAATCTGCGCACGATTTCACGTCAAGGCATTGATTTCAGAAAGCGTTCCCCCCAACGCAGATTGGTCGCATCACAACAAATTTCCCCAGACAAGCTATGTTTTTTCCCCAGTATTATCCTAGTTGGAAAAAAAAAGAACCTATTTTTTTAGTCATGCTTATTTGTTTTTTTTTTCAACCACTTCTATCTATAGTAGTAACTCGCCGCGTCCCCTATGCTTCTCAGATCGTCCCTTCGGCGCCCAGGGCTTCGAAGCGATTTAGACCAATGCACCAACATAGGCCGGTAACACACGCCCGCAGATATGTATTGGCCGAACCATTAAACAATTTGTTGTTAAGCACGGTGAACGAATCACCGACAAAATCCATTTGACTAGTATGAGGAAAATAAATACAAACTGAGGTAACGGCATCGCATAAGAAGTTCGCAACCCGCCGGCATGGCACACATCACCGAATACGCGCACTGTGTGACTGAAGGAAGAGAGCACTGCTGTGCGATAAGGGATGAGAACTATGGGGTAGATATAGCGCATTCCAGATTATTATTAACAAGTGACCCGCTAAAACTTGTTTGCTTGCGTGCATATTTATGTGAGGAGTAGTAGTAGTAGTAGTAACTTTATTTGAGCTCGAGGCGTTTTCAGACGCCAGACGGAGCGGTTCCCAGGTCGCGGGAACCGTATTGGGCCAGCAGCTCCTGGCCCCTGGCCGTCAGCGCGAGCTGGGTCGGCAGGGCGGGGCTGGACCGCAAGGTCTCCCATCGCTCGTGGAGTGGGGTAGGGGGGGTGGAGGGAGGGTTGGGGGGTATAGGGGCTTTGAGTTTAGTGCACTCCGCCAGTATGTGTGCGAGCGTGCCGCTGTTTGTTTTACAGAATGGGCAGCGGTCCCCCTCGTGTTCAGGGTAAAATGTATGCAACAGGACGGGGTGGGCTAGTGACCCCGCCTGGATGCGCCTGAGTATTGTCTGTTGCTCCCTGCTCAAGGTGCGGTGTGGCTCGGGGAGGGTACGCCGCTCGTCTTTGTATTCGTTCGTAATTTCTTTATATGTGAGTGCCGGAGTTGGGGTGTCCGTGTCCTGCCCTGCCCGGAGGGTCATTGCTCGGGCGTGGTAGTCAGCGATGACGTTGCCGGCTACCTTTGTATGGGCAGGCACCCATGTGAGCTCTATGGCTCGGCCCGGTGCCCTCTTTTTCGATAGTATTGTGGCTGCCTCTGAGGAGATCACCCCCTTTCTGAAACCGCTGTAGGCTCTCTTTGAGTCAGTGACCACCACCCCGACGCCCGGTTGAACGAGCGCCAGGGCTATGGCCACTTCCTCCGCTGTCGTGGGCTCCTTAGTCTTACCGCCGCGCTGTTGATGAGTCGTTCTGCATCGGTGACCACCACCGCGGCGCGATTGCTTCCTTTCACAAGAGAGGCGTCTACGTAGAGCACTCCATTTTCTTGTTGTAGTTGCTGGGACACTGCTTTGGCTCGAGCCTGCCTCCTACCGTCGTCCTTGCCCGGGGCCATGTTCCGGGGTAGGGGCTTGGTCTTTAAGGTCCTAGTCCATTCTGTTGGTATGGTGGTCTTGATTGTCGCCTGTTCTTTGCGCCATCCTATCTTGTCCAGCACCGCGCGGCCGGGAATTGTCTGGCTCAGGCGGAGACGCTGGCTGGATAGGTGGGCCTCGATGAGCTCATCAACCGTGTTATGTACGCCCATGGCTTGTAAGCGCTGGGTTGACGAGTATATCGGTAAGCCGAGGGCCTGCTTAGTGGCCTTTCGGATGATGGTGTCGAGTGTAGTCTTCTGGGTCTTGTTGAGATTGAGATACGGTGCCGAATATGTAATTCTTGATATTATGAACGCTTGTACTAGCCTGAGGGCGTCGTCCTCCTTCAGGCCTCTGTTCCGGGTGGTGACTCTTCGCAGCATCGCAAGGATCTTCTCAGCACTGTTCTTAATTTTATCGACGGCAGCGTGTGCCTTTCCGTTATCTTGTAGGGTAAGCCCGAGGATTCGGCATTTGTCCGTCGGCGTGATCTTGATGCCTTCGATTTGGATAGCGATGTCAGGCGGGAGCTGTTGGCGGGGTTTGCCGGGTTGGACCACGAGGAGCTCCGATTTCTGTGGCGCGCAGCTGAGTCCGCAGGTCCTCGCGTACTCGTGCACGGTCAGTGCCGCCGCTTGGAGGGTCTCCTCTATCCAACCATCGGAACCCGCTTGTTTCGTCCATATTGTAATATCGTCAGCGTAGAGCGCGTGACCGATCCCTTCAATTTGATCCAACAGGCGTGGGAGGGGTAGCAGAGCCAGGTTGAAAAGGAGTGGCGACAGGACTGCTCCCTGAGGGGTGCCTCGTTCCCCAAGTTCGATGGGTTCCGATCGCTCGTTGCCCACCGAGATTTGCGCCGTACGGGAGGATAGGAATTCTTGATATATCCGAAAGTGCGTGTGCCGCATCTCGTACCGTTGAGGTTCGTCAGAATGCTTGCGTGTGTAACGTTGTCGAAAGCCCCCTTTAGGTCTAGGGCCAGAATTGCCCTGGGGCTGTTTCTGGTAGCTTGCTTGATGACTAACTCGTGAAGTTGGAGCATCACATCTTGGGTGGATAGTTGTTTCCTAAATCCAAACATTGTCTTTGGCAGTTGATCGGTGTTTTCAAGGTGCACTTGGAGTCGACGGAGCACCATCCTCTCCATCACCTTTCCCACGCATGAGGTTAGCGAGATAGGCCTCATGTTCTCTATGGCTGGGGCTTTTCCGGGTTTAGGAATGAATCGCACTTCGGCTTCTGTCCATTCTGGGGGGAGCTGCGAGCTCTCCCAAGCCCTATTTATATGTTCGAGGAGGGACTGCGCTGCCCTGCTGCTCATGTTTGTAAGTAGTCTGTATGTAATAGCATCTTTGCCAGGGCACTCTTCTTATTACTATCGTCAATTGCTGACCAGAGCTCCGAAAGCGAGAAGGGCCTGTCTAGGTCCTCGTTATGGGGACCTGTGTATTCTTGTGGGGCCGGGTGTTGCCCCCGCTCCGTTTGTAGATAGTGCTCTTTCAGTGCCTTGATCAGCCGGTCACCATCTCCGTCATATGTGTTTAATACTTTTGTCAACGAGCGGTGGCTTGCCGTCTTGCTGCCTGCGGGGTCGATGAGGTGCCGTAGCAGCTTCCATGTCTTTCCCACAGACAGCTGGCCTTGGAGGCCGTCGCATATCTGTAGCCAATTTTCTCTACTAAGTTTGGACACATGTTCTGATATGTCTGCGTTGAGCTTAGCTATGCGGCGGGCGAGCTTTTTATTCCGTCTCTGCCTCTTCCAGCGCTTGGTGAGTGAATGCCGCGCTGCCCACATGTGGGCAAGCCTGCTGTCAACAAATGGTACCTTTGTTGTTTGTCGCGATTTTCCGGGTGAACTGGTCGAGGATTCCGCTTCTGCTTGTCAGCCATTCCTTGTACGATAAGTGAGATGATGTCGTTTCTTCCGCGTCGTCCTCCGCTTGTGTGCATGTACGCATCTTGTCCCAGTCTGTGATGTGGGCTGTTCCCAGCTTGGCTCGAAAGTCAGGACCTCGTACTGTGAGTGTAATAACGCGGTGATCAGAGCCCAGGTCCTCGTCTTCACATTTCCATGTGACGTCGAGTGAACCGCTGAGCCATGACAGGTCCGGTGTTGGTCTCTAGATGCGCTGTTCCCTCTTCGTGTTGGCTACTCCAGGTTCGTTGAGTAGCGTTATATCCAGGGCCTCCATAGTCCTTGACTAAGGCCTTTCCTCTCTTTGATTGAAACCTATATCCCCATAGTGTGTGTGGTGCGTTAAAATCCCCAGGATCAGAAGTGGTCTAGTCCTGGCCAACCTCTTCGCATCCAACACAACTCGGTCGAATTCGTATTGTTTTGCGACGGTCTACAATAGACACTCATGATAAAGATATTACTTTTGCTGCCGATTTCCTGCGCATGTATTTCAACCAGCGTGTGTTCGCACCCCGCTTGCGCTGTCAGGTGCTGTGTTGCTGCTATGCGATTCTCCACAAGAATCGCCGTCCCCATTTTGGTGGGGTCGGTGTACGTAACGTACCCTGGTATCTTCGGGATTCCTCTTGTCTCTTGTAGAGCAATGATAGCTGGTCTAAGTTCTACTGCGTTCATGTATAGTGCTAGTTCCATGTCTTTGTTCCGGATGCCTCTGCAGTTCCATTGGAAAATTGTCGTGGGCTCATTGCTGCCCCGCCGTCTCTTACTGTGCTTGGGGTGTGAGGTCATTATCCTCGCTGTTCGTGACTTCAAGCCTTCCGCGCCGCTTGGCAATGGCTTCTTTTATTCTACCCATTCGTTCTTTCTTCAGTGACATGGATCTCATCCTGATCTCCAATGCTGCAATACGTGATGCATGTTTCTCGTACTTAACTTCAAGCGTGCTGAGCCGGTCTTCTATGCGTCTTAGTGCCGTGAGGATGACCGTTTCCCCGTGCGTAAGCTGCTTCTGCTCATCTGCCGGCGGCTGTGTGACTAGTTCCTTGACTGTAGCGTCCTCGGCTTCCATGGCCTCTTGCCTGTGTTGGGCCTGCGTCGTGCCTGAAGTCGGAGGGGGTGACCTCCTGCAGGGCATTTTGCGCGGGCCCTCCGGCGCTGGTATCTATGCCTGGTCCTTTAATGCTCCCTGACCTGGTCCTCTTGTTACTAACTGTTCTAGCTTATTCATTAGCCCTTTGATTTGGGCGTTTTGTTCTAGGATGTGCGCGTTCTGTTTCGCGATTATTTGTTTTAACTCTGCAATTTCTGCATTTTCTTTGGTTGTTGACTGAGGAGGGGAAGAGGGGGAATTTAGGGGAGGGAACTCCGAGTCGAACGTTTTGGGAGACCTGCTAGCCCAGGCCAACAAACCCTAAGCTTTGAAATAAAGAATTGCTTGAACAGAGACGACATTACAGCTGACGTTTCGGCGGATGACTTCGTTTTCGGCCGCTCCATGCGCTGTTGGATTTCTGTGAAAACTACACTTTAAAAAATCGCCGCACGTGGGCTTCACCACAACACTTGTGCTAATCAGCGTGCCCAATGGGCGAATTTGGCGAATGACGAGGCCAAGCATGTCGTTAGTGTGAAAAAAAATGGCCGTGGATATGCTAACTTCGCTGCAAATGACTTCAAAAGACGATAGCCTCCTGCCGCCCATGCGGCGTAGATGCCTCATTCTCTCCCCAACCAACCTCTCACACTCTTTCCCCCCCTTTCTATCGTCCCACGATAAACAAGGAGGAAGTTGCCAAAGTCAATTAACCTTTCCCGCTGCTCGCGACATCTAGTGGAACCATTCGTTACTGTTGAACTTGTTCAATTTGGAAGACTGCCACGAGGTCGAGGATCGGGCGAGCGCTTTTTGTATATTTGGGTCAGAGTATTGTTTTGAACGCGTGTTTTTTATTTGCTACCGTAAATATCAAGTACGGATTTTTGTTGCGTTAAAAGAACAGTGCCACTGCCAGTTGTGCATTGATGTCTTCCCTCAAATATGCCGCTGTTTTCTTTTTTGCTGAACAATGTTGGCAACTATGAAGTGTGTTTTCAGACTTAGTGGATTGCAAAGTTTTGCTTGTTAAACGTGTCATTCCAGTATTTCTGAACTTTTGTCCGAAAGGCTGAATTGTGGGACAGACCGGTAGACAGACAGGCAGGCAGACATAATGACAGAGAAACAGATATTTTCGGCTTTAAGTGGCCCAAAAAAGACTATCGTCTTTAAAAATGGACCCCGCACTGGGAAAAGAGCGCCCATGCACACCTTGTGCTGTTGTCTCAGCGCAGGGTCCATTTTTTACTCTGATCGCATGCTTGGTTTCGCCAATCGCCTAATTCGCACATATCGATACGCTGATTGGTGGTTTTAGAGTGTTTTGGCGAAGCGCACCGCGACGATTTCTTAGAGTGTAGGACCTTTAGCTTGGCCGTCTCGTATTTTCGAAATATAACATAAGGTTGGAGCATATGCGCTTGGTCTTGAAAGAACTGATATAATATATTAACGAAACGTCCAACCATCAGTGTGCAGTCGGAGTTTGCTGCGAAGAAAACGCTTGTTTAGTGCGTAGGCGCTGACCCTGGGATGTAAAGCGTGCCGTAGTGGAGGGCTGTGGATTAATTTAAACAACGTAGACAGGTTTAACGTTCCCCGAACTTCATTTTTCGCACTCAGCAGGAAAATCAACAAAAACAGAGGGAAGTGCAATGCGCGATTCATTTTACCGGCGTAAAGTTATCTTTAGACACCCTAAAAGTCATTCCCAGATAATTCTGCGAGTAATCGTAAGACCCGAAACGCCATTAATTCACTTCAGGCGTCTAGAAGTGATGTCGGGCTTGTTACATTGTTGTAATAAACTAGTCAACGTTAATTTTGTAAAACTTCTTAGAACCGTTTCTTGGTGTTCCTATAAATGATATTTAGCCTCGAAAACCAGTTATGTACCTTTGTTATTGCGATAGACACTAGGCTAACTGTGAAAACAACTTGAAGCAAGCTGTTATCAAGGAACGCTGGTTGGAAGGAGGGAAATCTGGAAAGGAAGTGTTGTCTCAAAATAATTGTACGACACACCAACTTACCGTGCGTGCGTGCGGCAAACCGACACTTTGTGTCCATCCCGCGTCCATTTGGCGCCCCTCCCGTCTACGCAACGGCTGGTACAACGACACACTTGACATACTGGGACAGAGGGTATTTGCACCCGTCAAGGAGTCACGTGCGCCTGACAGCCAGGGCCTCCGAACGTCAGCCCTAACGTCGTCCCCACGTGTCGCTTCTCGGGTATTCTGCCCTTCAACTCGCTCCCGAACAGGCCCGGCGAATTCTATTTTTCCTCCCGGGGGTGGTGCGCACGTGCTCGGCAAGAGCGGATGTCGTGCCCGCATGCAAAGCGCGCGCCTGACGAGAAACGCGGATCGCTCGATCCGTTAGCTAAACAGTTTAGTGCCTATAGGCTTTTCGCGGCCAACCAAAGCCCAGGGAGGCAACATCGTGTGACGGCTAAAGGATTACCGCCTCGCCTTGAGCCTAATCTTTTCCTGTCTGCGTAATAATAACAACTCTCGCCTTTCGCTGGGCACGCCCGAATGCGGAATCGCAAACAATTTGCTTCGAAAGAGATGGCAGGTTCGGGCGCTGGGGTCCAGGAAAACAAGGCTACAGGGGGCCTGTTCCGACGTCTTCCTGCAAGGAAAGCCTGCGAGAAAAGTTATCGATGGGGGAAAGGATGCCCCACAGAGCTTTATTAGTTTTCTTGTCGTGGTCACCTGCTCAATTAATTCCACAGAACACTAAGAACGTGCTACTGCGGTAACAGCTTGTTTTATTCTGTGCTAACATCTTGTGCTGCTACATTGCCTTTGCTACGTAAACGGAGAAAAGGTGCAGTAACTAAAACGGATGTTATTTAGAGACGGAAAATTAGAAAGCAAAGAAGCAACATGTGGTACATATTACTGCTTTGCCTTACCAGGACAGACGCCACGAATGCATAACACAACAAAGCATCGGTACTGCGACAAGACTAGCATGATAAGTCTTACATCAGAACTGCGCCAGGACATACTACACATGAAAAAACATCATAACAGCGACAAGACTACGAAACACGACAGAACATCAGGATCACAACAGAACATCAGAATCACGACAGGAATGCGACACACGACAGAACATCAGAACCACTACACGACAAGAATACAAGAGGACTCTACGACACGCACAAATACGAGAAACGACAAACTACAAGATTTTTTCCTGTTGTCATTTTTGAGTGGGATACTCGCTAGATCGGGCGCTATGGTACACTAAAATGAACAGAAAAAGGAGGATCAGATTCAAAGACACCATAAATAGGTGCCGTAGAAGAAAGACAATCAAGGGCTGTGACACGGGCATGAAAGAAAAAAGCAAGGCAGATTTCAAGAGATAGCCACACGTGAGTCAAAACGGATCCTCTCCAAAATTTTCACAGGACCACTAAACTAAGTAGGTACTCAATGACAGTTTGTTACTCACCGAGTCCATGAAGTGAATCCCGGATGTGGAGGGCACAACCCAAAGCGAAACGCATCGCCTCCGAAACGAAGGTTGTCGCAGGCGTCTGCAGTACATCGCGGAGCCCTCTAAAGCCCGTACTACATGGAGCGATTTCGCCTGCGAATTCGCTGACCCGGCGCCGCTCGTGCGGCCAAACCACCTTTTTTCGTTTCTGCGGCAAAGTGCCAAACATTTGAAGTGGTCGAGCAAACGCCGCTCGTGCGGCGTGTGCGGCGTAGAGGGGCCGGACCTGCGGCCATAGGAGCACAGCTCGGCACCACTTGCACGCTTGGAAACCAGATGGCGTTGCTTGTATGAGCGCGACAAAAGCGCGGGCACACCAAAACGTTTGTCTTCTCTGCTGTGTGTGCGTATATTGATAAAGAATTGGTGATTGTTATATAAAACCGCAAATAAACTTATATTTACCGCAAACCAGGCAGAAACAACTTCCTAAGGAAGTAAAATAAAACACCCTTGTTAAAATCACAACAACATTTGCTGGTGGCAAACTTAATTCAGTCTGCAAACAAGGCGCATCTGAAATGCGAAAATCGCGGCGTTCGCAGGCCCCATGTAGACGACAATTCCAGGCATTGCGAACTTCTCAAGTGCGAATGTTCGTTCCAGCGGATTCGCAGGCGAAATTCGCTCCATGTAGAACGGGCTTAAGCGATGGCACGCTCTAGCACGAGGCGTTGGAAAACAAGTGTCCCAGTTTGTTATTTTAGTACGCGTTACGTTCCAGCGCGAGGCGTTAGAAAACGAGTGTCTCGGTGTTTTAATACTGGGACTACATGATACGACGGTTACGACGACGACATGAGGTGCCGACAGCCCGAGCCCGTGAGGTACTTCGCCCCCCAAAATTCTGAAGATGGTGGCAGTTTGCTACCGTTTACAAGATTTTACGGTGATTCTTAGACTACATTCCGCGTGTTTTCCCAAACCGGGATATTCAACTATGAGCTGTCGGATCCTCATTTCTAGTCGAACTCTATTCGAACTCTAAATCGAACTCTATTTTCAAAGCGACGATTGGGCGTCGAACACACCTTTCTTAGCAGGTCACCTCTATACGGAAGAGCCCACGACGAAACCTCAGTGCGCCGCTGCATCTCCATGCGCCTTGAAATTCACACTGCCCATGGGGTCTGAAACGCGCTTTTCCCTCCAAAACGTGTTGGGCTGCTAAATACATTTTAAACAACGCTCTTCAATTGCGTGTAATTGTATTTGGAAGTGTTTGCACGTCTTGATTGTTGAATTAGAAAATCATGCTATATCAAAAAATTGTTGAACGTGCACCTAAGAGTCCTGATGTAAGAGCGTATTGATTTCTTGATAAATCGTAGACAACTATTGCTGTCTGTTTGTGTTGCGTCCTGATTCAATTTTGGTAGGCAGACATCAACTATACTCGAGTACAACTTAAGAGCTACACCAAAAGTTGCCAGTGCACCGCAAAGCCGCAGCCCGCAGCCGGGTGTTCCTTAGCGCGGCGCAAAGCACGCCTGACTGCGAGTAATGTTAACACGACGCGATTCGTTTCGCTAATTTTTCAGACTTAATTCATTCAGAGTACCCCTAAAGGCCCTCTAGGCGAGGGTATTACATAGGGGGGAGGCGGGCAAGACAACATTATACAAATATACTAACAAAAATACAAAACGCATTAAAACCAGTAATTAGTTGCAACGAAGGGAAGAAACAATAAATACAACCTACAGCCTTACAATCGTCAAACAATCAGATAAATTGGGAACATGGCTCACAAGACCTCAAGAATTTACTTGACACTTTTGCGCCAATAATATTGGCTGAGAAAGAAAACAATATAACGCAAAAACAAAGAACAGAGAACGTAACAAGTGGCAGCGTATGCAGAAATAGCCTGCAGCAAGGGCAAGAGCAACGTATACAAGCTACTGCTAGAATTTATGCAAGAGGTAAAAACTACAGAAAACAAATTCTAGTTAGTGACCGTAGTGTGCAAGAGCTGCAAGAATTTATTGGAATCTTTTTCGGTGGCAACATGTGCTGGCAAGTCATTCCACTCAACAATGGTGCGCGGTATGAATGATTGGGCGAAACGAAGTGAAGGACATTGTGGGCGTTTAACTTTATTGGGGTGATCGCGTCGGGGAAAGAGAGCAGAGGGGCTTTCAAAAAAAGTTTCACTCAGTGACGTGCTGTAATCGGCATATAAATTACTGCACTGTCGACAAACTACACGAAAAAAGCAGGCGATGTCACTCATCCGCGCAATCTCCCTTCAAAACACGCGCCTGCGCTGACATCCGGGGCCTTCGCCTTGGCGGAGTGATACACTGCATGAGTTATTGCCGTTCTTAACTTGTACCCGTGTATGTCGTTTTTAAATCAGCATTCCCAGCTCTCAAGTATTGTTCTTTTGGCTGTTTCACTACATACGACGCTTGAGCAAGCGACAGTGTTCATTGAATATGAATGTGACCACTGCTCTTGTTGAATTGAGCCACGGAGAAAGAATATGTGTATAGAAGGCGAAACGGCTCTTTTCGGCTGGCGTGGGCGAGGAGCCAAATCACTCTACACTGAAAACCAACGCGGACTAGAAAGATCCGTAGCTCAACGGCGAAGTAGAGGGTGGCAGTACCTGATGGGCGAAAAGATTTCGGCCACAATTCATACCGGTGCTACGCAGTGGAATGCTGAAAGCGGCTGTCGCGGAGGTTTTAAAGCAAAGCTTTACTACTTTCGTCGTGCTGTTTCGCGGAGAATGCGCAAGTTAACCTTTTGACAGCAGACGCACCCCAGGCGTCACACCCCTCGAAGCGCATCTCGTGATTCACCGGGCCAGCTGTCGGCGCAGCGCACAAGGTCCCGTTTTAAGTCGCTGTGCGACTTAGCGGTGGCGGCCGCTACGGGAGTGGCCGCTCAGCTGATCGGCCTCCGACCAAACCCGCAGCCTCCCACGCATGCGCCGCTGGGTCGTCTCGGGCTATGTGACTCATCTTGCGCCGCGTTTGCAGTGAAAGAGGAACGCCGCGTCCGCCGAGAATGAAAGCGAGGCCAGGCCTCCTCCTGTGCGCGTAGCCCGCGACCGAGCGGCTGTGAGCCGTGGTCGGCAACACAGCTACATCAAAGGTTAACCAAGCGAAACCAAGGCTCAACAAGACTAAGCCAAGCTTTTGCTTTGCATAGCCAAGGTTAGCTCAGCTAAGCCGCAGGCATTTTTTTCTCTCGAGACAGATGCCACTATCTTTACCTAGGCCGAGAGCTAGTGACTTTCTTTCGCCGCCCGAAGAAGCGTCGGCTCACCTCCTGTCTTGTCCTTAGTCCGCGGATTAAGTCAATGGATCCCCGTTGGTTCAGGAGTTTTATGGGACAACTTAACGGATATGTCCAACTGTTGGTGTCTCTGTGCCATCATGAACAGCAACAATTTTGGTTTTCCGGTATTACTTCCAGCTGGCGCACGCCTGCGTTTTGGAATCATTTTTCATTTACGGAAAAAAATTGTGTTGCCTATATTTCCGAGGTTGGAAGCCTCAAACACTGTTTTTCCTGCCTGTTCTTGGCACATAAAACGCGTTTTTTGAACGCCTAAAAGTCCGGTCTCTACTTATATATATTCGGGATAAAGCCTTAAATGTCTCATAAAACGCGAAAGGTGACCGTAGCCCTTGTAGTCCTCGGCGTCTACACAAATAGTGCCAAAATGGCCACCGCTGTAAGGAGGAAATAAATTGGGTTCGCGAGAGGTTTGCACTCGGGTCGCCAGACCTGTAGCCAACAAAAGTCGAAAAAAGGCGACAAGAAAAATTTCTGTAGTTTGTCTTATTTTCGCGTGTTGTAACGTCGGCTTGTCGTATTCTCGTCGTGTGTCGTATTCCTGTTCTGATTTTGATGTTCTGTCATGCCGAATTCCGTCATGCCTCGTAGTGATGCTGATGTTCCACCAGTAGTTGCACATGGCTTGAATGTGATTGCCTAATGTGAAGGGTAGCGTAAATGGCCCTTCTGTTCTTACAACAAGAGTGTTTGTCGTTGAGAAAATTGGTTTTGTCGTTACGACAGAAATGAGTGTCGTAACAACAGATGGCTTTGTCGTGACAAAAGGACTTCTGTTGCCACAGTCTTTTGTCGTACGACAAGAATTCTCATTAGGTATTCCTCCTGTGATTTTAACCATGGAAGTGTCTCAATCACAGCGCTAACCTGGCAGACTGGAACAACAATTAGTCCGATGTGGACGCTAGAACACGTGCCCGTGGCGGCACGTGCACAGAACGGGTGCCCCAGATCAGAAAGCTCAAATAAACGTTTCTGTCTCTCCCTCTCTCTGGACGCAGAGAGAGCTGTGACTATCTGAAAGGCGGCTGGTCTTTTCGTCGGTTTAATTCGCGTCAAAAGAGAGAGAGGAAAACAGGGACCTCCAAACACGCGATGGTGAATAAATCCTTTGATAATGGCCAGGCTTTATCTTAAAACCACATAAGCCGACTTCGGGGAGCGAGTAGTGTTCACCGTGGCGGACATAGGCTATTTGCGGCGAAGCGCAAGTGGCCAATGGTTTCTCATCGGCGCTTTATTTTCCTTTCCTTCCTCGTTTGGTTCAGCGGGGCATGGCATACTGCACACGCGCTCCGTTCTAGCCCTTTATTCTCCGTGTTTTACGAGACTAGGGAACAAGTTAAGAACGGAACGGCAATAGCTCATGTACGGTATCACTCCGCCTAAGCGACGGTCCTGGATGTCAACGGGCGCGCGCGTTTAAATGCGAATGCATTTCTTAGCCGCGGGTTGTCTTGCGTCGTTGAGCGGCGTGCGCCTAGCAACAGCTGTGGCGCGCGCCTAGCAACCGGAGCAGGTGCGGAGTAGCGGAGGGCAAGGGGAGAGGAGGAGCGCGCTCGGCGTGTGAGGGCGCTCGCATCGCGAAGCTCGGGCGGAGTAGCGGAGAGTGAGTGGAGAGGACGAGCGCGCTAGGCGTGTGAGGGCGCTCGCATCGCGGAGCTCGGGGCGGAGAGAGAGCTCGCGCGCGGGCTGGCGCGGGTCTCTCTCTCCTCTCCGCGTACCCCTCTCCGCTCGCTGCGCATATAAATGCAGGGAGCGCGCGCCTCTCTCCGTGACTGCTTGCCGACTGGCGCCTTGATAGAGATGGAAGTCGGTGAAGTCGAATCCCTCGCGGCAACGATACCGCTAAGAAGAATTCGGTGCACCCAATGCATTCGGATTTCCGCATGATCCCCTTCGGGGAGGTAGGGGGATTTTTTTTTTGGAGATCGCTATGAATGCGTGACATCGTCTGCCTTTTCTCACCTAGTTTGTTTGTCGTCGCTGCAGTCGTTTATAAGCATATGAAGCCCAAAAATTTGCGGAAACGGCTCGTGCCGCGTTCAAAATATGCCAAGTAACGCACTACTTGCGCCCAGAAGAGCAACATCCGGCTGCGGTGATGATGCACAGCGGCAACTTCCGTTGCCGCTGTGCCTATTGTGCGGCTGAGCTTTTTGTGCCTGCTCTGAGCAGCGCTAGTATTAAACCAAGAGTATAAACCATAGATATATTAGTCCTTCTTGGTAAGCTGACATGTAATCACCCCGCTACAAAGGGGAAACCAATAGCAATCATCATAAATCATCATCATTGCCGTTCTTAACTTGTTCCCTGGTATTTAGACGCATATTCCAACGACCATTGCGTTGTGTACTGTGTATCGAGCTAACCGTGTATCGAGCGGGCACGGCACATGAAAAGTGGTGTAGCTGGAAAGCTAATTACCTCGCCTGCGACTATGTATGCAGTCGTTGCTTCCGGTCTTTATTCCCGGTTGCCTGGCTCGAACCGCCCATTTGTTTCTTTTATATCTATCTTGAGATATTTCCTCCTTCTCGCTTCAGCTTGTAGGTGTGGCGACCGGGAGAAGAACGTGCACTGGTGTCAGCCGCGCTGCATGCGGAAATTGGCCACACGCCCTCAAACTCTTCTTGTGCGTGACACCTCAGCCAGGAGATGTCGTCGGCGTAATTAGTTCTCCACCCTGGTGGTTGCTTTCTTCTTGATTAAATGGAGGTCATTTGTTCTTCACTTCACTTTCTTCTTTCCTGGTACTTTTGTAATAATTGTTCCTTCCCATTTTGTTATGCCTGTTCCAGAGACGTACAGTCTTTGTCAAAATTTTGTGGGCCATGGTGACCATGGCCGGAGCAGGCGCGAGGCCGAGAAGGGGCGCTGCACTTGCCGCTGTATCCTGGTTGCGCGGCTAAAGATAGCAAGGGGAACTTTTGCTATTGCTTTTGTAGTGTGTCCGGTGCGGCAAGTGCTGCGCAAGGTGCCTGCGCTGAAGCGAAGTGCGCCTGCTCTGAGAAACCGGCCCCGCTGCACTTATCGCGCCAACCATACTACGAAAGAAAGCGCGAAATTTCCCCTCGCCCTCTTTAGCCGCGCAACCAGCCGACAGCGGCAAGCGCAGCGCCCCTGCTCGGCAGCGCGCCTGCTCCGGCCACGATCGCCGTGGCCCACAAAATTTTGACAAAGACTGTACATATTGAGCGTGCGTGAACTTTTTCCAGCAGCGCGCGCGATTTATTCGGCCCTCCGTTTAAGCGGGGCTGTAATGTATAAGCGCGTACACACGTAGATATATCAAGTTAAGAGCAGAGTTTCCAGGGTCGTCCCTGTCGCACGTTCGAAGTAGTACCTAGCGTTGCTGCCACCCGCATTGCTCTATATCGTTCCCCCTGCGCGAAAAACAAAATGTTTTTTGACTCCTGACCTATAGGACTCCTGACATAAGTGAAGAAACTAGTACATTAGCAGTCATTACTCTGAACGTGGCAAGGTAATTACACTTCCGTTTTTGCATGTTGTTCCGACTACGCGCTTTCAGCGCAAGTTTCTGGCTCAAACTACCAGCTCACAGTGTTTCCCTACAGCAAACCCGCACTTGTAAAACTGGGGTCTGCAAGTCATAGAGTTTAATACTAATATATACTAGAGGGAAATCTGGCGCCACTGTCTAGAGGAGCCGCGCTTCAGCGAGCGTTCCGTCATGTGACCGGCAGGTACGTTCCACTCGTCCTTGGCATGGCTCATGAACAGGCTGAAACGTTGGCTATGGCTGCAAAAAAGCAACAATATTACCGTAGATGGTTCATGAAATTTGTTTTGCTATTATAAAATTGAACCTCCAAATGTCAGTAGTTTTTTAGAAGATTAATCTACGATGAACAAAAAAAAAATGTTACATTTTTTCGTTGATTTTGGCTTCAAGACAACAAAGAAGCCGTATGGCTAGCTAAGCCAAGCAGGCGAGGAACGTCGCTAGCAGCAATGGCGCCGCCCACGGCGGCCCGCGACTGCAGCGACAGATTTCCCTCTAGCATATATTAGTATGAAACTCTATGCTGCCAGTCATGGAGGAAAGAAACTCAGGAGAGGCCCCTAGCATCCCAATGCATTGCGAAAAGTGTGGAGGAAGTGGCGTCATTTTTCTTGAGCCCATGGACAATGTTGCTTACTTGTTTACAACTGCGGCGGCCAAATTTGGGCAAATAGAACGGACAAATTTTTAAGGCACTTGGTATGTGGCTTCCTCGCAACGCTTGCAAACCAGCACAGTCGCTACGAAAAACGTTTTTAGATTAGGCCAGTTTGAAAACTCCGCCGTCGGAGGCGGTCTTAACTCGTATGCGTTCGCCATCCCGCGAGCCTGTTGCTATGACGACGACAAACGCTACTTTCCCAGGCTTAAGAGCTGAAAAATTGTCCTTCTATCTAAAAAACGAAGGCCGTTTTTCGATTGAAACTTTGGGTGAGGGTTAGAATGGGCAAATTGAAGGCGAAATCAACAGCTTAGAACATGACATCGCACCGAGGAATTAGCGACGAAGCTGTTTTCGCTGCGAAGCGGGAGGGCAGGGCGACGCCATCTTAGTCAAATCAAACCGGAGGCAGCAAAGGATGATGGGATAGAGTGCTGGGCTCAGTGGGCTCAAGTCATGGCGGGACTCGGCTTCACAAATGTGACGTCAGGGCCTCTCCTAACCTTTTCTTTCCTCCATGCTGCCAGTGCTTGAACGTTCTTGGCGTTGGCTGTGGCGTCATAACTGTGGCTTAACGGCTATCGCTGCGGCTTGTCTGCCGACCTCTTGGCCTCGTGCTGACCGCAGTACTGCCTCGTCGGGAAACTGCCACTCCCTCCACTCCGCCCTTCTAAATGGCTCGTAGAATTATGGTAGAGGCTTTAACAACCTAATCTTCCCAGTACAGCCTGATAAACATTCAGACGTTCGGTTTGTGGAAGAATCCGGTTCCGATTTTACTCAAAGCGTTTGGAAATTGTAAGCATGTTCTGTTGAACATTACAGTAAATCGGCAGTTTCTTGAACAAGCGAAACCGAGCAATGCTTGCGAACCAAGCAGGCAAAATCTCACAATCGCTAACGAACAAATGGGATAAAGTTTTTGAAGAAGTCGAGTGCGCGTAAATTTTTTTGAAAATCGAACAGCCATGGCTGTTGAAGCAGTCAGGAAAAACAAAACACGTGCAATCACCCGCAAGTAGGCAAGCTTACTAGATCTATTAGGTTAACGTCACATAAACTGGAACCAGCGGGAATTCTTTTGACGGGAACAAATGGTTCTCTCCAATTTCCTTTTATGGGCGAAGCGCCTTAGGGGCCGGGGCTGTTGGCGTATCCCGTCCTCGTCGTCGTCGTGGTAATCGTCGTCTCATGTAGTCACGGCACTAAAACACCGGGAACCTCGTTTACTCCTCGCGCAAGAACGTAAGGCGTACTAATAAGACAGCGGAACAATCGTTTACGCATCGCGATAGAGAGCTTCGTGCTTCAAAGACAACAGAGTTTTACAGCAAAGCTGTATACCTCTACCCTCCAACGGTTTCATCTCCGCTGGCAAAAACGCCAAGGCGCCAAGAATACACTTATACAGTGCAGGCTTCGCCCCTCCCCAGGTTTCACGCTAGTGGAGATGGCCCAGGATTTTTTCGCGTTTACCTTTGCCTATCCCAGACCAGAGCTGGCGTCCTCATTTCTTTCTTCTCGCATTATCTCCTTCAAGGAGGTGCCAATCCAAAAATAAGTACTCAGAAAAAGGCAACACATGCCTTTTATCTCAAGATACGTCAGGTCCCGCATCTCGGCTTCATGTCTCCGAGAGGGTCACCCTCCGGACATCCCTAATCCGTTCCGGCAAGGAGGATTAGCAGGGACACGGAAGTAGCTTCTCGGAAGATCAGTCTGGCCGCATACGTCCCTTTCAAGCAACCCAAAAAGGAAGCCCTGCACCACTCCCTCTCTCCATCGTCTTTATTACTCATCTTCCCACACCAACAACAAAAATAATACCGGAAGCAAGAATACGTCAGTGAACGGAAGTGAGACCGAGGAAGCTGAGGAGTGTTCCCTATTAAGAATGGACAGAAGATCGGCTGCATCGCCCGACCCCTTTAAGACCTCAGATTAACGGGCTTCTCAGCGACGAAAGGCAGACGACGCAACGTGACGGTAACAGCGTTTCCTTATATTCTGTTACACGAACCACGAGTTTTTTGTTGTCTTGCAGTGCCTGTGGCCCGGATTTCCTGCACGAACAGGGCTCTTTCAGGTCTGACAAATCCCTAGGTGGTATAGGGGCAGATATTACGACTAATGAAAGCCCCGTTTAGGTGAAACACGAGAAAAAATGTCTGATCCCACGCATATGTGGGAGTCGTCGTAAAGCGAAGCTTTCAATGATGTTTACGTGGTCATTAATGTGAATGGTACGAACTGCAAAATGGAGTTCCAGTAGGATCGATTGCACTGTGCATTGGGGTCATGGCAACACTAAGCTGGGACGAAAGTGCGTGTGGCATTTTTCTTCGCTCGTAGCTTCCGGGAGTGGAGCTAGACGTGTTCCGTTGCCGTCATGCGTTGTGGCCTTGGAGTCATACATTCTAGCCAGAACACCCAGCATACATTCGCGGTCTGCGCCGGCTTACCCAGTTATCGGATATATTTCTGTTCTGCGTGACACTTCTTTCGGGTCTGGTTGTTCGGGAAGCTGCGGGAACGTTTTCGAGCAATTTTGCTGGCTCGTGACCACGTGCTTTATTTGCATTATTTTCCAGCACGCCAGTTCTAAGCGCAAGCAATTCAGGGACTGGCAAAAGCTGCGTAGCGGATACCAGTGTTCCATTTGAACGGGCTGGAAGAATCCCACGATGCCTTTTTAAGTGCAGAGCACTTTAGGGGCTCGCATTCTCGTCGTAGCTCGTTCGTTGGACCCAAGTAGTGCCCCACGGCGTTTCGTCGTAGCGGCTGTTGTCGCGGCGTTACCAAGAGGCTTCGAAGGCCGAGTGGTTTATATAGTCATAAGCGTTTGAAACTCGTGAACCGCTGCCGCCTGTCATACATCTCCCCGTTGTTTAGCGCACAGAAAACTGTAGGTACATTTGCGGCAAAATATACGTAATTAGCCGGCAGCGCCCGCGTTCATTTAATTAGGAACGCTTGTTAGGTTGGTTTTTACGATCGTAAGCGATAAAAAATGGCAGTGCAACACCTGCACGTGCGGGAGGAGAAACGAGCACAAAAAGAACAGAACTTCCGCTGGCGCAGTTTCAGGCAGGGGGCGCACGAGCACTCGGAAGGCGGGAAATCTGAAATGCATTGGGTGGTAGCTGTGAGCGGATAACGGCGCTACAGCCCATTATGGAGAATGACTGCCCTGCACTTCCAACAGCTTTCCCATTGAGTGGAACTGCTCTAATTTTCCGCCACAGGGACTCTAGGTGTGGAGGCGCCGGTGAACACGAGTGACATCCGGCCAGGAGAACAGCATCCGGCAGCATCAACCCTGGTTTAGGTCCAACTTTCCTTCGCAGACACTCACTCCACCTTTGGGATTTCCCCTAAATCTGGTCCAATATTAAAAGGTGTTGGAAGGGTCATGCTCGATAAATCCTCCCCACGCAGCGGCTGTGTCTATGACACCGGCGTGGTAGGCAGGAAAGACACGGAGGCAAGAGATGCGAACCTACAGGGGGCTTTACCCATAAAGCCACCCCAGCGCTCCCATCTTCCTCATCCTCGACGGCTCCCGCGTTGGTTGGGCGGCCGGAGTCGTTCCACTCCGGCGCTACCGGTGAACACTGGTCGGTGCCGGCTAACGGGAAGAGCCCGGCCGTGGGAAGAGGCGGGCCGCGCGCCGCTGACGCGCGGGCGCATCTCTCGAGCTCTTCGCTCCCTCGCGTCGGAACGGTGGTGCCATCTCAGGGAGTCCAACCGAACTCTGCCCTCATCGTCGGACAGCCTCGCCGTCGTTTCGGAACGCCAAAGGTGCGTCGTCGTACAGCCGCGTACAGAGTCCCACGGCAGCAGCGGGAGAGGCAAATAAATTAAAAATATTTTCTGTGCTTTAAGTTACGCCGGACGTAACTGAAAACATTGGCCTAAAGTTCCGTCGGACGTAGCTCTAGTTTTTCATTCTGCGTTTTGTCGGACGTAGCTCTAGAAGCTGGCCTAAAGTTCCGTCGGATGTAACTCTAGTTTTCAATTCCGGGTTCCGTCGGACGTAACTCAAAACATTGGCCTAAAGTTCCGTCGGACGTAACATTCGTTTTCAATTCCGGGTTCCGTCGGACGTAACTGAAAACATTGGCCTAAAGTTCCGTCGGACGTAACTCTAGTTTTCAATTTTGGGTACCGTCAGACGTAACACTGCGAATAACGCATTGCTTTAATGGGGCCCAATGCTAGTTCTTTTAGCTCACACTTATGACTGCTCCTTAGCTCTAGCTGATGGAGGGGAACCTGTTGAACGAGTTTCGGCCTTTCTATTCGAAACAACTGTTAGAGATGGGCCTACTCGAGTAATTTGAACACGTTAACTACAGAAGCAGCAATATCATCGGTAAAAAAGCTAGTCTTCGCAAAATGTCCTCTGTAACCTTCCCCGAGTTCCCTTACCATTTTAATACTGCAAGACAGGCTGAATTGGACTACATTTGGATCATGGCACTCCGCCTAAACTCTAATGGACACAACGCCACTGCACTAGAAGACACAAACAGCATGCCGCCCTTACTACGCTACTCCTCGCAAGAGTTTACACACGCCCATCCTGGCATGAATAGGGACATCTTACTTCACCTTTTGACTAATTCATAGCGCAAAGAACTTTGGTCTATGAATTCGTCTAAATCGCCAGACCAACTTGCCCAAGAATCCGTACTCGTGTACTTCACCTTGTTTGGTCCTTCATTATTTCTCGCATAGCATATACAATTCCCTTTCTATAACTCACAGAAGCTGAACGAGAGCAACTAGGCAGAGTAATCCGCCAAGGCTAAAATTAGCCCTAGCGCTGCCCCATTACACTGACATACATAATCTACAACAAATAGGAGTTCACAACACTCTCAACAAAATTCTTGACCTGCGCACCTCCAAACTTATCCGCCTCACTCAAAGTCACTTTAGGCGGGCAGTGCTTCACCAGCTGGGTATAAATCGCCTGCTTACCAATATCAGCCCCAAAGCTACCATTACACCCGAGATCACTGCCTACATGCACATTTCCCGGGTTCCCAAACACATGCAGCCTATATACATTAGGCAACGATGACTTGCAACGGATAATGCCTCAGAAACAACATATTCCCCAGTTTCGACCGCACTCCACAAAGGTGTGGCAACTTATCCTATAGCAGGCGCCTTAGCAGTGACGGCCGTGAATTCCCATCTGCATCCTATCGTTCATGCATCAATCCAAACCGAGAATTGTGCTGCCGGAGAAGATTGCTGTAGCATTCGCTACAGCACCCACCCTAACCAACCACCAACATACTTAGTGAGCACTCAAAAGGGGCATGTGTAACTACAGCTCTGGTACCATATCCTCACTCGCTATCCAGAACCCCCGTAACACAAGGCCTCATTCAAGCAAAAAAAAAAAAAAATGTAATCAGATGGGTACCAAATCCACACCATTATTTACATCATTAGCCTACTCAGGTCCACTGTAGGACAAAGGCGTCTCCAATTGACCTCGAACCGCTCCTCCTGTCTTGCGCTGCTGAAGTCCACAGTTTACCACCGAATTTCTGTTTCATCCCTCCATCGGGTGAGTGGCCTTCTAGCACTTTGATGGCCAAAACATAAATTTTTTCCTTAAGATTGTGAACTCATTTTTAGGATCTAAAAGAACTTCCGGCCTCACAAATATGAGGTCAGAAAGAAATTTGGTTCATTAGGACGGACACTAGGACACACTGGGCACTGGCTGCCTATCTATCAGTTGAACGAGAAAGCTACCATGATCAGCATGATTTCTGGTTCAAGTGAAGACAATAACGTAAAGTTTGTATTGCTACCATTTGTAATAACAACGAAATTGCTCAACATCGCGCACCTGTTCCCAGCCTCTTGAGCGTTTGGGCTCGATGCGCGTTGACACGCATCAGTTGACATACTTAGTGCACGGAAGTACGTGCTGTTCTCTTTTTTAAAATGTTTGATGGTCTGGGGACCTTAGTCAACAGATGGTGTGACATGTCGACAAAGAACCAGGAAGTATGACAAAAAAATTGGCCGCGTACCTGCTACTTTCGTTGCAATGTCGTTAAAAGACGATAGTCTTTATCGACTTTTGCCAAGTAAATGCCTCCTTTCGCTTTCGCGCTCACCTCTTATGTTGTTCCTGTTGCGCGGCGCTCCTCCCAAGGTAAAGACGCCAAAGATTTGCTTAAATCATTTTAAATTTCCCGCGTTCCACTGCTTCAAACCGGGTGTCTCGATGCCAACGCTGCCGTACGGCGAAGACGCGTCCGAATCGAGGCGCCCTACTTCAACGTTTTAGAACCGCGTTTCCCTAGTCCACGTGCGTTCTAAGCAGAACGTGGAACCTATCTGGTGGAACGTTTCGTAACTCTTGCCACTTGATTTCTTCAAACGCCGCCAGAAGCTATATAGCGCGGGCGACAGCAGAGGACGGCGGAGTGATATTTTTGTATTCAGTTGATGAAGTATTTATTCTCGCCAAAATCAAACATGTACAATTTTCTATAAAGGAACGCTGCAAATATCACTTCTGTATTAATTTGTTGTCTTATATATGCGTAATGTCTCGTTGTTCTTCAACAATATTGACAAGTATGAACATTACACCGGACTTAGACGGGCACATTTAGCTGTGACTATATAAGGCTATTGCGTAGGCATTGTTCTACTTTGGCCGGGTGGCTGAATCGAGTCACAGACAGACAGACGGACTGACAGAAATACAGACAGACCAAAATTTCTGGGTTTAAGTAGCCCAAGAAAGACTATCGTCTTTAAAAAGTATTGTTCCAGTTGTTGCTCCTGAGCCCAATCCGGACTCAAAAGGCTAGACCGATCTCTTGGTATCCACTGGATTACCATAGGTTCCCACCGGTTGTCAATAATACCACGAGCCTAAGTCCATTTCTTTTTATTTATTTAAACTGTAATATCGCCAACTCCAGTTTGCTCCCTGATCCAGGAAGATCGTTTCTTAACATTATTCGCATGGCCCGTTAAGCCGACCTAAGTTTGCTTTCTAGTTATGTTAAGTGCCAAGTCTAAGTTCCGTATGTCATCACCGGCAGTATGCACGGGTTGTATATTTTCATTTTGAGGGATTGTGGTGGCTTACTTTTCATTATTTGGGAGTGGGTGCCGAATGCTCTCTAACCCACACGTATTCTGCGCCGAATTTCTCTCCCGTGGTTGGGGGTCAGCACTAACCACCTGTTCGAGGTAGTTATAAATTCTTTAACTTATTCTAGCGTTTCGTTTCCTAAGCTGAAAAAGACGCTTTCCGCATGCTTATTCGCGATTACTTTATTCATATTGGTTTTTAGCCCAACGGCCGTGATTTCGGATTGTAGTTCCTGAAGCAATGTTCGCAGTTATTTGGCGGTCTCACTCAGCAATACAATGCCGTCTTCATACCTCAAATTGTTCAAGTGTTCCCCGTTTATATTAATCCTACGCTTTCGCAGTCAAGATTCCTAAACACCCCCTCCAGGCATGCTGTGAATTGCCTCGTAGAGATGGCATCTGTTCAACTTCCTTTCGGATAAACGAAGGGGAGAAAGCTGTATAAGATTGAGATATTACTTGTGAAGGGATGCTCGGGTATCTAGATGCATTTTAGCGTCGGGTATACATTATGCCCGTTTTAAAGGCAGTCAGGGCAAGTTTCGTATGTCCTTTACTCGGCGAAAAATTTACGACACCGATAGCCACAAAAGCTACCCCTTCTATGGCGGCTCAAAACGGCCGATATACATGCTACAACGCCACGTGCCGCATAAACTCGGGCGTAACGAGACCGCTGTAATGCACACCAGCGCGGATGGTTGAGGTAAGACAATACGCAGACATATCGATAAAATAGCAGGGATCTATATGACAACCGCCATTTGTAGAGAAAAAGAAACTCGACGCCTGGAAGTCGTGCAGTGTTTCCCCTGCCGCGACCTCATCCCCGGCCCAGCGACATGTGGGGTGTTTGATTAGCATTAATTCTTCATAGGGTGTAGCGAAACCACAAGAGGAAGACTGCAAACAACGACAGCAAGTGAAAAAAATTCAGTTCGGCCGTGACAAGCTACCCACCCAACACGCGCATAAAAACAAAATTGGCTCCAATCCACGTTGTGAAGGTGGTTGGAAAGCAAAGCTTTAAAGGACACCACAACTATCGTTAATGTACATTAACGATAGTTTTGGGTGTCCACAACAATTGCCCATGCGACGTCACTTGAGTTCACACACGTGGCTCTACAAAGAGTGAATCCAGAGATTTTGCTTGCCGTTACCTGGAATTCGCGGGGGCGGCGTCCGAACGAACGCAGCAGCAGTACAGCAGAGTCGGCCACGGCCGGACCAAAGCGGCGGACGCCGCCGCTGTAGCCCGGCCGTGATTCGGGAGAAAGAAAACGGAGAGGAGCGCCTTTCGAAAGATGAGGCAGCTGAACCTAGCCATCCTGATGTCCTAGCTCGTGGCTACACCACCGCGCGACACAAGCGCAGACAGTGCAACAATTCAGCGTATGAGCTTAGTGATTCCCATTTATACCGATTTAAACTAGTTAGTTAAGTAAGTTTGAGAATTGAGAAAAAGCTGAGGGAACTTTTATAATCGCTATTTATCAGAACCACTGCTCCTTTCGCCTTTTGTAATACCTGTTAAAACACAACCGAATTGCTATGCACCAATTTGGTTGTGTTCACTATTCACCAATGCCACGATTCAAGGCTTTCTAAAAGTTGGGCGTCGGGAAGTCCCTTCTCAATCCCGTGAATGATGCCACGGCACGAAACCACGGGGGCCGTCACCTAGGCTTTCAGGATGTGAATGCATGCTTGAATAGACAACGTAACGATAGCTGCTATCTTTCGGGCAGTGAATTCATTGCAGGTCTTGAGAAGGATAACATTCTGGCGGTACCGAATTTGGAAGGTCAAATCCTGTTGCTCGTGTGGTGCCAAGTTTGCAGCTGAAGCAATGGCTTGAAAGATTTCGTAGGGTCTCACCTGGGCGATTTTGAGCGTGTTTGGCGTTCTCATGACGACAGTCTTCAGTGTTGCGATTGCTGCTGTGGGAATCTTTGGCTTGCCTTTCCTCGTAATGGTAGTCCAGTCACTCGCATCGATGTCTTCTTCGATGGCCTGAGCGGGTTCTTCAGCGAGGAGAGCGTGTGCTTCGGCTGGAGATGCATCGGCGGCACGTGGCGGCGGTGGCGGTGGCGGCGAATGCGACGTTGCCATGGCAGCAGATTGGAACTCCGGTGTTAGGCTTGGAGGGTGTCGGGCATGACTGCTCCCTTCACAAGGTCTGTGCTAAGGTTGTATGCCTTGGGCGTAACTCAGTCATTCGATCGATCGCTAAGATATCAAGGTTCTTTCACCCGTTCGGTAAATACTCTGAACAACGCCCAGCGCAGTCAAGACAACGTGAATTGGTACTTCCGAAGAAGCCGCAATAGCCCTGTGAGGTGACGCGCTCGTTTCGACGGCTATGGTGACGCAAGCGCGTGAATATGACCATAAAGGAATTGCCCTCATCCGGCCTTGCCGAAGAGAAAGAAGCGGCACATCACAAGGGGGGATGATGTGGACCAATAAGAGGCGGCCACAACCGAAGAGCTAGGGAGGCCAGGCGAGAACCGAGAAGAACGCCGGGAGTAGTGGACGGAGCAGGTTGAGGAGCGCGACGTCCAGGTTGAAGACTCGAAGCTCGTCCGATTTTCGGGACCCGAGCTCGACAAGGACCTACCAGGCGCCTTGGCATCCTGGGGCCGGGACGCGACTGAATCGTGGAGGCGCGCAACGTCCGCGTCCTCCGTTCTTCGACGACCTGCTACTTGCTGCCCGTCGTCGTCCGGCAGTGGCCGGTTTCCTCACGCATGCTGCTACGGGGCGCCCGATGGTTAGCGGTTGCCCTTCAGGCCATTTTCAACGAGGACAACAGTGCCTGTTCCTCGTCAACGATCCGGTGTGTACGCCTCCGTTGTCATAGCCACGCAACGTTACACCCCGCATTGTCACCAGCACCCACGACGTCCTTCGGACAACGCCTCATCGCCCAGAACCGTTGGTGGGAACTTTTCTGTGTGCTTTCTGTAGATTTGGTATTTCTTAGAGTTATGTACAGGCTGTTTAGCTTTGAGTAGTAACTGCCTGCCGTGTGCGTGTGTTTGGTTTAAGAATATGTTTTTGTGCCGTCGTCAAGCACCCTAATCTAATTATTGGCACTGTCGCAGATTCCAGTCGCCACAGAATACCTGAAAAGAACCTACGATGGAGGTTTCCTTCACCACAAGTCTATGCAATAACTGCTGCCCACGACACAATCACCACAATGAGGGACCCTCAGACCGCTTGCCGAAATTTTCGACTAGGAGGCATTTCCAAAACGTATACTCCACGCAAGCCTAAACAGTTCCGTGGTCTACATAGTCTCGGTTCCTGGTCACGAATACCCCGAGAGGAACCAGGCGGCTCACGCCGCTGCCCCGCTTATATACAACGGACCGTTTTTCTTGCGGGAATATTATCACCCCTGGAATCTAATGAACAATCTGTCCCACGCATGCTACATAGATATCTTGGCCCACAACCCGCACTAAAGGCGAATGTTTCCCCATCCACACCCGCAACTGACAAAAGATGAAGCTACCACCTTCCGAAGACTGCAAACCAACACCTACCCACACCAAACCCTCCTCCATGCCATATATCCGACCGAATATCAAGCCACCTCTAACTACCGCCCAGCACTCGTCCCCGTATACCATCAGGTATGGGCGTGCCAGAAAACACCACGTCTACAACCAATCTCCTATCCCTTCTTTCAACAGTGAATGTCGTGGTTGGCCGGCTAGGACTCTACGATCCAGCTTGACCTGGTGAAGAGGGCCCGCGTAGGCAGCCACAGCCAAGGGATTCCGGACTGAGGATTCCCTCTATTGGGCTGGTGCCTTAGGAGCAGTCCCTGTCGTTGAATAAAAACTTTAATAATTCATTCTCCTGTACATTATTTGTAAATACAGTTTTAGTTGTAATCACATCCTGCCGTCATTGCCTCCCGGTTTTCCGCCTAATCGCCATCACCAGCTTCGATAGCGATGGGTTATTTTGCCACCAAAACGAACCCCAATCCTTTTTTGATGAGCGAAAAAAACAGCGCGAAGAACGGGACAAGGAAGGACAAACGGACGAAGCGCTGACTAACAACCAAAATTTTTTCGCTTTTTTTCGCTCATCAAAAAATGTACCAACCAGCCCAAATTTCCACCTTGTTGAAGAACCCCAATCCACCAACGAGGTTTTACTCACCTCTTCCAAAAAAAAGACTCTTACGGGTCTTGTTTAAATTTGCCGAAACACATGAACCTCCTCGGCGCAATGTTCTCGCCATCTCAAAGACAAATTTGTGCGAATAAGGAAAGCCTGTGCAGGAAAGCGAGTAAAGATCCCACAGAGATTTAGAACGTAACTCTTGGAATTACTTCACGCGTTCTGCATTTCCGTGTTCTTAATCCGTCTAATCACACAAGAAAGTAAGGTCAGAGTTTTCAGGATAACATTACAAAAAATATTTATTTACGTAGCGGCACATTTTCAGCAAAGCTAAAAGGGAAAGGTCAGGTACTTTTACAATTCCGGGCTATATGTGACTACACATCCCTTGATAAAACAAAATTACGTTGTATGTATTGAGAAAAAAAATGGTCGCGTTCCTACTTACTTTACAGCAAATGTCGTCGAAAGACATAGTCGTCTGCCGCCCCTGCCACGTAAAGGCATCTCTTCTCTTTCCCGCTTACATCTCACCCTCTTTCCCTCCAGTCTCGCTTCTCCCACGATAAACACGGAGGAGGTTTTGCTCAACTTAATTCAATTTCACTGAGTTCCACTGCTCGCGCGCCATTTATTGCAACCATGCGTTACTTTTGGACCTACAGAACGCCGTACCGACGGCTACTCTGGCCTGCGAGAGCTTTTTGTCTTTTTGAGCCAAACGCTTTTTTCAGGGCGTATTTCAAGTACAGAGAACTTGATGGGCCCGGCTTGTCGTCGTAGCTCGTACGGCGTCATGGTATCTAGCCACGCTAGTAGCGCGTAAAGTAACGCGTAACGCACCCCAACCGGAGCGTCGAGAAGATCACCATTTCCCTTGGTCGCGATCGAACCTGAGTCTCTTGCGGTACAAAGCCGATGTCAAACACATTAAGAAACACAGCACACGTTCCTCGTATGCAAAGTGTTGGAGGTGATCATGGCACTACGCTGCTGTCACGGATGTTGTCATTGGTAGGTCGGAGACAAGTGCACAGTGACATAAAATGAAAAAAAAAATTTTTACATTAACGCAATCCTTGCCTGGGAATAATGAAAAATCACTCCATTTTTTTGATTGATGAATTGCGGGGTTGAACGTGCCGACGCAACGCAGCCGACAAGAGAGAAAGAGAGATAAAAACTTTTATTGACACCACTGGCCTAAGGGGCCGCCACAACGGCTTGTGCTCGGGTGACCAATGGGCGCTGGGAGTCTTCGTCCGAGCGGCCCAGGGCCTCCGTCCAGTGGTCAGGGAAAGTTATGTTGGGGTGGGGGAGAGAGGAGCAGGCCCAGATGTGGTGAGAGAGAGAGAGAACGCAGTTTAATGGTACTGACGAGGTCTGTCCAGAAGATAGCCTAACATGCTACGTCAGGTGAATAATGACGCAAATGAAAGAGAAAAAAAAAAAAAAGAAAGAAAGAAAAAACGACAAGCGGTCTGTATACAGAGTTCAGTAGTACGAAGTAAAAGTAAAAGAAGTGTTAAAACACACTAGAGAATTGTTCTAGCGCACTGGGGAAATGTTCGCTTTCAAATGTAGCAGAGTTCAGGCAACCGCGGAGCGACAACACGGGATCATGAGATCACTAGGTCAGGTTAAAAATAAAAGACGGGGTAAACACGCAATGGCTGAAGGTTCACTTTGAATTTAAGCACAGTTCAGAAAACTGCGGAGCGACCACGAGCAATCATATCACTTTGACCGCCAACCTAGTAGTCACGGTGATCACGCCAACCGCCAACCTAGTAGTCACGGTGATCACAGCCCCGAAATGTTCACTGGGACACCACTAAGAGCTTGAGAGCGCAAAGGTGACGGTCACGGTTCTGTAGCACATGTAGCAACACCACATGTAGATGTGGTGTTGAACTGTGTATCTAGCGCCAAAATGTGGGCAGACCGGAGATGGGTAGGCGTATGGATAAATGTGATGAAGGAGGGCTCTAAGGAGCGATTTCGTTTGGAGTAGGCGCCACAGCGGTTCCTCCGAGGGGGTTAGGCATGGGTGAGCCGGGGCAACGTGTTGCGGGAGAGGCGGTAGTTGTCAGTAACCTCCCTATAAGTGGTGAGGGTGTCTCTGGCGGAGTAAACTCCTTGACGGGAAGTGGTCTCGTCAGGCGCACGGGTGACGAGTGTTCGTGCCGCCTTATGAGCCCACTCCGCGCTGTCTAGTCCTGTGTGTGCCGGAAACCAGAGGAGCTCCGTAGGATGCTGGGGGGCTGCATTTTGAAGCAGAATTTTATAGTCTAGCGTGGAGATAGTGCCGCTAGCAAAATTTTTGATGGCCGTTTTTGAATCAGATATTATTAGATCAGGGGGAGGCCGGTGTGCGAGAGCCAGGGGTATGGCAACCTCTTCCGCAACATGTGGGGTTCTGGTGGGAATAGTGAGAGACGTGAGAGGAGTAGTAGTGGGACAGGAGACGACAGCTACAGTGAAGGCCGGCTTGTGCCTGTGTGCTGCAGCATCTATGTAGGAGGTTTTTGGGGAGAGGGGAAAGTGGAAACGAGGGCACGCGCTCGAGCAGCTCGTCGGGCAGTATGATGAGTAGAGTTCATATTACGGGGGAGTGGACGCATTGTTATGCAATCTCTGTAATCAGGTGGAGTGCGAGCCGTGGGGGTTGATGTAAGAGGAGTATGTATTTGTGCCTCCTTAAGTAAGAGTTGACCAGGCGAGTGTTTAGCCAGGTGATGTATCTGGCCCGAACGGTGCGCTTCAATAAATTCGTCCAGGGAGTTGTAGGATCCGGTGTCCCATAGTTTGGCAGTGGATGCGTGATGAGGCAAGCCGAGAGCAGTCCTGTAGGCCTTACGGATGAGTCCATCTAGTTTGGTGACCTCCGGGGTAGAAAGGAACAGATATGGGAGGGAGTATGTAAAGCGGCTCAGTAGAAATGCCTCGACAAATCGGCAGCGGTCCTTTTCCGTCGGGCCGTGGCCCCTAGCAGTTACGCGCCACAGGAGGCCTATGATTTGCGTAACATGTGAGGAAAGGGTGTGTAGGACCTATGTGGTTCGGTGATTGGATTGGATGACTAGGCCGAGTATTTTTATGCGATTCACAGTTGGTATTGGAGCATTATCCAGATATACATGCACGCTGGGTGCTGTTTTAAGGGTGGTGGCGTGTGGGGATCGCATGAGGAGTTCGGATTTTGCTGGCGAGCATGTTAAACCAGCTTCCTGGGCTGCCTGTTTTACCACTGAGACTCCTGCTTGAAGTTTTGCTTCTGTATCTGCGTCGCTGCCCCCAGTTACCCAAAGGGTGCTGTCATCAGCGTACATACTATAACATAGCCGAGGGATATTGTCAAGGATGGGGGGAAGATGGGAGACAGCGAAACTGAGAGAGGGGAGAGTACTGAACTTGTGGAGTGCCAATGAACGGGAGTTGTAAGTGGGGGATTGGAGGTCACTGAATTTGTAGCGTGCCCTGCGATTTGAGAAGAATGCCTTTACATAATTGTATGGACGATCACCAGGAGCTATGGCGGCAAGGCCTCGAAGTATGGCTTGATGATTTACCTGATCAAATGCTTTTTGTAAGTCTAGGGCTATGATGGCCGAATAGTCGTGTTTGGGGGGTTGCTGTTGGAGACCCGTGTACAAGCGCAGGTGTACGTCATTAGCCGCAAGGCCTGCACGGAATGCATACATGTGTGGGGAAAGTAATTGTTTGTCTTCAATGTAGTTACTGAGCCGGGCAAGTACTATTCGCTCGATCAGTTTTCCTAAGCAGGAAGTTAGCGATATAGGCCGAAGGTTAATGTTGGAGAGGGGTTTCCCTGGTTTAGGGATGAGAGTGACCTCTGCGTGAGTAAACTCGGGGGGGGGGGGGGGGGAGGGGGGGAGAGAAGGAGGGTTCCTGCTTCCCAGTAAGCGTTAAACAGATCGGTGAGATATTTTATTTTAGGATGACCTAAATTACGGATCATTTCATTGGCAATGCGGTCACCACCGGTAGCTGACTGCAGTCGGAGGTCATGTAGGACTCCCCTCACTTCCGCTTCAAGGATTGGCAGATCAAGGGGTTCGTTAGGGGGGCTGGTGTATTGAGGCAGTGGCTCAGATGAGACTGCTGGGACGTACTGCTGGGTTAGTGCATGGGGCCAGGTGGGATTCGAGTAGGTTAACTGACGGGCTAGTTTGGTTATACGAGCAGATTGGATAGTTCGAGAGGAAGTGGGATCCATCAGGTGTCTTAGGAGAGCCCACGCGCGCTTCATGCTGAGGCCGTTTCGATTGCTGTCGCATACCGTGTCCCAGGCTGCCTGGACTAGTGTTTGGGAGTGGGTTTCTGTAGACTTTACGGGGTTGGCAATGCAGGTTTTGAGTCGCCATGTTATAACGTTGCTTACGCCAACGACGTTTAAGGCTGTCAAGAGCTTCCCACATGTGGTGTAGTTTGGCGTCTACATGGGGAGATGGTATGGCTGGGTCTAGGGGATGTTGGTGCGTGTGAACATCGTGGAGAAGTTGTTGTGTCCACTGTGCTAGGGGTTTAAGCGCTGGGTCACTGGAGTTAGAAGCACGAAATTCCCGGAGTGCAGCCGAATCGGTTATGAGTTTGGAGTTTGCGCGGGGGGTTAGGGGGTTGGTTAGGTTGTAACTGTATAATGCGGTGATCGCTGCCTGGTGTATGGTCTAGACGCTGCCAGGTGGTTGGCCCTGTGTGATACGTGATCGTGAGGTCCGGTGTAGTGTCTCTTTAGACGCTATTTCCTTCTTGCTTTGGCTGATCAGGAGGTGTCTCTAGAGTGAAATGCTGAGTTTGGAGGAGCTCCCAGAGGTGCCTTCTTTTCTTAGTATCGCGTGGATAGTAGCCCCAGGCCGCGTGGGGAGCGTTGAAGCCCCCAGTAACAATGAGGCGATGAGGCGCGCCGTAGTGGAGGGCTGCGGATTAATTTTGAACACCTGCGGATCTTTAACGTGTGCCGAAATCTCTTTCACACGGGCGTTTTTGCTTTTCGCCGCCATCAGAACTCCGTTCTTTCTATAGGCGTTTTAGGGGCTGCTGCGCCCTCTCGTGAACACTTGCTGTATCAATGCTGCGCTAGTACTGAAACTAGTCGATAGAGGGCGCCCAGCCCCTTTAGTGAAAAAAGTCGAAAAGCAGGTAAAGACAGCGAGGCGACGAAGTGGGCACAGACTCTGAGAATGGAAGCGAAAAAAAAACCCTGGATGCTTATAGGACAGAGAAACTAGAAATTAGGAAGGAAGGTTTCAATGGCAATACGATAGGCAGTTCATTGCTCTTCGAAGCGAGGGCGGGGTGCGCCTGAGAACCCAGAAATTCGTGGGTACCTACATGCAGCGGGATGAAACATGTGCATGCGGCAATGATCGCGAAACTATAGACCATATTGTCAGGGGCTGCACAGAGATTATACCACCGAGGGGTGAGGGGGAAACGGCGTTGGCAGAGGCTTTGAGATTTCGGGTGAGGGGGCGTGGCTCAACTTCAGGGCCGTAGAGGCGACGAAGAATCGACTGGAATGGTGGTGGAGGAAAAGTAAGGACGGGATGGGTACGCAGGCGGAGTAATAATACGGGTTAGAATTTAGAGCATAGGGAGAAAATGGGGGTAAGAGCGATGAGAGTTTAAATCAGGGGTGAGGGGAAGATGGGGGGAGGCAAATCTGTTAGGTTAGCTAGGAGCAGGGCAAGTAATTGGAATAACACAGGCAAGTCAGTTGCTGACAACCGACGCCCCGATTTAAAGGCAAAGCCACGAATCATCATCATCATCATAATTTATCGAATAACTATAACGCACTCACCTCTCACGTTCACTGAAACTGCATTAATTTTTTTATTTCCTCTCGCAAAAAATCAAGTTGCCACGTATTTTAATAAAAGAACAATGAAAATACTTTCTATGTATATATGACTTGCCTCACATACACCCAATTTTTCCCTTTTGCTTAATAATATTGACAAGTATGAGCATCGCCACAAGTACAAGTGGTTTAGAAATGCTGTGCCGATATAAACGTCTCGTTCAATAATTCGTTCTACATTTGATTGGGCGACTGAATTCAGGTGGTTGTACGCAACTCTAAATTGTTTGCATGTTATTCTTTTGTCCACAATCAACTTAAAGCTGTTTATGTGTTTCTGTAAGTGCCTGTAACTGGCGGCCTTAGGGCTCTATTAGTTTTGTAGCAGCAGGCGCTGCACTTGTTTAATTGTTTCTGGTTGTTACGTTGTATTATTGATACCAGGATTTTTTGATAATACATTTCTCCTTTCAAGACTGCCAGACCCAGTAAAAATTTCAAGTTTAAGTAGCGCAGGAAGACCATCGTCTTCCAAATGCGTCTTTTGGTGCGACTGACAGTGGGCGTTTTGCTCGCTCCTCACCTGATTCCTCTCTTCGTGCCCATTGAGCATGCGCAGGCGGACGTGTAGACCAGAAATCTTTGCAAAGTAGCCCCGTACTTGTTTCAGCGGTCGAATGCACTCCAAGTAGCAGTGCTGTTCTGTTGAAAAGCATTGGAGTGTTTCCGCTGCAGGCACACGCATGGTTACCCCAAACTATGTGAAACTCAGGTGCACGCTAGAATCGTACGGAATGAACAGAGCACGACGGCGGTGCAGTTTTAAGTTTCCCACGACCCCGTTGCTCCGGCGGTAAAAGTTCCTTCCCTTCTCTTGGTTTTATTCGCTCTTGGACAGGAAACGACCCAGGGAACACGCAGGGTGTAGAACTTTGGACTTTATTTTTTATTGTTTTGATAACTGAACGTATCCAGGTATAGATAAGAATACCCCCTTCGCTTTAGGATGAGCTAAGGCTTTTCGATGAGGTCTGGAACCATCGAGACTATTCAGTCATTTTTGCATGTACTGGGTATACACGACGTTTTTCTCCACGAGGCCTGTAAAATTTTAAGTGTTCCAGGAAATGTAATACGGCCTTCTTACCTACAAAGCCTTTTTAGAAGAACCACTCACATGGCATGTGGACCTGAGATTGACGTTTAAACGTACGCGGAAATTAAGGTCGCTGTCGGGGAGGAAAAAAATGAAATAAAGCAGTGAGACGAGAACCGACCGCTCCCTCGAGCACAGTCATCGTGCGAAGCAGCTGGCGCTGAAGGTGCTAGAGATGTTGTTTCTTTTTTTTCTGTGTATAACTTCGTCTCGGTTTCTCGAAGCTACCGTACATTTGCACCGCTACACTTCGAAACGCCAGCCTCAAAGGGATGACACGTGTTTCTCGTGACGATGCGCGAATAACAGACTTGTCAGCTTACGAAGCCGGGCAGGTCTGCCGACGTGGTGTCATGAACACCTTCTCGATGTCGGGGGCGGAGAAAGCGTTCCCTCACAGCCTCTGTTTAAAAGTGGTGTCTCATTGTAGTGCTTGTAGCGGAGTGTCCGTGGTTTGTGTCAAAAGAGGAGCGTCCTTCTTTCTCTGGCTTTTTTGGGCGTTGATTCTCAAAAAAGAGCGTCAAGTTGTTATTTCTATAACGTCGCGCAATTCCTCAAAGTTACGCGTCTAATGCTTTAGTGACAGGGGGAAATAAAAGAAATTTGTTGCGCGAGAATTTGTTTTGGGATCATAAGAGCACGTAATTTTTTTCGGTACACACTCTCGGTATGCGCTGGGAGCCGTCTGTCATAGTGTCGTCTGCTGTTGAAGCCATTTGGCTCCGCTCTGTTTTTTTCGTCTGTGCAGAACAGTTCTGGACAGTTCTAGGGCAGTCCAGGGCTGATCTCGCAATAGAAATTTCGTAGGCAAAAAACATCCTGTATTCTTCCATCGATTTCTGTAAAATACAGTCGCCGCTTAAGGCGAAGCCTTAGATCTCTAGGTTTCAAGCACGCGGGTGTTGAGGTGCATAAAATCGTGAGATACCGAAAATAGGAGAATGAGAATCGGGTCTCAAGTTTGAAAAGGGAAACAACCTTCCTCAAGGAGGGTCAAAGGAGGGCTTTGAGAAAGGGCGACGTATCGCAGTGCCAGAGGAGGTTAGGTCATTGTCTCACGTGCCATTCGAGCCATTAGAGGTAACTGTGCCGACGGGGGCGAACAGGAGGCTGATAGTGATGACGAGTGAGCGTAACGGGAAAGGTCAAGAGGAAATCAAGAGAAGGACCAACAAGGCTTTCGCCCTCATATTCTTAGGAAGGTCTAAGCATCTGTCAGGATGCTTTACAATGGAAGCGTACCAAGCGATGAAGCGATGCCCCGTCTGCTCTCCCACCTGGAGTCCTATTCTCCGGGGCACCAAGACTTCTCTTGCGGTGTTGAATTGTGACGCAGCCTCCTGTGATTGGTTCTTCGTGCCATTATATGTGACGTTCTTCTGCGCACAGTCAATCGGGTTAGATGACGTGACGGTCCAACCCTGCTGCGACAGTTCCGGTTCTCATGGAGAATGCCGAACCTGGCAGAAGAGTTGAGTAAAGTGCGCGTTTGCCATGCTACGGTTCTGTGCGAGCAAGTCGGTTTCTGCTGTACCGCCCTCGCCTTCCCTTGGCCAATCAGGGACGTCCGCTGGGATTCCGGGAGCCGCCGTATGTTTTCAGTGTGTTGACGGCTCCTTTTGTCTACTACTGTTTCTTTGTTACTTAGAGCTTTGTCTAAAAATATAAATATGTGCAAAAATCTCTGCCTCCAAGCGAAGAAGGCAAGACCGCATGGCCGCTGCTGAGGGATGAAAAGTGTGGCGGCTACGCTGGATGCGATGAAAAGCGCTCTACCGTCCTGAAAGTTCCAGTCTCGAGTGACTTCCTTCAGGTTCCCACTCTGTCTTTACAAAATTCATTGCAGTCGCAGAGGAAAAGCCATTCACAGTTGATTTCGGTGTACAATTTTTGGGGGTATTGCTTGCTTACCATTGGTTGCTTTTTTTATTGATTCTATGAAGAATATATGCATTGTCTACTTTCAGTTTAAAATGTTTCTGGAGGATCATTCTGATTGGTGCGGTTATTATTCAAGTAGTGAATTCAGAGTACGCGTAGATCAGGGTAGAGTGATCAGAAAGAAGCGAACGCACCTAGTCTCAGAGGCGGAACGTCGCCATATAGTCCTCTGAGGCTGTATGTGTGTGCATGAAGTGAGGCCATATAGCGTACGTTTCGTTTACTCATTAAACCGCGTATAAAAGTTTATTTAGACTCTGCCGAATGTCTCTTGGTCCACCCGAGTTACAGTTGATAGAATCACAGTCACGAAAATACTTCCCCTCCTATTGCGCGAACCGTTCCGTCCGGTTGTTTTATCCGTTTACGAAGGCACTCAGTGCGCTTAACATCTCCCGCGGGAAATCATGGGCCGCTGTGTTTAACGGTGGGCAAGTGTTTAAGTTGGCCTACCCTATGGCGTTCCCATCTGCCGCGTCCTGTGGCCAGTCTGCAGATTCGGCGTGCTGAACCAACCGTTTTGCACCATCTCTACCGGTCAACTGCAGGCTTTAATTTTACTCTGGCCCTGCTCGAAGTTATCGCAACCCATTCAGCATCTATGCTACTTTTTGTTCCTTATAGTTTCTCTCATATCTTTCTCGTGTTTGTGTGCGTTTGAGCCACTGCAGAGATTTAGCGTGCTTGTCGAGAAAGAACCTCGGGTAGCGTAAAATAAAGATCGTTGTTCGAACAGATTCGTAAACATGCACACACTGCGAAGAGAGAATGGAAGGAATAAAAAAATGAACCCTATTATGAAAAGAGCAATCAGCGTAAAAACGCTGTGGAAACTTCGCAGAAAACAGGATTGGCTATTTTTGCGGCGGAAAACGATGTGTGCGGTTAAAAAAACGGGCCAGAAGTGACGGCGTGCGTTCGCGCGGCTAATCGCACGCACGCATTAGGAACGTGCACTCACCCATGCGTGCCCGATCTAACTGTTCGCTGGCCTGTAGTACGCGAAACCACTACTCCGCCATGCTTTTAACACGAAAACAATATTAACTAGACAGTTCGAAAATTTGGTACCTCTGGCGCACAGATCGCACACAACGCAAAATAGCCGACAGCTCAAAGAATTAAAACCTGGAGTAATTGAGTTGAAACGGAAGTTGGGTAAACTTGTGTCTGGCTGGGACTCGAACCGGGAATACTCTTAATGCGAGACTGGCACGCCTTTCCAAAAGCACCACAGCTCTGCGAATATTGCTCATTAGAGCTGGAGATAGAAAATGCGTCCTTGATACACTCCCCGCTAACTTAAGACCCAATTTATGGAATGACCTTCTTCGTCCGCCATACCTATCAACATAAGAAAAAGCAGTGTGGGATGCTCCGGCTTTTTTTACTTTTGAAGAGGCGTATGGAGGGGCTGAGGCCGAGTTCAGAGAGCCAGAACTCGCCACTAAGAACTCGTTGTCAAGTTCAGAAAAAAACGTTCATCATCATCATCATCACCACCACCACCAACAACGACCTACTAAGGTCCACTGCAGAATGATAGCAACTTCCATTGACCTCCAGCTTCTCCTACAATAAGAAATAAATGGGGCACAGAGAGAAAGCACTGCCGTCATTTTTCAAAGCCTTTTTGCCTTTAAACGGGATTCAAGAGGCCGGCATTAGCCCATGTATCCAGCTTCTGATTTGGTTGCGCAGCGTTGACTTCAGTAACGTACAGTCATAGACAAATGAAACGCGAACATGAAAATATGAGCCAGAACACAAAAACAGCGCACTTCTTTCCGCGCAAGTAAAATGGTCACCGGGATTTATAACATTACCAAGACTTAAAATGCATCATTACAAATATACTCCCAGCGAGCCATTATTTTATCTCCACTATACACATTCTTTGATTTTTCGTGTTCTGGTTCATATTTTTCGGTGGTCTAATTTCATTTTCCATGACTGGACGTACTTTCCAAATGCCTGCATCATCGATCGTCCTGACTCAATAGGCATGCGGTTCTGCTGCTTAGCGAAACGCCGTGAAATCACGTGAGAGGTATCTCTTCATTATAGATACTAAGCATATTCCAAGGTGAATAATTTTCATGTTGTACCCCCCCCCCCCCCACCCCCGACCAACACAGCGCGCCCTGGGTGTACAAGCTGGTTATGTAGCTGTACTTGTCACGTATACTGCGAAGCATACATACTAAAGGGCTATATTGTTTTGGCACCGCACACGTTGCCGGCATTCGAACAGATCAGGATATCAGCTTGAATGGTAAATAGCGCATGGTTTTCTATTACGAATGATCGCAAACAAGTACGACATGCGGCTAGTTCGTGCAGAGAAAAGCCGAAGTCCAATTCAGCATTGAAAACTACGCACATTTGTGCTGATAGAAGCATAAGCATTGTAGTTTTTGCCATTTTTCTTTTCTCTTCGTTGACAGTAAATATATCGGGGTAAATATATGGAAATATATGGAATATATGGAAGCCGGATTCGGGTTTCCATTTCCACTGCGCTGGACATATTCCGACATAAACAGACATGCCGGGTGAGCTGAGCTTACGGCGACGTAAAAAACCAAGAAAATAATTTTAAATGCGAATGCATTTCTTAGTCGAGCCATGTCAGGCGCCGTGCGGCGTCCACGCGCCCGCAGGTGTTATCTCTCAACTCCACCCCCTCTCCCATAGCAACAGCTGCGAGCGCGCGCGCTCCTCTCTCCCCTAGCAACCGGAGCAGGGGGTGCGGCAGATCAGCGGCGGGTGAGTGGACAGGAGGCGCGCGCTCGGGCGTGTGAGGGCGCTCGCATCGCGGGAGCTCGCCGGAGCTCCCGCGTGTGTGAGAGAGTGTAGGCGAGGGTAGGCGCGGTGCTTCGGTGCTTCTCCTCTCGACGCTCGCCCCACTCTCCCACGCCCGCATGCTTCTCAAAGACCCTTTGACTGTGCACTTTACCGACCGCAAGGCAGTGATCGTGGCCGTCAAGTACCACGACAACACAACAGGTGTTAAATAAATGGTTACGCTAAAAATCACCGTCTCCTCATTAATTATAAATTCCGCGCACTCTGGCGCAAAAGAAATGCATTCGCATTTCCTCACGATTCCCTTCGGGGAGGTGGGGTGATTTTTTTTTTTAGTTTTATGCCACCGCTTGCCTACCAAAGTCTTACGCAGCAGGTATTATCTCCGAAACTGGCATCTCCGAAACATCTCCGAAACTCGCATACAAAACTCGCATCTTTTTCCTGGCAGCAGTAGGCGTTGGAGGCCCCAGGTGTTTAAAAAGCGCGCCTGTCGTACCCTCCGACAGGTCGGTGAGGCATGGCGTGAGAGAGTTTGCTCAACCATACCGAGCGTGTTCCACCGCTGCTCTGTTCATTCAGTCTGCTCAGCCTTGAGAAATTCGAGCGGAGCTTGTCATCGCCTTGAGCAAACAGGAACTCCAGAAGGGCCATCTCCTGGTTTCGGTTCTCTTCATCATCATCATCACCAGCCTGTCTACGCCCTTTGCCGGGCAAAGGCCTCTCCCATTATTCTGCAATACCCGGTCCTGTGCCAACTGTGACCAATCTATCCCCGCAAACTCTTGATCTCATCTGCCCATCTAACTTTCTGCCGCCCCCTGCCACGCTTGCCTTCTCTAGGGATCCACTCTGTTACCCTTAATGACCAATGGTTATCTTGCCTTCGCATTACATGGCCTGTCCACGTCCATTTCTTCTTCTTAACCTCTACTAATATATCCTTAATACGCGTTTGTTTCCTCAATCTCTCTGCTCTCTTCTTGTCGCGTAACGTTACACCTATCATCTTCCGCTCCATTGCCCGCTGAGTTGTTCTCAATTTAAGTTGAGCCCTCTTAGTGAGCCTCCAAGTTTCTGACCCGTAGGTGAGATGCTGCTGTCATACACTTTCTTCTTCAGCGACTGTGGTAGGCTGCTATTCATTATCTGGGAATGTCTGGCGTATGCACTCCAGCCCATTCTGATCCTCCGAATTATCTCTGCCTTTTTTAGTAAGCGAATTCGCTTGGAAAGAAGAGGAAGAGAAGGGTGACGAACCGAAGGGGAGAACTTTGGAAAAGTGCAGCCTTGAAAGATAAGCTCACCAGTACGGCTTCTTATGTCTACGTTGTCAATGGCAAGAAATATTCTTCTGAGGGCGACGGTGCATGCGCGGACGTGCATGGTGTCTCGCACAAGTGGCGAAGTGGTCGGCTTTGATGCATGGTAAAAGAACCTAATGAAATCGGAAACTGGAAAACTATACCATTGATGTGGTAGGGATAATCGAGGACAGGGATTTGAGGATAACGCTACGCAGTTTCGGATGGGATGGATGGATGGATGGATGGATGGATGGATGGATGGAGGTGGATGGATGGATGGATGGATGGATGGTGGATGGATGGTGGATGGATGGATGGATGGATGGATGGATGGATGGACGGACGGACGGACGAACGGACGGACGGATTTGTGTTCTAAAAGAATGGCAATTAGGGCAGTGCGCCGCGGTGGCCGCTACTGCCTACGCCTTTTAACAATGATATGAGGAAAGCTAGTTTGTAACTATGAAATATTTATTCTAAAAATTGTCATCCATCTTCTACGGTTCCGTTGAGTGGTACACCTCAGTCCAACTGGTTTCGGCAATTATGGGCAACATATTTCCCACTACCAGCCGCTATATCTCTCCGGGGGTATTTTGTGATAACACCATTTTCTTGTCCAGAAAAATACAGCAAGAAATAGCAAGGATTATTTATACTAATCGTAAAGACGTCAGACATGAAGTTGTTCATAGGTAAATTAGTAAACATTTGGTCTGTTAAAGTTTCTGAACGATGGTTGATACATGTAAAAAGGTCAATAGTTTGCTCACAATTACAAGACAGTGTCATTTCGAGAAATGTGGTACGGACAGAACAATTTAAAAGGAAGTCTACACAGAAATAATCAAATATAACAGCCTGTACGTTGCTAAAACTTCCAAACTTAAAGAAATATTTTATATGCGAGAAAACACGTCTGTGCTCCCACGAGGAGCCCCATACACTACAATTATGGCTCGATCATCGAAAGTGTTTAAGTGAGCTCACTTTTGAAGGTGTAGCGCATGGCCAAGGCAGTAAAGGTGGGTGCTCGACCCGGGTCTTTTTGTTGTCATGACCTGTTAGAGTGGCCATGAGGTTCGGTGGAAACGCTCAATACCGCCGAAATGGCTGTACATTCTATGAGTGGTGCGGGCAAAGTGAAAGAACTCCGTAGAAAAGGTCGAGTTTTACTGGGGACCCTTGTTTATGTCCTGGCGCGTTTATCTACGCCGGCGCGTTTATAGCGCTACCATCAGCAAGAAAATGTCGGAAATGGTGCGATTTCAAGCCAGTGGCTGAACCAGGTCACACGTCAGTACGTAGAATATGCCATGGAGGCAAGGAAGCGGATAAACAAGACATTGTGCGCCCCAGGAGACCGCTCATCCGGCTGTAGAATTATCATCGCTTGAGGAACAAGGTAAGAAGAAACTCTCGCGCGCTGGTATCCCATACACACTGACCCGATCATGACAGTCCAAAGTTACGCGAGGTTACACAAAACGAGTGGCAGTGAGGCTTTGCTTGGCATGAATTCATACATGGGGCATGCTGTGCATGGAGACAGAACATTTGCAACGGAAGGCTTTGGAAACGCACGCTTTTGTCCTTTTTTAGAAAATCCGCAGAGGAGCTGTTACCCCATTCGCTGGAAATTATCTCTCGTAAGTCTTCGAGCTGGCCGGTTGTGGGCTGCGTCCGACAGAGCTGTGCTGCGGGCAGTGTATGTTAAGCGTCAATTTTGCTCGTGCCAGTTGGGGAATGTGAGGGGAAAGGGAAAAAGATCGAGTTTAGGCAATGGAGCCCGCGGCACTACGGATGCCCACTTGAATGTTGTAGACGTACGTCATCCGGAGCCCTCCACTACGGCGCGCCTCATCGCCTGCGTTGCGTCGGCGCGTTAAACCCAACTATCAATCAATCAATCAATGCAGACGTCCGCCACGTGCATTGTATTTGTGGTGCACTCAGACAGGTAAACAAGCTTCCGCACTTATTTTGCCATGCAGAGCGTGTAACTACCATTATTTGCGACCATGAGATGATTTATTATCAGTGAAGATAACTGAAAACCCAGGTTAAGATTTGAGAAATGGCTCACAACTATTGGCAAAAGTTTATACAAGCTACAAGTATGCTGGGTCTGCAGTGGATTACGACGTTTCGGGAAGTGTTGGGGGATAACGCGAACGACCAGATATATTTCCAATCATGCGCAAACTGCTGCTTAAACGCCTTCGAAAGTGACATATAAAAGACACAATTCTGCCCCCGTGAACCAGTGCCGTAGTTAGCGCTCCACAAGAGGTTAGAAAAATCTTTTGTTCCCTTTCTGGCGGCACGGCTTTTTTAGATCCTCAGTGATCAATGCAACAACAGGATAATTTCTGTTTTGGGGCCTTATTGAAAGGGTCGCCTTTGTAGCAGTTTATTTTAGACTTCAAAACAGTACGGTGTCTAAAGCGAAACTCCTGAAGCCAGACAGTTTCAAGTGCGGGTTTGACAAATGTGTGTGCGATTTTTATATATTCTATGAAGGTATTAAACTCAGCGGCAGGGTCGAACAATTTGGCGATACATGCCCGTTGTGTGATTCCGAATGGGCTCTGCTACGTATTCAGGAATAATGTGTCACCGCACAATGCCATGCAGTTTCCTCAAGTCTTTTCACCATGATGACAAGTTGCCTCACTCGGCCCAAGGCTTGAGTGAATTTGCGTACTCCCTTATATCACACCAGTGGCCCGGCACTAACACTGCAAACCACTCAAAAATCAAGCTTTTTATTTGACGGCACACTAACGCCACCGACTCGGTTACCATGTGCGACGATGCAGCTGTGTTAAAAATGAATGTTTAGATATTAGCGGCTGTATTGCTGGGCTGTAACAAAAAAGCGGATGCTAT